>JANZLX010000007.1:19235220-19249174 GCA_025531955.1 Erythroxylum orinocense | reverse complement strand
AAGAATCTTACAGGTAGCAATCGAGTTCAGCGCTCTCTTCCCGCTTCGTCTCATTTTTTATTCTCCGCTTCGTCTTACTTTTGCAAACATCAATTGAAAATGAATTGAGGGATTCTTATCCGAAGAAACTAGTCAGAAACGAACGGCCATCTCCTTGATGTCATTTCCAAGGCCCATTAAATTTTAGTTATAAATTACCTTATCCTTCTTCCAGTAAACTAATTCGACAGAGTTGCGATTTTACATCATTCGGCATTTTTTCTCTTCGCCCTAATTCGTATCTTTACTTTACAGATTATATATGTTACAGATCCACATGTCTTCCTTTTCTCTAGACATGTAAACATTTTTTTAACGTTTCTCTAGGAAAACCACATCCGTTTCACTGTATCATCTTGCAATTCCGCCTCTTATTTAATGTAGCCTAATGATCTATTTTGGTCTCGATTATTCAAACCTTGCTAATAAGTGACATCGAAATTGCTTCCCTACCAGATGAAAATAAATCCGGCATGTCCACTTTCCCTTTGAACCGTCAACTATTATTATCACTGTTCAATACTAATCCTTCTTGCAGTAAACAAGTTCGAGAGAGGTGTGAGTCGCCATACCAATCCGTATCTTTACTTTACAGATTAAATACTTTACAGATCCAGATATACAGGTATCAGACTATCAGTGGAGGATGTGTTAATTTCGATGTAATTTATTTTAATCAGCAAGAAATGCTCGTAACATCATTTCGCCTGTATTAAATGATGGCTACTACGAGGGTGCAAAAAATGACAAGCGATCATAGTAATTTCTGAATTTGCAAAGAAGAGGAAGGCACATAAATATTGGGTTTTGTGTTGCGTGTTAAACGATGACTGCTACATTAAATAAGCGTGCACAAAAAGGTAATCAATCATACTAATTTCTAAATGTGGGGAGAACAGAAAGACACGTAAATATTGTGTTGTATTAAATGATGGCTGCTGCATTAAATACGGACGCCGAAAAAGCCAAGCAATCATAGCAATTTCTGAATGTGTACAAAAGTAAAAATGATTATATAAGGCAAAAAAAATACCAAACGATGTAAAGTCGGACTCTGTCGAATACGTTCACTGCAAGATGGATAACGTAATTTATAAATGTTTATTTCTGAGTGGTTTCTTCATATAAGGATCACTCAATTCATTTTGAATTGATGTTTGCAAAAGTAAGACGAAGCGGAGGATTGGAAAATGAGACGAAGCGCGAAGAGAGCGCTGTCCGAGTTATAGAATTCAACCGCTTCAATATCGTCTTTTTTTAATATTTAACACAGAAAAAAGCAGACGGAAGCGCAAAACCATTTTGCTAAGGTTGAAGAAAGCAAAATCAGACGAACCGGTGAAACCTAAAGTGATTTAGCTGTCGCGCAACTTAATTAATTAACGCTTTCATCTAATTTTGTCGAGCGTCTCATATTTTATTCCCGCCTTCCGTCTAATTTCTGCTTAAGCTTCTGTCTGATTTTTACTTGTTCATTTTGTCTGATTTTTTCTTGATCATTCCGTCTCATATGTTGCCTCCATCAGATTTTTACTTATTCATTCCGTCTGATTTTTACTTGTTCATTCCATCTCATATGTTTCTGCTTCCGTCTTACTTTCTTGTTCCATTATTTTAACTATAATATATATATAGTAATTTAATTACAATTTTTACTTGAGAAAGAGAAAATTAAGATGAAGACAAAGAAGTAGAACAAAGTACATAGACAAACGTGAATGTAGAAAGGCCATGTGTGTTGAACAAAATCGCAGGCCATGGTTTTGCTTGTCAATATCGTATTTTTTTATATTTAACACGGAGAAAAAGCAGACGGAAGCGCAAAACCATAAGCGGAGGGAAGCACAAAACCATTTTGCTAAGGTTGAAGAAAGCAAAATCAGACGAACCGGTGAAACCTAAAGTGATTTAGCTGTCGTGCAACTTAATTAATTAATGCTTTCGTCTGATTTTGTCTTCCTCCTCATATTTTATTCCCGCCTTCCGTCTAATTTCTGCTTGTGCTTCCGTTTGATTTTTACTTGTTCATTCCGTCTGATTTTTTCTTGATCATTCCGCCTCATATGTTACCTCCGTCTGATTTTTACTTATTCATTTCGTCTTATGTTTACTTGTTCATTATGTCTCATATGTTTCTGCTTCTGTCTTACTTTCTTGTTCCATTATTTTAGCCACAATATATATATATATATATAATTTAACTACAATATTTACTTGAGAAAGAGAAAATTAAGACGAAGACAAATAAGTTGAACGAAGTACATAGACAAACGTGAATGTAGAAAGGCGTTCTTCTATTAAGGTTTTTTCCAAGTCTTTCATAGCTTATGAAGAACACATTGATTTCCATCTAGATACCAGCAAATGCTCGTCAAGCAATGACAATTCAACGGGAAATTGAATGTAGAAAAGGGTTCATCCAGGTCCACACTCACTCAAGTCCGAGTTATAGAATTCAACCACTTCAATATCATCTTCTATTTTGGCGGAATGAATCAGAATGACATCATGGCAAATTGTTCCAAGATCTTATCGCAGTCTTGATCAACGCGTTTGTCCACAATAAAATAAAACCTGCACGAAAAGAGAAGTTTAGGCCACAACACCTGCAGAGAAACAAAACAACATAAAGAGAAAAAAAACAAAAAAAAGTCAAAACGATAAAAGAAAACTTAAAACTTACCAAAGTAGAAAGTAAAAATCGAAAACAAAACCGCAGGCCATTTGTACACATAATAAAACCTGGATGAGAGTAAACAAAAGGAAAAACGTGAACTTAAGGTCAACAAATAAAGGAAAAAGGAAAACTTGAGAACTTACCAAACTCGAAAGAGAAACACCTGCCGGAGAGAAACTGCAACACCTCTAGAGAAACAAAGAGCACAAAAAATAAAGGAAAGGAAAACTTATCACAGCAGCAGAGAAATAAAAGCAAAAAGGAAAAATTACCTCCAACCATCTACGTTGAACAAAACCGTACAAAACTGCAAACAGAGGCGCAGGAGAATTAACCGACGACTTGACAACACAAAGAGAAACACCTGCCGAAGAGAAACTGCAACACCTGCAAAGAAACAAAGAGCACAAAAAATAAAGGAAAGGAAAACTTATCACAGCTGTAGAGAAACAAAAGCAAAAAGGAAAACTTACCGTACAAAACCGTGGGCCATCCCGGTCGTCCAGCGTCTATACAAAACCGCAAACAGAGGCGCAGGAGATATAACCCACCACTTGACAACACAAAGAGAAATAGCTGCCGGAGAGAAACTGGATCACCTGCAGAGAAACAAAGAGCACAAAAAATAAAGGAAAGGAAAACTTATCACAGCTGCAGAGAAACAAAAGCATAAAGGAAAACTTACCTCCAACCATCTGCGTTGAACAAAACCGTACAAAACCGCAAGCAGAGGCACAGGAGAAATAACTGACGACTTGATTAACACAAAGAGAAACACCTGTCGGAGAGAAATTGCAACACCTATAGAGAAACAAAGAGCACAAAAAATAAAGGAAAGGAAAACTTATTACAGCTCCAGAGAAACAAAAGAAAAAAGGAAAACTTACCTTACAAAACTATGGGCCATCCCGGTCGTCTAGCGCGTATACAAAACCGCAAGCAGAGGCCAAGGAGAAATAACCCACCACTTGACAACACAAAGAGAAACAGCTGCCAGAGAGAAACTGCAACACCTGCAGACAAACAAAGAGCACAAAAAATAAAGGAAAGGAAAACTTATCATAGCTGCAGTGAAACAAAAGCAAAAAGGAAAACTTACCGTACAAAACCGTGGGCCATCCCGGTCGTCCAGCGCCAAGCATGAAAACTTTGAAGAGGAAACCAAGGGCGGAGAGGTAAGGAAAGAGAGAGAAAACTTTCCAGAACTGTTCGAGATTGAGTAATTGCGAAACACTAGGGAAAGTAATAGAGAAAGCTTTGGCACAACATTCAATGACTAGATCAAATGGACGAACGGGATGTATTAAGAAAGACACAACATTCAATGACCAGATAAAATGGACGAACAAGATAGAATGTGTGACACAACATTCTATGAACAGATATAAGCCATCAGATTAAATGGTCGACGGGGATGGATTATTTCTATCAACAGATATAAGTCGTCAGATTAAATGGACGAGCGGGATGGATTGCGTGGTTGTCCATCCCAACTCATCCTTAGTATATATACTTAATAAGCAAATATCAAGCTAATCCCGGTGAGGGTTACTAGACGGCTATGAAAAACACCTTGAAGTACTTAAGAAGAACTAAAGATATTTTTTTGGTCTATGAAGGAACTGAGTTGAGAGCTCAGGTCATTCGGATGCTAGTTCCCAATCTGATCAAAACGATAGTAGATCACAATTGGGGTATATTTTTACTCTTTGTGGTGGTGCAGTTAGTTGGAAGAGTTCCAAACAACCAACCATCACAGATTCAACAACTAAAGCTAAGTATATCGCAGTTTCTGAGGCAGCGAAGGAAGCAGTTTGGATCACGAAGTTCATTACTAAACTTGGAGTGGTTCCTAGCATTGTTGATTCGATAGTAGTGTACTGCAACAACAATGATGCTATTGCACAAGCGAAGAAACCGAAGTCTCATCAATGATCTAAGCATGTACTCAGGAAGTTTTGTTTGATCCAAAAGATAGTGGAACGGAAGGACAACCTGATAGGGCGAGTTCCCACTGGAGAGAATTTAGTCTAAAATGGAACATTACTTGTGTGTTTGTGGATTATCTCATATGATGGTTGTATAATTGATCTTTAGACATAAGATTATCAAAGTTATCTCATGTAGAAATTATGTTGTTTTGATGCTACTTATGTTTTATTATTGGAGTAGTTCAATTCGGTAGTTATTGGTTATAGTATGAACTATGTGGAGATAGTTGAGTAAATCAATAAAGACTTAGTTATCCTAAAGTAATTAGGGAGAATGTTCTGTTGTTCTTGATTAGTAATGATTTTATGAATCTTTGACTATAGTAAATTGAAATTTATAAAAGTTGTTTTCAAATATCAATTATAAGTCATTTACTAATTAGCAAGAACAAACATGATTGAATTATTTAGAGTAGGCACGAATTCCATACTTTAATTCCAAATGGAACATTAGATGGCAAAAGGATTAATTTATACATTATAGCCATGCATAAACAGGTTAAGTCAAACCACTTTGACATTCCTAATATTTGAGTAATCATGACCTGTTGCTAGAAGTCAATCATGATCTATGATTATAAATTGTTTAATTAGAGAATTAAAGATTCTAATTATGAAATAAAATTAAAATTTATAATCATGACCAACATATTAAGAGCCTAATGAGTCACACATAAAAGGTCTATAAAAGAGAAAGTGAAATTTGCATTAACTTGAACTTAATTGAGAAGTTTTAAAAACTTTAAGGATCGATATGTGATATTTGATCTTATGAGGATTAATTTGTAATTATGACTAAATTTTGACTTTAGTTGTAATTTTAATAAAATCCAAGAATATGAAAAATAAGAATCTTCTTATACAAGGGAAAATTAGAAAATTTGGAACTAGCAATTTTTACATTTTTCCTCTTAAATTATATTTGAGTTTTCTCTGAATAGATCTGTAGATACTATTAGAGGTCGAACAGTTGAACGACTCATGGATTGACGGATTCAAGGAGAGAGGAAATTATAATAGAAAATCGAAACAAGTTAGTATAACTTTGTCAATTTCTTGTTTTATGCTCCAAATTAAATTTTATTAAAGTTGATTATTTGAAAATTTTAAATTCATTTCACTGCGTTTAGATTCAATCTTGCATTTTTTTACTAATAGAAGATCCCCTTAATTACCTTGGACTAGCAATCCATCTAAAGTAAGAGCCTGTTTTAGAGTAAATCTGTGAGGGATAAACTTATGACAGGACTGTTGAATATTGTCTCAAAGAAAGTCAGAAATGGAAGATTGCAAAGTCAGAAATCTTACTTTCTCAAAATCAGAAATTGAAGCTTGCTTTCGGTGATCAACAATGGTGGCTTGATTTTTTGATGGAGTTTGGTGTAACTAACTTTGACATTCACCCATGGAATTCTCTATAAATGGAAGCAACAACAACGAAGGAGAGAGGAGAGCACAAGAATTCTCGTGCGAGAAGAGCATAAGTTGTTTAGTGTGAGAGAGGAAATTTTCGAAGGAGAAGAGAGAGAAGAATAGTGAGAGGGAGAGAAAAGAAAAAAATTAGATATATATATTTTTTGTTTTCTCTTTTCTAATAGGAGTGGGTTAATTTTGGGTCTCTTGAAAAATTGAGTGATAAATACTATTATATGCTCTCATTGATTATAGTGAAATACTCAGTCGTCTCCAAACTGAATGTAGGCATTGCCGAACTAGTATAAAATTCTTGGTGTTCTTGTTGTTGTTTTATTTTCACTCCGAATTTATTAACGTTTCCGCTCAACAAGGACTCCCTCACCACCTTATAACTTTGGTTCTACTTTTGTTGTCAAAACATTTATCTATTTAAGTCATGTGATAGATTCTTGCCGGATATGGATATGAACACAGCGTCACACATTACAAGCCTGCTGCGGGGAATTAATTAAACAACTTATATTTCATTATTATAATCATTAATCATCTTGCGACTTATTATTAGTTGGTTTTACAAGTTCAATTTTCAAGTTGGGAACTTGGAATCTTGCGTGAGATCAATCCTTGAGCCTTGAAAGTAGCAATATTACTGGTTTGGGTGAGCCCGCCCCACGGTTTTGTCCCCTCTGGTGCGCAAGGTAATCCCTAGCCCTCTGTGGGGAATGCGGGAGTCGAACCCAAGACCTCAGGGTTTTGTTGGGTTGAGACCCACGCCTCTTACCATTGAGTGGACACGCGGCAAGATCTGAGCTGAGGTGAATTAGGGTTGTTTGAAATCCAGAACGGCATATTAACTGAAAGGACGCGCCTGACGACTGACGGTTGCACAGCAATTAAAAGGACGCACCTGACAGTTGTACAGCAGCCAGAAAGACGTGCATGACAACCTGTCAGAAAACGCGAACCGTCAGTAATGATCACGCCTAGAGCTCTGTTTAAGTCTAGCCATCCTGTTGATCGATCCCGCTATTACGCTCCCCCGACTGACTTTGTCGTTACACCCGATCGACCTGCCATATCGCTACAGCCGATCGGTCGGTTATCCTCGATCGGTCCGCTGAGACATTACATCTGCTCAACCGGTCGCATCACAATGTAATCGATCAATCGGGCCTAGCACGAGCTACCTGAGAAACATGTTGTCTCATACTTATGTACTCCTTCGACTCCTCTCTTGGATCAGACTCGAGGAGTAGGGGGCTTATGGTTGGGTCGGCTGTGCTAGGCCCAGGTCCAAGATCAGGTCCATACATCTACGGCCCATTCACAGGAGTTAGTATCCCATGCAAACGTGAAGACCTAAACCTAGCATCTATTCCGTACATAAGGTACTATTCTATTATGATACAGGTACAACATAACAACCCGAGTTTTTCTCTGTTCTCTGCGACCAATTCCCTCTCAAAAAGACTGACTTGAGCGTCAGAGGGGCCTTCCGAGAATCAACCCCCGACGTGCCTTGTTTATTTTGCAGGTATTTTTTAGCCGAAGTCAAACAGAATCATGGATCCAAGCAATAACGTTCAGTCCCAGCAGAATCCGACTGAACCAATTACAGAAGAGCTTTCGATTCATTAGTTAAATATTTTTTCATATACAACGTTATTGTATATACTATTTTTAGAGCACTCTAATAATATATTTTATAATTAAAGATATGTCATAAACCATTTTGATTCATATGCAACTTTATTGTATAAATTATTTTAAATGCAATTATTAAACTTTTATTCGCTATTCGCAATAGCCAGTTTCTTCTATTCTATCGGTGATATTTGTACAAAACGACAGGACTCATTGCGTGGAATATACGGATAAGCACGAACGAATGATGAAGTTGGAGGCTGAGGCTGCGTGTAATGAGTACTGTAAGCTCCAAATCCTCCCCTCCCACTCGTGCACATGATATGCCCATTCTTGTCGTTAACTATGCAAGAGTACGTTATCTTGCATATCACAAATAACAAGTTTCTCGCATTAAAATTAATGGAATAACTCGTTCATTTTTCAAGTATTAGTCTCTCTTTTTCAAGCCTAAAAAAATTGCAAAATCTTTCGAACACTAAAAGGGAATAAAGCTAATATTTTAATATTTGTTACATCTTTAAAAGATAAAAGGATTTTATACCAACTCAAAATATCTTTTTGTTTGAAGCTATGATTAGAAAATCCAACCAATTTAACCGCAAATGTTTTGAATCATATAAGTTTTTGGTTTGATTTTTAATTCTTTAGCTTAATTTATTTAATAATTCTTATTGTTAAAAAATGATAATTTTATTAATTAATATTTAATTTTTTAAATTAATAAGTTCTTAAAAATTAAAATAAATCAGTTAATTTTATTTAACAATTTTTTAAATTAAATTTCAAATTTTTTATAAGAATAATCTCTATTGATAATATTTAAAATTTTAATTTTATTTAAGATTTAATTAATTTTATTATAATATAAGATTTTAAAAAAATATGATAGTATAATATTTCAAAAGTTGAAAATTGAAGCTCTAACCTCAAATTAAAGTTCACCGTTGCAAATGACTATAAATATCTACCTTCAAGTAAGCCACATATCAATCATTCTCCTCTTTTCTACACTAATAGAAGAGATTCTCTCTTTTCTTTTTGTTTACCTCTTTAGCTTGATTCTTCAATTCGATTCTGTTTCTCTAGTTTAATCGAAGCTCGCCTCAAAACCCTAGTTCCACTCCTCTCTATACACATTCTCTCTGACGTTACTTGGTTGGGGGTCTCAGGTTTGATTCAATTTCTCCATCGCGGTTCATGAGATGCCTTTTTTGCTTTTGCTTAGATCTGGTCTGAATTTTTAAAGATCTGTTTTTTTTTTTTGGTCTCTTGGTCTAGTAGATGTTGTAAGACTCCAACCTTTTCTTGTACTGTGGGGATACTTGAATGTGTTTGCGTCATAGATAACCAGTCGGTCTGTTGAAATTTATGGTTAACGCTTGATGATGTGATTAAGCTAAGTGGAGATAAAAGTTACGAGTTTTGGATTCTACAGTTTTTCTTTAAGATTTTTACATTCAACAATTTCTTTGCTCTTTTGGAGTTGTAGAAAGGTTACTAGGTAAAATGTTTGGTCGATTCATTAAAATCCGTGCACATCATGTAAATGGATGTGGAAATATGACTTCTTACCATTTCTTGATGAATTTATAATGGGATACCCAACGGTCAAGCAAGACTGAGCGTTGTTTTAGTCTGTAAGTTGAGATGTACCTTTTAGATGGATATCTCCTAATGTTACTAAAGATGTTTGCCTTCATGTTTTGTACTGACGTAAATTACGCGGTGGTTTGTACAATTAATGAAACATGGATGACTTATGAAGTAAATCGCTGGCGTCAATAGGTTGTGAACCATGTCAACTCCTGCAAGGAAGAGATTGATGAGGGATTTTAAGAGGTTGCAGCAAGACCCACCTGCTGGGATAAGTGGTGCTCCGCAAGATAACAATATAATGCTTTGGAATGCTGTGATTTTCGGGTAAGTTGCGATGCAGATGCAGCCTTCCCACTCTGCATACTTAGTTAATCGCATTTCTTTTTTCCCTCTCATTTTCTGTATGTCTATCTCCACACTTCTGATTGACTTTATCTGAATTGCAGCCCTGATGATACTCCATGGGATGGAGGTGCGTCACTCTTACACTAGGACTTTGCCTAAAGAAAAGAATTTCCCAAACGTGTGAACTGCATGTATATATGCTTGTTTTCTCACTGCGTTCTGGAATGTCCTGTTTGCTTTTAACGTTAGAGAAATTCTTTCGTACTAGTTTTAAACAAATAATGATAGTTACTTCCTTTTTTTTTTTTTTTTTAATAAAGTAGAAGGTTCTTCCTTGTTACCACTTAAATAAAGCACAATATATGAAGAAAATGTAAGTCTCTGTGTATTTTAAGGTCAATTTTAGTTCAAAGAATCCAAGATTGTTTGGACAATCTAGACTGGCTTACAGTAATCAAAGAGCATCTGATAATTCTTGGAACAAGACCTTTATATACTCAATTTCAAGCTGAATCCAAGTATGCTGGTTATAATGTATTATATGGCTCTGGATCATCCGTTCCTAAAATGTTTGCCATTTCCAGCTAATTTCAAATGAAGGTTCTGCTAAATACCTCAAGGTGACACTGTTAGTCCCCCCCTTTTTTTTTCCGTTGATATTCAATCCATTTTTGTGTTTGGATTTTGGCTGTAAAGTTAAATTCAATTTCCTCCTTTGGTAAAGATTGGCTTTCATTCTTAGAAGATGTGATTCAAATTCTTCTTTATTTTGTTTTGATCACCGAGAAACCAAAAACGCCAGCCATATGTATGATACCCGATCCCATTCAAATCAAAATAAAATCAAGTGAACAATTTTTCATTAGCTAGCATTGCATTTTTGTTATTATTTTTCTTTTAGCTAAATTAAAATTAATAAGCATTTGAGTTTTTCAGGCACGTTCAAGTTGACTCTTCAGTTTAGTGAGGATTATCCTAACAAACCTCCAACTGTACGATTTGTTTCTCGAATGTTTCATCCAAATAGTAAGTTGCAGTAGAAGAATTTTATTTGTTGTAGACATTATACTGACTGTTACTCCAAGTATTAGTTCCAGCTAAGTTTTTATCTTGGAAACCAACAGTCTACGCAGATGGAAGCATTTGTTTGGATATTCTACAAAATCAGTGGAGCCCAATATATGATGTAGCAGCTATACTGACATCTATACAGGTATGAATGAGCATTACATAGCACACATGAAATTGCTTTATGATCACACCACCAGTTCAAATATATGTGCTGAATGAGTATCAATCTTTGGCCTTTACAAAGTCTTGTACACTTGAACAAGGGCCAGAGAATCCATACACTCATGTTTAGACACATACAGTTAAGTGAAAAAAAGAACTAGAAGAGAACGGCTGAGGGATTGACAGATCATGAATAGGGGAGATCCCAACAAATACCACTTACATCTTATACTGGATTTGGTTGTCCACTTGCCTTATATGCAGTTTAAGGTCTGACATTCATTGTTGAACTATTCCCCTAAGTTTTGTATTTAGCTTAAATGCTTTCAGTCTGATTGCAATTGCTGCACTGGGTAACCATTCAGTAAGTGGGCAATTTTGTTTTATTTCACTATGCCTACCAAATAATGATTTTATATAAAAGGGGTGCTCTTACCCATTTTACTGGTTACTTACACGAACTTTTGAACAGTTAAAGGCCTCCTTCCATTGTTAAGCCTGTGTTTCCTTGTAAACAAGAAAGAAAAGAAACAAGGATGGAAGAAGGAAAAGAATTAACTGCAATTTCCTCAAGATTTGATCTAAGTAATCAGATGTCACATCCAGTAGTTATTATGACTAAATTTTAAAGAAAGATTGAATTGCAAAAGTATTTGCTGCTGACCTAAAACCCAATAACATCTGAAAGTCATTTATTTACCTCCTGAATTGAACCTGTGTAGAATCTTAGGAAGCACAATTATCCCCATATGTTGTCACGTAGATGACAAATGCATGTTGTTGGCATCCTCAGACTTGGACTCTTTGAATGAAACAAAAGTTTAACTTAGTTTCATTTTTGGTGTTTAACAAAATTTCAACTTTGAGTCTGCAATGAACTTGTTGCTATGAGGTCAGAATCAGATTACTGATAAGTGGTCCGGTGATCTGACTGAATGTGAGAGGCATGCAAGCTTTAACTTCCGCTGAGTACTTGTCAAAGATTTATTGTTCTTCATGCGAAGATCAATAGAGAACTACTATTTTGTTGGCTAATCTCATGACATAATGACTCGTGGTTTTGCTTTAATTTAGATCATTTTGAAACACATTTTCTATCACTGAAACATAACATTTGTGATGACTGTAGGCAACGTTTATGATAATCTTTCTTTTATAATATGTTTTGTACAGTGGTTTGATAGTGAAAAATCATCTATACGATATTTTATCCTTTATGTGCAATTACTGCAGTCATTGCTCTGTGACCCCAACCCCAATTCTCCTGCAAATTCTGAAGCTGCTCGGATGTTTAGTGAAAACAAGCGTGAGTATAATCGTCGAGTCAGGGAAATTGTTGAGCAGAGCTGGACAGCAGACTAACAACTCCAGCTCTATGTGAAGATTTGAGGGCACGTATTGTCTACGATGGAAACTTTAAGATCCAAATTCATCTTATCAACTTTGTTTGTCTGCAGTTGCTTGTCTCTTCTATTTGTGAATGTTAGGGCTACTTTGTTCAAATACAACATTTGCCTATCGCGTGATTTAGGCTGTGTAATATAGAAGATTTGTGTACCATTATGCATTGAATTGTTTCAATACCATCACAATCCTTATACTTGTAAGATCACCGTAGCCACCATAACCTGAAATCACTTGGCCCCCCATATCTTTCAATGTCATCATGAGCATTACCACCACCCCTACCTTCCCAATCCAACAGTATCATTTCGAGTCTCTCAAGTCCTCACTAAATCATATAGTGAACCCAAAAATTCGAGTGAGCTTCACTCCTGAAATTTCGCACATTCAAAAGCCTAGTTCCTCTCCTCGTCTTGGGACAACAAATCGCCATTGTTTAGAAGGTGGTGGACGAGTATCAGAGCTTTGAATGCCACCATCTTTCCCAAACGCTTTGACAGTGTTGAGGTCAATGTCAAGATCTCGCATACGTAATTTCTCGTTGGCCACATGATCGTCAGGGCTCGTCGTGTTCACGATGGCAACTTGGAGGTCTTCGGCTTTGTTGGTCGGCACTTTAGCTATGTCGATTCTTGTTTGGTCCTTCACAGTCTTGATAGATAACTTTGCGAATCAAGCTCGAAGCCATTTTGGCTATCGATTCAACACTCCATTATTGCAACTGTAAGTTTCTAAACAGTTTTTAAGTACACGGGCTCTCAACCAACGGCCGAAGATGGACTGGGCTAGGCTGATCTTGCCAGACTTGGGTTCTGTTCAAAGCCCATAGGCTATGCTGGACCTATCTTGCCAGACCTGAGTTCGATTGAAAGCCCAATCAAATTCAAGACATCATGTTCAAACTCAAGTCTGAACTTGATTGGGTCTGGATGATTCAAAACTTGGCCCAATCTGATGTTTATTGGATTTAGGAAAAATAAGAGTGATAAATCTTTTAAATCAATCCCTTCTCCTTTTAAAACCGGTTGTTATAAAAAGAAAAGTTTTTTTAATCATATTATTAAACATCAAAGAATTAGAAAGGAAGAAAGGCAAAGATTTGAAAATTCACAAAAAAGTGGGTTTGGATTTTTTATTACCTAAACGCAAACTAATAGTCATGTCTTATGGTAAATTTTTATTGTCATTGTTAAAAGACCACTGCTTATTTGCTTAACAAGATTTAATAAGGTTCATTCCTAAGATTCCTTATAAATTGTCAACATAAAAGAAATCCAGTTTAAGATACTTTTATATTTGATGGTGCCTGATAGAAGTTAAGGTATAATATATATAAAAAGAAGCTTGATGGAAGGATTTCCATTTTTTATTTCATCGATTTTCTCAAAAGTCAAAGGAGTATATGTTTTACTGCCATATCTAGGGATGGCAACGGGGCGGGTATGCCATCCCCTGTACCCGCCCCGCGAACCCGCCCCCATCTCTGCCGGAGATTTTTCTGTCCCCCCCCATACCCGTACCCGATGGGAGTTTGACCCCCATCGGGTACCCGTTTACCCGCCTCTATTATATTATATAATAATATTTATATATTATTATATTATTA
>JANZLX010000007.1:19213162-19226475 GCA_025531955.1 Erythroxylum orinocense | reverse complement strand
ACACTTTCAGACCAAAACTAAACCAAGACTGAACACTACACCTAACTTCACTCCAGAAATTGAACATCTTAGGGACTAAATTGAAATTCGATTCCTTCAAGACATTTGTAGCCCCATGTCTCTAATTTAATTTGCAACAAAAATCAACTCAATTGGAGCTATATAGATCAAGATATCTCCAAATTTCTGAACCATATTCCGAAAATATCCAACTTATACTCTTATAATTGATCCTCTCACTTTGATTCAATCAATGTTTTTCAAATGAATCTCAAAAATCATAACTTTGGTATTGAGAGATAGGGGATGCCTTAGGAATCTAATGCTTCAAAAATCGGATTGATCGGATGTTGAACGAAAAAGTTATGGCCAAAAGAGTGGATAGAGGTTGAAATAGGTGAAAAATTTAAAAATCAGTCGAGCGGTCGATGGCCGAAAGAGCGATAGCCTAGCGGGCAACGGGCGATGGCTAAGCGGCGATGGCCGAACGGGTGTGCGAGCGCTGGCCGAGCGACGATGGCCGAGCGGGCAATGGCCGAGCGACGATGGCAGAACGGGCAATGGCCAAGCCGGCGTGCGGGCGCTGGCCAAGCGACGATGGTTAAGCAGGCAATGGTCGAGCAGCGATGGCCGAGCGGGCGATGGCCCTCTTCCAAACCAACTTTCTAACTTCTAAAATCCATAAATTTTGACCCAGAACTTTCAAAATTGCAAACTTGGTATCAATGAAAAGATAAAAGAACCCTCTACAACTGTCAGGAAGGACTTAAAAACCAGATCGACCTTTAAAGGGGTCAAAAAGTCCACACCAAGTGACTGTTCGTCAACTTCATCCTAAACAGTATCAGAACTTCCAAACCTTATAACTTTTCACTCCCTTGTCTAAAAATTCCATACTTTGTATCATTAGAAAGATAAAAAACAATCCCTACAATTTTCATGAAGAACTTACAAACTAATTCAGCCTAAAAGAGGGTCAAAACTTCATTTCAAGCTGGCTGTCCAAAAAAATGTCCTCCTAAACAGTAACACAACTTCTAAAAATCATAACTTACTATTCCATTATCCAAAAATCTCATACTTTATACCAATGGAAAGATAAAAACATGACCTACAACTTTCATGAAGACTTCAAAAATAAATTCCATTTCTATGAGGGTAAATTTTAATCAAAGTTTTTGCCCTGAAATTTCCATACTAAACAACATTCAAACTTCAAAAAAATCACCAAACAATTCTAAAATGTTTGAAATATCACCAAAATTGCCAAATTACATTTTAATCACATTAACAACTCAATTATTCCCGAAAAATGTCATGAATGCGTATACAATCATATTAATGTGCAAAAATGTGCATGTCACAATTAATTCATGCATGATGTGCATTTTCCTAATTTCTCAAAAATTATCATAATTCACAATTCTAGCCCTCTAGCTCTACCACGGGTAACGGGATGCTACAGAACATTTGCCTATATCATTCATCAACAATTTCCCACACATTTTCAGCTTTATTTGAGTTTCATTTAACCAAACCCATGAAATTTAAAGCATAACTTAGTTGTTGAAGCTTCATATTCGTCAAACTCTTCAAGTTCTCCAAAGCCCTAGCTTTTCTCTTCTTTTCCTCTCGTTCCACGACACTTCCCTTTTTCTCTCTCTCACCCACAAATTTTTCTTCTTCTACACTCTTAATAATTCCTACAATGTCCTTTTTGCCCTCCAATATAAGCCTTATGTCTTTTAACCTTAAGTGACTTGCCAATTTTGCCCTTGATATATTCTTGTAACATTAATACTTTAATTCCATGAATCCATGCAATAAACCCTCCTAACTTTGGCATAATAATTGAACTCCAAATAAAATGGTTTATCTAGCAAGACCACAAAATTTATTCAGATCATGCTTAAATAAAATAAATAAATAAATAAAAATTCAGAGCCTAACATTTTCACTTCAAAATATTTTATTCTTACTTTGAAATTGTATTTGTGAAGACTCTCTCAACATCTGATTTTTCATTTAAAAGGATGACCCAAGTGTCCTTAGTATGATCATCAATAAATGTAATAAACCAATGTTTCTCACATGATATGTAAACTCTAGAAGGCCGTCAAATATCACTATGGATCATGGTAAATGGTTATGAAAATTTACAATGTCATGAAAGAAAAACTACATGATGATGTTTTTCTAATTTACATGACTCACATAGAAACATTAAAGGACTTTTATTTATGAAAAAATTTAGAAACAAATGCTTTAAACAGTGAAAACTTGGATGGCCCTAGTCGACAATGCTATAACAAAACTTCAATACTACTAGAAACTAAAATATAATTGAAACAAGTTTGTTGGTCTTACCTTCTAAAGGTCCGTCCTTTGTGAAAAACATAGAGGCCACTATTTTATTTAGCATCCTCAGCCATTTTTCCTAAGGTTAAATCCTGAAATTTACAATGAGAAGACCAAAAATGAGTCAAAAATTATAATCAAGAGTAAGGTTACTCATGAACAAGAGGTTGTATGATAGGATAGGATATGATAAGTTAGGAATATGAGTTTTAGGGAAGGAGAGATAAACACTATTCCTTTTCTAGCAAACAAAACAAAGGGAACCATTAACAATTTTTACCTTTTGATTTCCTATGATGAAAAAAGTATGAAATACAAGTCATGTGACTTGTGGCACCCAAATCTAATATCTAAGGGCCATTGATGTTGGTATTGGCCAAAGATATAGGGAAAATATTACCTAAATGAGGTAGAGAACATGTTGGATTAAAATTATTTTGAGATTTAAACATTTTGTGTAGATGCTTTATTTGCTCCTTAGTAAAAGGAAGAGATTATAAAGATGATTGTTGTCTTGGATCAGAACTGCTTACTTGGAATGCTTAGACTTCTCCTATCTTAGTGTCATTTTCTTGTTTCTTTTTCCAATTAGATGGTTTCACATTCAAATTCCAGCATGTTTCCCTGATATGTCATGATTTTTTACAATTGTCATATCAAAGCTTTTGTTCTCCATTGCATTTATCTCCTTCGTAGTCAGCTCCTCGAGTCACAACAGTTGAACCTTCATTCTCTGTTATAGTTTCACCAAAATTCTTCAACTTTACTTATCTTTTTACTTCTTTTTGTGCTTCTGAGGGAACTCCTCTTATGATCGGTAGAGGATTTCTGCCTAAAATACAACCTCTAACTTCATCCAAGTCTCTATTCGATATGGCTAAGAAGACAAATATGCCTCCTCATTCAACCTTCTTATACCAAGCACTATCACTTGTATTTACCCAATTTTCTTCATCAAATAAATTTAATTCCTATCATACAAACATCATTTCATTATAATATGCTATTACATTCCTCTCACCTTACTACATTTTCCATATTTTGATGTTTAATTAAAATAATTGTGAGTGGTTGTTTAGATCTGAATATGTGCTTCCTAAACATCATGGGTTACTGGAATTTTTATTTTAATTTAAAATTAACAATATGGTCTAATTGGGTTAGACTTTAGGTCTCTCAAGCAAGATCGAGCTCAGGCTCAAACCTAAACAAAAACTCTTGAATCAGGGTTGGCCCAACCTGACCTGTTATCTAGCCCATTATTAGTTGGAGGACAAGTTTTATGGAAGAGTGGAAAGCAATCTCTTATTACTACTTTCATTATGAAGGTTGAATTTGTAACATGCTTTAAAATCACTGTTTATGCATTGTGGTTGTAAAATTTTGTCTTGGAGCTTATTATCATTGATAGTATAGCTAGGTCACTAAGAATTTACCACAATAATTTACAACTGTCTTTTTCTCTAATAATAATTACTCAAAGGGTGCAAAATATAAGGATTTGAAGTACTTATCTATCAAAGAATAAGTGTAGAAACATAATATGTCGATTAAGTATATCGGTATTGATCTAATGATAACAAATTTGTTAACTAAAGGATTATCGCCCAAAAGATTTTACGTCCATAATGAACAGATAACTAGTATGAACAACTCATTATTATTATATTGTGATATGTATATATAAATATAATTAACTTGCTCATATTATTATAACAACTGTGAATTCAATTAATGTTATGTTTATGCTTATTTGTTTTTTTATCACATTATATTGGATACATGCTTTTATTTTGGTCAAATGGAAGATTGTATTTTTTAAAGAAAATAAAATTGAAAATTATAATATTTCACAAATTTAATTATCTTAAGTTAAGTGAGTTATTTAATACATAAAAGAAATCATATCGTTAAACAGATTTGTAACCGACATCACCTGATAATTTAGTCAAGGATGATGACTTGATAATCCAATATATGACATATGCTTATGATTTGTTATTAAATATAGAGATTGTTAGATTATTTTAATAATTTATAATGGCTTATGCAACTTATTGGGCTGATTTTAACGAAAGCAAGCTTAATATGATGGTTATTAGATTTAAGGATATTATATTTTGAATTAGCAATTATAAAAAGAGAAAAATTTTAACATATTCTTAATCATCCAAGAATGAAAAAGCAACACTATCCTCTATTCTTTGAAGGCTCAAGGTAATATTAGTCTTCGTAACTACTTCGTTGACTTGTTGGATTGCTTGGAGCAGGTTGGATTATCTGATCTTAGTTCTGCGGGTCATTTCTTTACATGGTCTAATAAGCAAAAGGATCGGTGGTTTATTCGTAAAAAGCTTGATCGAACACTTGTCAATAATCTTTGGCTTCAGTCTTTCCCTAGCAGCTCGGCTAGGTTTTTGGACCCTCTTTTTTTGAACCACACTCCTATACGGGTTTCCCATCTGTTTCCAACCGTGGCTACTCACTACTCGTTTCGCTTCAATAATTATTTTGTTACAGTTCCTGGGTTTCGGGATGCTTGTTTGAGTGGAACTACACATGAATGTCGGGGCACTAAGCAGTTTGTCTGTGTCCAGAAGTTGAAAGTTATTAAACAGGTACTTAACCTTCTTAACACCTCTCAGGGCTCTACCCTTGAAGCAATCAGTCAGACCAGATCTGAGCTTACTCGAGTGCAAACTTTTTTATCGGATACCCCGGTGAACCAGCTTCTTCTTGATCAGGAAAAGATCGCCCTCTCCAACTATATGCAAGCTGTCAGCAATCATTCCTCTCTTTTGCAGCAAAGAGCTCGAATCAATTGGCTTCAGGATGGAGACCGATGTACACAGTTTTGCTTCCACTCAATTCTTTCTAGACAGAACAAGAATAAGATTCATTCCATTTCTCATAATGGCACTGTTATTCATGATCTGATGGATATTAGGGAAGCAACTTTGGATTTTTTTCACAACCTTCTTGGTACTGTCGATCATATTTCTGTCTCTTCTAGGGATTTCCAGTGTCTTAACCTTAACCAGGTATTACCCTCTGTTTTTCCTCTCTTAACTAGACCGGTGGAAGATAAGGATATTGAGGATTGTGTCTTCAACATGAATGGCAAGAAAGCTCCTGGACCTGACGGGTTTAACGATTACTTTTACCAACAAGCTTGGCCTACTATTAGTGTTTTTGTCAAGGCAGCCATCCATGAGTTCTTCCGAACTGGAGTTTTGCTGAAAGAGATTAATCGCACTTTCCTTTGCTTGATTCCGAAAGGACCGACTCCAACCACCTTTGCCAATTATCATCCAATCTCGTGTACTAATTTCCTTTACAAGATTATCTCTAAGCTCCTTGCTACCAGATTGAAGGAAGCTCTGATTCCATTAATCAGTGCTAACCAAAGTGCTTTCTTATCGGATTGTTATATTGGGGACAACTTTCTTATTGTTCAAGAGCTTCTGAAAGGCTATTCTACTTCTTCAAGCCCGCCTCATTGCACCTTGAAGATTGATTTTCATAAGGCCCTTGATAGTGTTGATTGGGGCTTCCTGCATGCCATGTTGGAGGCCTTTGGCTTTCCAGCTCAATTTACCCGGTGGATCATGGAATGTATCACTTCGGCTTCTTTCTCGGTCTTGATTAATGGTGCTCCTACCCGATCCTTTAAAGCTGCTCAGGGCATTCGCCAGGGGGATCCCCTTTCTCCTTATATTTTTCTTCTCGTCATGGAAACCCTTAATGCTTTTATCCGGAATGCAACTCTTTCTAATCCAAGATTCAGGTATCATTCCAAGTGTAAAACTCTCGGTCTGACTAACTTATGTTTTGTAGATGACCTCCTCCTATTTTGCAAGGCGGATTTAAAGTCTATTCGGACTTTTCTGCATGCCCTCAGTCTCTTCAAACATCACTCTGGCTTGTAGATCAATTTGCTTAAAAGTCATTGTATTTTGTCAAAGGGTGCGGCATCCATGGCCCCCTCGATTTCTGCTACCACGGGTCTGATGTTGAAAGATCCCCCGCTTCTTTACCTTGGGCTTCCTGTGTCCACTAAAAGGCTCTCCTATGCTGATTGTCGTCCACTCCTTGAGAAGATTTAGCGGAGGATTAAATCTTGGGTTAACAAATCTCTGTCTTATGTTGGTAAACTACAGCTTATTAAATCTGTCATTAATTCCTTGCATGTTTACTGGAGTTCCCATATTTTTTTTATCGCAAGGCATCATCAAAGAAATTGAATGGCTTCTTCGAACCTTCTTATGGAGTCATCCTAACGACAATCGAGGAGCCTCCAAAGTGAAATGGTCTAATATTTGCTCTCCTAAGGAGAAAGGAGGACTGAATCTTATTTCCATTAAAGTTGCTAATCGCTCCTTGATTCTTAAGCGCCTTTGGTGGATCCTAGAGGATAAGAAAACCTTGTGGATCCAATGGCTGCACACTTATTTCCTGAAAGGACATTCTATTTGGGCGCTTCAACCGAAAGCCAGTTTCTCTTTTTTTCTCAACCAACTCTTGAAGCTAAGAGATGATATCTGCCATGAGACTTCTTGTATTATCAAGGATGGACGTCAGGTTTCTCTTTGGTATGATAATTGGGATAGTCGAGGTCCCCTAATCTCTCAGGTACCTCCTTCCTAAACCTCTCCACTGTTTCCTCTCAAAACTCGCATGATTTCATTTATTGATGGGAGCTCCTGGAAATTCCTAAGAATTTTGCGCCATCGCCAACCTAGTTATTCTCTCACTCCTCAAGAATCTGACACTTTCTTTTGGAAGGGGACTCCACTGCATAAGACTATAAGTTGACTAATCGCTTCATTTGCGACAATTTGCGTCATCGTCGACCTCCGGTTCCCTGGGCACCCACTATTTGGAGCAACCTTCTAATGCCCCGAATTTCCTTCATCTTTTGGTTAGCTATTCAGAATAAGCTTTCGACTGCTGATTGTCTTCCTTATGTGCACATCGGTCCCTCTTGCTCGATGTGTACCCTGCAAATGGATTCTTGTTCTCATCTTTTTTTCGAGTGCCCTTTTACCTATTCTATTTGGAGAGCTGTTTGTGACTTATGTTGTTGGACGGATCCTGGGTCAGACCTTATACTTATTACTAGTTATTTGTCTTCTACTGCAGGTTCCAACAAACTTATCTAGGTTATTATATTGGGGGTCTGTTTATATTCTCTTTGACGTGAGCGCAATTCTCGCCGCTTCCAGAGTACCTCTTTTTCGAAGGAGAGTTTGATCTGCTTAATTATGTCTAATGTTCGGGCGTTAGTTTTAACTAAGAAGGTTCCTTGTAACCCTAATATTTGTCATGCCTTACAGTTATAGCTGCTAGCGGGGGGTTCTATTTAGGTTCCTGTTGTTGTAATTACTAATTTCTTTATTGCTGAGTATCCTTTTGTGTTGTATATAATGGGTTTTTTTCTCTTTGATGACCTTGTAATTTTTTTTCCTCTTTTTATACTAATTTCTTTATAAAAAAACAATTTAAATTATATTTTAATGAAAACTTTAAAATTAAAAAGTACACTTCTATGCCAAACTTTTTTATATAAGAAAACGCCACCACTTCTTAACATTGAAGACACTACCCATCAACACCACCCGTAACAAAAGGAAATCAACTCGACTTCAGGCTTCGGTCTGCCCGAGCTCTTCCGTTGGCAAAGCAACCTAGAGAACCAAAGACTTGTTTTCATTACAGAACAATTTACTCAAATCTCCTGACTGATGTCTCGTATGTAGTTTATGTAATCCAAGAACTATACCACATTTTCTTTGTTCTCTTCAGGTGTACTTACAGCCAGTGAAGGGATGACTGAACCTGTAGAATACAGGCAAAATGTTGTTTATAACCTCAGATTAAATGAAGTTATCATTGATAGGAGAAGAAAACATCAAAGACTACAGATTCATGAACTCACCTTGGTAAGCTGCAGAATTCCTCTCTGGCTTCTTGATCCTATCCTTTTCCTTCCCTGCTTCTAGTTTATTTGGTTTATGGAGCTTCTTCTGTGACTTATGAGCCACATTATCCCGATCAGATTTTAGATTAGCATTCTTGCTCAAAGATGCGCTTGTCCTGGTTGCTATAGAATGCTTCTGAGTACTCTCCTTTTTTGCTGATTCTGCTTCTTGAGCAGCATCAGCATTTAAGGATCTGGCTCTTGGTTTCCCGGTTCCCATTCTGGAAGAAGAGCTGTGAACTTCATCATCAGATGGACGAGTTCCCTCTCCGGGAACCTTAGAACCGGTGTCAGAAACCTGGACCTGCTCTTGATGGTCTGTAACTGAGACGTTGTAGCTATCAAATAGTTCTGTCACACCCTCCGCTTCGCTGAGTTCATGATGGCGGACATAAGACTTAAGTTCATTCCTCATTTGTTGAATTGGCTATATTTAAACAAACAGAACATCAAGATCAACTTCTCCATAGAGTAATCTTCCATTCTGTTAAAACCTTGCAATTAATACAGTAAGCCTGTTAAGTGTACCTTGCATCCCGCTTCTAAGGCCAGTTTGAAAAAGCCAAGTGAAACAGAGTGCATAGCAGCTGAATCGGAGAGTTTAATTTGCGATAGCCAATATGCGGCTGAAGAGAGTCTGTGTGGTGCTTCACTTTTGGCTTGATCGATGTTTGATGGCTTTGTTCTAGCGTGAGGAATTGGGGTACTATTCAGGGCTGGTTTCAGAACAGGACTGGGGACTGACTGAGCAGGAATAGACACCCTTCGAGGCGGCTTTGCAGACTTTTCCTTGCCAGATACATTAAGAACACTCACGCGCTTACTCGCAGTTCCAGCGGCGCTTCCACTTCGGAAATTGGGATTACGAAGTATTTCAATTCTCCAGCAAATATAGTTCATAGACAAAATTTTCTTTTTCAGGGTTTCCAAAGACAAACTTGACGAGTAGCATCACAAAAGTGACATTCATTCTTAGTAGAAAGGGTACTCACCGCTTGGAAGCAGCAGAACTCGACAACTCAACTGTCATCGGTTTCGCCAACTTACATCTCAGCTTCGATTTCCCTGAATGCCATTCAACAACCAACATAAATCAATTAAAATGACAGGAAAAAAAAAGAACAAGATTTTGATTTTTGAAATCAAAATAAAAAGAAAAAAAAAACCAGGAAATGGAGTAGGTTTGAGTTCTTGAGCAATGTCCTCCATAGAAACGACTAAGAGCGTGCTCCTTTTTGTTCTTCAACAACTTAACATGGTCCTAGGATCATCGTTGTAACTTATAAAGGAGGAAACAGTTACATTTTAGGCGGGAAACTCGAATTCCTTAAAGTAGCCTCACATCACATGCCGTACATGTTGGTGGTGGTAATTGATAAAGAGAAAGTAGGAACTAGGAACTAGAAACGGAAACCAACAGTCTGTGAAGGAGTGGGACGGGGTGGGTGATTTTGAACGGGCGCTCATATCGTATGTGGCCCACCCCGTCCCTGCTCTTAAATTTCAAAATTTAGGGGGAGATGTTGTGTACCGTTGATCCCTCAACCATCCATGATTTTTGTGGGCTCTGTCCAAGCAGCTGTGGTGTTGCTTGTGTATTGGTGGTATCAGATTATCTGTTTCATTTTTACCGTTTCAACTCTCAAATCATTTTATCCATACACTTATATGGAAACTTTATAAATATGTGAATGAGATAATAGCTCCTGTGTACATTCTTCATTTTATGTGTTACCAAATTATAAGTTTCTTATGGAAGTGAATTTTTTTTATATCAATACTGTGTATTAAATAAATTATATATGTTATTTAAGGATCTTTTGGTTTTATTTTTATTTTTTGGCTGTAATTTTAAAGTTCTTGTTTTCTATTTTTAGTTTATGTAATTTTAAGATAACAAACTTGTTTAATTGTTAACGTTATATTTTTATACTGATAATAATTATATATTAGAGAAAACTTAAAGATAAATTATTTTTAATTAAAAAAATTATTTTCATATCTTATACAATATTTATTAATAAATTATTTTACTTTATTAAAATAAATAATTTAAATTTTAACTTTTTAATTTATAAAATAATATTTATTTTAAATGTTTTTAGTTATGAAATAAATTAATTTTAAATTTATATGGTATGAAAATATTTTAAATTTAATTATATTAATTAATTATTTTCAAATATAATTTATTTAAATATAATAGAATAGAATTATGAATAATTTAATTTTACTTTACTAAAGATATAATATTAAATAAAATTAGTCATAATTTCAATAAAAATTGATATATTAAATACTATATATTTAGTTTATAGTAAATCCAATTACTGTACGAAGAAAGTAGAGAAAAAGAAATAAAAATACTCTTTATGACATAATGAAATCAAAACTTAATTAAAACTTCAAATAATCCGATTTTTTTTTCTGAATTTAAAATAAAGAATGAAAATTGCTTTCGTTCCTGCAGAATTTATTGGTGGCTTAAATTTGGAAACTCAAGACTCGTAATTTCTAACCAGACAGAGCTACATACAAACTTGGAGGGTCACTGGGCCCTCCAAGTTTTTTTAAAAAAATTATTTTTAATATATATATAAAGATAGAATTATTTAAGGGTCAGTGGTGTACTGAGCCCCCTAAAATTTTAAAAAAATAAAATTTGAGCCCCCTATCTTAAATTCCTGGCTCCGTCACTGTTTCTAACACAAGCTCTTTGAGGATTCTTACCCTCCCACTAGCATTTCATATCTAGTTTATTATCTGTAACAAAAGAAAAATTAGCAACACTCAATAACTTATAAAATTGAAGTGAAGTGTAACGAGAGTAGCAACTCAAGAAAGTAAAAAGTGTTTGGTTAGTTGGTATGAGAAGGAAGGAAGGAATAAGTAAGGGAATATGAAAAGATGATTGGTAATATATTATGATTAGATGAACACTATTTTTATATCTCCTTTTAGAGCAATACTCCATACTCTTCAATATAGTAAAAAATGGAAGTTATATTTATGTTTATTCCTCGCTATATTCATTATAATTCTTATTATTATTCTAAATTTACGAGGTTTAGATCAAAAACACAAACTGTCAATAATCATGTGGTTTCCTATATTTAGCTCTTCATGCATCATTTCGCATCCGGATCTTACTGTGTTGGAACTTAAAGAAAGTACAGACACATGGGGATAGGAACCAAAGCTCAAGTCATATGCATAGTTGCTCGACACTCAACACCAGTTCCTTGCAAAGAGGGTTTAATGGAATCTTTACGAGTCATCTGCAATTTTGCCACATAATAAACACATTACCTTTCAAATTTTACCTAAGCTTCCTACTATTCATATTATAGTCCATTTAATGCATTAACCTTTACACACATATACGTTAATGCCATGCTTCACGTGTTTCCTCCTTTGTAATGGGCAGAGGTGTGAAAACGGTTTAAAACAAGCTTTTAGGTCCCTATCCTTCATTCACGAGTTTTACACCATTGTTATGTGAAAGACTAAGAGGATAGAAGATTCAAACACTGAGACACAAGAGGATCTTCGGTGGAGCAATGGCTAGAGGTATTTATTTCAATAATTATGCTTCTGTTGCTGTATATATATGGCTAATATGTATGTATCTTCTTACATAAATGATGTTGTATGAGATGCATGCTATGCCTTTTACATTTGGTATTAGAGCCTCATTGTCTCTACCTTGCTTATGAATCGTGAGAAACTTGTCTCTGTTTTGCTCTGTTATTGTTGAGTTTTTGCCGTGAAACATGAACTTGAGATTTTGAATGTTTCGATGTTTTTTATACATGATGGACATTAGAGTCATGCATTGATACTCCATGAAGCAATCGACGGTGAAGAGAGGAGGGACGACGATGATGGAAGATGATAGCTTCGAACGTCGCCATCCATGCAATGTCGCATGGATGGTTCTCCGACGTCTCACGCATGTAGTGTGGTCGGCGTCGTCCCATCGATGACCCTCATCCATCTTCTGGTGTCATTTTGTACACCTATGAGTTGGAGCTTCGTCGGGTTGCAGCCGGGTCACAGCCAACTTGGTTGGAGGTTGAAGACGACTCTATTGTTTTTTAATTTTATTAATATTAATTATGTTAATATTAGTAATTAATTGGGTTACGCAAGACCTAACCCATTATGTTGTGATTTTAATTATAAAATTATTTTGGTATTAATATTTTATGAAAATATTAATTTTTAATTTGTATGTCTTATGTTGGAATTTAAATTTTGACATGCTTATTATAATTGTTTAATTACTTGTGATTAATTGAAATTTGTGTGTATAATTTTGTGATCATTATACATGCAAAATTAGATTAAATAATTTGTGCATTATTATTTGATTTATTTGCATTACTTATTAATTAATGCAAATGTTTAGGCTTTATTTAAGCTTAATATAATGTGAGTGATTAATATGATTTTAATTAATTGGGAGTAGCCACAACATCTCAAATTAATTACAATTATATATTTAGTTTTAAGATCCATTAAATCATTAATTGTAATTAATCATACGTGATATGATAAAATCTACTCACAGGAATTTTATTATATTTGTATGATTAATTAGGATAAAATATCGGATTATATTTCTTAATCTACCCATAGGAATAAGAAAAGTATATGCTGGACTTAGAAGGATTAACCTACAACCCTGCCACCTCACGAATTTCCCTCAAGCCATCCACCAGTACCCGGATTGAGGTGGAGTCTCCTTTAGAAAATAGCATAAGGTCGTCGGCGAAGGCAAAATGGGTGATGCCTAATTGTTTATGTAAACGATCTAGAAGAGGGGGGGGGGGGGTTGAATAGATCTTTCAAAATTTTCGAATAATTCTATAATAAAATCAAAAGTCAATTCACACAAAAACCAATTTAATAAAAAACAAATGCAAAGAGTAGAGAAGAAGGGCAAACACTGTTTTTATAGAGGTTCGGTGCT
>JANZLX010000007.1:19179921-19191347 GCA_025531955.1 Erythroxylum orinocense | reverse complement strand
ACATTTTATACAATTAATAAAAAATTTATTAAAAAATAGAAAATATGTAAAAAATTATTCTTTAATTGTTTGTATATATTTATTATATATATGAAAATAAAAATAAATTATTTTAATATATAAATCACATAGAATATAATAGAATAAAATAAAATAAAATATATTAAATAATTAATAACAACATTTTATACAATTAATAAAAAATTTTATTAAAAAATAGAAAATATGTAAAAAAATTATTCTTTAATTATTTGTATATATTTTTATGTAAATTAATTATTTTTAATATAAATATCATAAAATAAAATAAAATTTTATTAAATAATTAATACTAGTATTTTTATATAATTAATAATAAAATAATAAACCTCTTACTAATTATTTTTATATAACATATATAAAATTTATTTATTATATATTACATTTTATTTCATTATTTCTTAAATCAATAGTTCCTGCAACAAGCAGATGTCGTTTCACTCCCCAGCTTCTCCCACTCTCAAGCCTTAGGTGCGGTCAACCCCCATCCCATCGTCGCTGCCACCACTTGCCACCGTCGCCAGTTGTGTGAAGTCCTACTGTCCCCACTAGCCACTCAACCTCGCTTAGTCGTTCAGTCTGTCGCACTATTACCAGCACGCACTCCACCCTTCTGTTTCGAAAAAAAATGAAGATCAGAAGATAGAGAGAGAAAAATTGTAACCTTGTCTGTCACAAGTAGATTATGAATTAACTAACATGTATGTCTCTCTTTAAAGTTCACTGTTTTCCTCTGCTTTTTTACTCTTCCCTTTCTCCTTCTCTCCTCTGTTCTTCATTTTTATTCACAACACCTTCGTCGCTGCCGTCCCCATTGCCAACTCTAGGCCCCATAGCAGGTTGCAGCGTCACCGCTCTCGCCCGCCCGCTCCACGCCTCCTTCTAGGTTGTAAAATGTTACCTGCTTCGTCGGTTTTCTTTTTTTTTTTTTAGTACAAGGGAAATAAAACACGAAAAAAAGAAACTAGTGCGATCGGCAAGGGTATGTCACGCCGTTCGCATCCCGGTGCAGCAGCTCCAGAAGGAACTCAGGAGGGGCGGTAAGAATGTGACAGCCCGGTCGGAGAACCCGTGCGAAAGCCGCCAATCTGTCTGCGCATTGGTTGGCCTCCCGAAAGGCATGTTGCAGGTTGACTTCCCAGGTGCGGCGTAGTAACTCGCGGATACCTGCAATCAAAAAAATTTCGTCAGTTATCGGCCCGTGAGGAACAGATAGGATATTAATGACCTCTAGCGAATCGACTTCAACGAGCACCCGGCGAAACCCCAAATCCCACGCCAATTGTAGACCCGTGAACACTCCCCAACATTCGGCAGTGAAAGATGAGCCCCGCTCAAGAATGTGCTGGAAACCACCGCGCCACCGCCCATGGCTATCCCGAATTAAACCCCCTGCGGTGGTCTGGTAAGGGCCAACTATGAAAGCACCGTCCGCATTTAATTTCACCCAACCTTCCGGAGGCCTAACCCAACCCACCGGACTGCCCGCAGCTAAACCCCGACCAGGAAACACTTGCTGTTTCAACGCTTGAGCGCGACCGATCCAGTCCACATAGTCCAAAACAGGACGAGTACCGACCTCCGGCCAGACAAAACCATTTTTAAAAATGCCGCAATTACGCCATTTCCATAAAAGCCAAACAGCTACCCCGTAAATCGTGCCCCAGGGGGCCTGGTGGAAAGACGACGAAGAGCTGAGGTTGGTCACCATCCAGAGCCCGACCTCCTGTTGGAAAAAGGACTCATCCACCACGCCCCTAGGAAACTGACGCCAGAAATGTTGCACACGCGGGCAATCACGAATAGCGTGAATGGCGGTCTCCTCCTGCTCACAGAACTGACACCCACTGTCATCAGCAATGTGTCGGACGACGCGCTGTTGATTAGTCAGAAGCTTGCGGTTAGCAAGAAGCCACAGGTAAGACCTAATCTGTTGTGGTCCAGGCCACGACCAGATAAGCTTCCACAACGTGTGATTGGAGTCCATAGAAAGGTCGTCCTGGAGGTCATACGCCGAAACCACAGTAAACCGCCCATGAGGGGAAGGTCCCCAGGTGAGAGTATCAGCCCCATGGTGCGCGGACGGGGGAGAAATGGCAGCTATCGCCAAACAGGCTTCAGAGGGCAGATAGTGTTGAAAAGCTGGCCATAGCCATTGGCCCTCGTCCCTCACATAATATGCAACCGTGGTCCCCAGGCAATGGTCAGGAAGTTGAGAAAGCACGAAATGGATAAGTGGGCCCCAGCCCGGCACCCAATTGTCGTGCCAAAATAAAACACGTCGCCCAGTGCCCAAAGTCCAAAGGCTCCCCTGTCGGATGATATGCCAAATGGCCGAAATGCTCCGCCAAACAACCGAGGCCCCCGGCCTAGCAATCTGCAGGGGTATGGAAGAAGTTTCCACCTTATACTTCGCGTTCAGAACCTGGACCCAAAGAGTCGTTGGTTGCGTCAGGAGGGCCCAGCCAAGCTTAGCGAGGAGTGCATCATTGGTAGGACGAATCCGTTTAAGGCCGAGACCTCCCGCAGCCTTTGGTTGCCAGACCGACTGCCAATTGACCAGATGCATTTTTCGTTAGGCATCCGTAGATCCCCAAATAAAATCACGCATGAGTATTTACAGGTCGTCACAGAGTTTGCGCGGGAGACGGACTGCTTGCATAGTGAAAACTGGCAACGCAGCGACAACCGACTGGGTAAGAGTAACACGTCCTGCAAGCGACAGAGTTTGGGCCCGCCAACCGGAGAGTCGCTTTTGAGCCGAGTCCAAGATATACTGGAAGGTTTGCCGAGACATACGATCGTGGAAAAGGGGAATCCCTAAATACCGGCCTAGGTTAGTAGTGCAAGGAATCTGTAACTCCTGACTAATACACCTAGCCGTTGTGCGGGAGACGTTCTTGGAAAAAAGATCCTGGTTTTAGCGTTACTAACCTGCTAATCGAAAGCGGCGCAGAAAGTCTCAAGAGTCCGTGAGATGACAGTCGTCTGGGAGGCCTCGGCCCGAGCAAAAAGGACAAGGTCATCGGTGAAAAACAGATGAGAGAGGGGGGGTCCCGAGCGACCCAGCTTGATCGGTTTCTAATGACTATTCGTCACTTTGTTTGAAATAAGATGCCCGAGACGCTCCAGATAGAGAACAAAGAGATACGGCGATAGCGGATCACCCTGGCGAAGCCCCCTCGAAGGCCGAAATGAGGCAGACACGGTCCCTTGCCAGGCAATTTCGAAGGAGACGGTCGTCACACAACGCATAATAACGCTAATAAGAATTGCTGGGAGACCGATTGCAAGAAGAGTAACGTGGAGAAATCTACTGCGGAACCGAAATTTTGGAAAGTAAGACCAGTAAGGTGTGATTCAACTCGTGATCCCAGTGTTCAAGATTGAAGGTTGTATTGGTGAAATTCACCACACCAGGCCCAACCGTCCCCCAGTGTTGTTGAAAGAAAAGCGCATTGAAACCATCAACACCCGGGGCTTTGTTGGGAACCATGCCGAAAATAGCCGCTTTGACTTCCGGTGGTTGAATGGACCAATTCAGTTGGGAAACGTGCTCGGCCGAAAGAGGGGGAAAGGCACGAGAGGGGGAGAGCGGACGGAAAGGGCTAGGATCCACAGTGTAAAGCTGGAGGAAATATGTCTGGGCTAGTTGGCTCAACTGGCCCGGATCTGTAATCGTCCGGCTAGCAACATCTATGAGCCTGGCAATCCGCAATTTCTTGAGTTTGGATAACGTGACGGTGTGGTAATACCTGGTGTTGCATTCGCCTTTCGAAATCCAGTCACAATGAGCTTTCTGGTGCCAGAACAACTCCTCTTCGCTCAACACTTGCAAAAGATCACGACTCAGGAATTCCTCTAGATGTAAAAGCTCATCAGAAGGATCGGATGTCAGGGCTCGCTGGATGCCCTGAAGGCGGGCCACTAGCTGTTTTTTCCGGTGCGTAATGTTGCCAAACACATGAGAATTCCAATGAAGAAGATGTTCAGAGAAATGGGTAAGCGATTGACTCATTGACGCGTCGGTAGGGTTCCAGTACTTGGCAATCACTTCAGGAAAAGCGAAATGAGCGAGCCAGGCATTTTGGAAACGAAACATAGGGCTACCGGAAGGGCGGGGAGCCAGAGGCCGAAGCTGGATAAGCAGGGGTCGATGATCCGAGCCAAGGAAGGGAAGGCGATGGATCTCCGTGTGAGGAAGGGAATGCACCCAAGCTGTCGAACCAAACAGCCGATCGAGCCGGGCTTGGGTCGATCTCTGACGCCAAGTATATTTCGAACCCACGTATCCCAAATCATGCAGCTCACAATGGTGGACCCAATCCCGAAAACGAGGGTTCACAACACGAGTCGTGGGACTGCCTCCCTGTTTATCCGAGATTGCCAGCTTCGCGTTGAAGTCGCCACCCACAAGCCAGGGCCGGTGTGTGGAATGACCGAGCTAAGATAAGACGGGCCAGATAAAATTCTGAGTGGCCGCTTGAGGACTAGCATAAACGGCTGTGAAATCAAACGAATCCTGCCCATAAGTAACATGGGTATGGATAAGCTGCCTATGGGCTAAAAGGACGAAAACCTGGAGTTCCGCTTTCCACATGAGCCAAATGCCACCCGAGAACCCACTAGCTTCAACGCGAAAGGAATAGTCAAAACCGACAGATTGGATCACTGACGCAGCCCGAGGGCCATTGATACGCGGTTCCAGTAAAACCAAAATACCAGGTTTATACAACCGGATATAACTGCGAAACACAGTGCGGAAAGCAGTTCCACCCACCCCTTGACAATTCCAGATGAGAATCGACATAACCCAGGACAAAAAGGGGATCATCCCGAAATCGAGGGGAAGCCGGATCAGCGGTGGGTACATCCCGGTCAGCCGCTGCCTCAAGTTGGGACACCATCTCTTCGTCTTGGGTTGGGACCGGATCCCCTGAGGGGGGAAGAGGGACCGAGTCGATATCCGGAGGAACAGCCGGTGGGTCAGGCGCCTCTCCCAACCCAATACTAGTCCCCTCACTAGTAGCCTCGACGCCCTCCATTAACTGGGGTGGCGCGTCAAGAGTTGGGGCCGGGGCGAGGACGAGCTGGGTGTCACAAATCATTTCATTGTGGGTCGGAATTTCAACAACTAAATTTTGATTAGTGGGTGTGGGCTGAAGCTGAACTGAACTACTCGCAGATGGGGTCGGGGTCGGACTACGGGTAGCGGGGGCCCTACCCCCAGTAGGAGGTTGGGTCCGACTGGCCGCTTTTCCTTTGGGTCCAGTTCGATTCGGTTTAGTTGAACCTTGACCACCTGTAAAAATGGATGGTCCCATTGCAACTATCTGGGAAAAATCAAAACGGTGTCCAAGGCCAGACGGTGACAGGCGATGGTTGCTGTCTGATCCAACAGTAGACGTCTCAGCAGGCGTCTCGTCTTGCTCCAGAACTTGGAAACGGAAGCCTCCTCTAGTAACCGTTGCGACAGGAGGCTGCGGTGGACATCGGGCTGGCTGGTGAGACCTGGAGTCGGCGGGGGAAGAACCCGGAGAGGACCCGGAACGACTGGGCGTAGTCGGCGCTGCTCGTGGAGGTTTCCTCTAGACGTGAATCCAAGGCCCATACGCAGAGGCTGTCGCCCCCGGGGGTGCGACTACGGGCTGGGCCGGCGGCGGGGCCGGCACCGGGTTGGCCTCACCTGAAGGGCGTTGGGGAGGACTAGCTCCACCGTCAGCATTCATCGTCTGCGGGCACCCTCCAGTGGTGTGGCCGATCATCCCACATTGGAAACAAACTTGCGGAAGCCCTTCGTATTCGATCCTCAACGTCTCACCATCTAGCTCCACGGTCGGGCATAACGGCGCACTAAGGTCGACGTTCACCGCGAGTCGCGCGTACCGGCCGCGTTGAGTCTGTAAGGTAGCTTCATCAACCTTTACCGTAGTGCCCACCAAGTTACCCAAGGCGTGGAGTATTAAGGGATGATAACGAGTGATGGGCAGGGTCGGAAAGCGGATCCAAATCACGACGCGGGTGACCGACGCCTGCGTCGGCCGGAAAGAGGGAGTCCAACGTTGGATGGAAAGAGCTTGGCCATAAATCACCCATGGCCCGTTGGTAAGAACATTGATATAATCGGCTGCTGCGTGAAATTTGACGAGAAAAAAACCATTCTCTAGATCCACGATCTTCAGAGGGCCTCGAGGATGCCATATGTTGTGCAGTCGGGGGACGATTGTACGAAAACTAATTCAACGCCCTAAGAGTTTGACGACAACAGCTTGGGCCCATTGCTGATCAAGCTTGTCCCGAAAAGGTTGGGAGAGCTGAACGCTGCCACCGCGCCCCTCCGGAATAACTATAATGTCGCCATCAACCACGTCAATATTTTCATCCTCTAGCCAGGGGCGCGGGACGGCTTCACCTTTTGGTCCGGAATCCCCGACGACCGCTGCACTATACGATGGCTTGGGAGGGGAAGGTTCATCATCCCGCTTCCTTGTGCGACCTTTTTTGGAAGGTTGTCCCTCGGGTTCGAGGGCTTCCATGGCAACCAGGTTGGCCGGCAAAACAAACGAAGCAAACGAAACCAGAGTCGCAGGGGAAGGCTCCAAGAAAGAAGCAACAAACCCAGCAAAACGTAGATGGCACCTTTGTCACTATATCACAGAGCACATCTTACATATTCTACACAGCCAAGTTATTTTTTTTGTCGGTTTTCTTTTAGTTTGTCTTTTGTACGGAGGATACAGGAAAGCGATTAGGGTAATCCTGTAAATTGCTTGGTAAAATTCCAACTTTTAACCTAATTGCAAAGAATATATTTACTACCACCATCCTATCCTACTTAGAGGTCACGTAATTGGGATGAGTACTCTCTTTATCCCTTCTGCACATTTTTGTAACAGAAGAGCTGCTCCCCACTTAGATCTTGTCGCTCAAATGTTCACACTATCATCAAATATTCTTATAGTGCAAATTAAGACCTAAATGGTCAAATAAGATTCAAAATTATTTAAATTTGAATTTGACTAAGTTTGAATAAGTAGACTTGAAATTAAATTTGCTCAAACTTTAGAAATTATTAAAAAGTTTATATTTCGTTTTTAATTTAAATTTAAAGTTTCCTAATTCAAATTCAACTTAAATCTAATTTAAATAAATATGATTCAATTTATTGAAAATGTACATTTTAAGATTAATTATATATTTGACTTAATAAACTTATATTTAATTAAACCAAATTTAATCTATTAACTTAAAATTAAATTATACTAAATCTACTAAAATTTAAAATTTTTTATTCTTGACATAAATTCGTTTTTTCTTACATGTTGATTTATTAGAAGTAGTATTTTTATTAAGTAGAGGTAAAATTGTGTATTATCAAATCTCTTATAATGTTGCATTTTAGTGGGAGTTTAAGTGAATATTAAGATGACGATCATAAATTAGCTTTTCCATAAACTCGTAACTATCGTATTTTTTCATAAATTGTATACCGTATAAATTGAGGAGAAGTAATAAAAAAATGATTTTACTAGAACTTATCAAATACATGTTTGCAATAGAAAACTTTGATGTATTAAGACACGAATAAAATATCTCATTTTGAGAGATCTTTCTGATTTCCTTAAATCTTTTAAACATTTTTCTTCGAGTTTCGTTGTATAGTTAGCTTTTTATTAATATTATAATTTTTTTAAGTGGTACTTTCCTCCTAATTATTTGACCTAAGTAGTGTCTTACTTAATCTAATTAATGCCTTGTATTGCTTGGTTTGATTTCTTTTGTTACTTGTCTTTTTCCTAGTGTTTGTATTTAATTTACTATATTCTACATGTATTGTATTAAATTGCATTTTTTATTATTCTTTGTAGACGTATTTATTTATATGTCTATCAAAAACAACCTTTCTTTTTAGTAGGAGTGTTGTTATTGTTATTGTTTTTATAAACATTAAAAATAAAATTTTAATTTTTTTAGAAATTATTAAAGGAATGATTCATTTAAGTTAAATTGATAATATTTATTTTGAAGAATGTAATTTTTAATCGATATTTATGGTTTTAGATAATTAAGAATTTAGATAGATTTAATGAAACTATCGGGACGTTTGGTTCGAAGGAATAGTTATTCTATTCCTAACACATTCCTACCTATTTATTAAACCTGCGTTTGGTTAACATCAAATATAGAATAAGTATTCTTCAAAAATAGCTATTCATTAATTTTGAGGAATAGGTAAAATGGACTACTACCTATCTTTACGTATTCCACAAATAACCATTCTTGTCGGGGACAACTTTACCCTTCTCACGTTTAAACCTCTGTCAAGCCCTCTCTCTCTCTCGCTCATCCTCCTCTATGGCCACCGCACTCTCTCATCTATCTTCATCTTTCACTAAACCCCACCATTTCAGTAGTGTCGTTGGCGGCGCTGCCAAAGGGCGAGAGAAAAGTGATCATTCAGGACGGAGAGACCATACTGCTGATGTGGTATAAAGATAATGTTTTTGCTGTTGAGAATAGGTCTCCCGTTGAAGGTGCCTACACTGAGGGCCTTGTCAACGCCAAGCTCACTCAGGTTTGATCTTGCTTTTCATTGTTATATCTTTGATTTCTGTAAGAGAGAAAGGAAAACATAGGGAAGAACAAAAGGAGAAGCCTTTAGGAACTGTTACTTGTGCACTTCACTTCCTTCTGAACTGATTTAGCCTTTGTTTGGATCCTTATTTGCACAAGAGAAAGGAAAGGAAATATTGTGGAGAAAAGAATGGAAGAGAAATGTGATTTTCTTTTCTTTGTTTGTTTTCCTAATTTATCAAAGAAGGAAATTGAATGGAAGAGAATTTTTTAAGATCTTTACGTCCTTGTTTACAAAACTTGTTTATCTTTACTTGTTAGATTTATTAAGGATACAATGGTAATTTACTTATATTAGAGTTATCTTGTCTTCAATTTCCCTTCCTTTTCCACCAATTTGGTGGGAAATATAATTGGTATAAATTTCTCTCATATTTTTCTCCATTCTTTCCCTTTCTCTTTGCTTATTTTTGTCCAAATAATATAAACAAAAAGAAATATAATTCTCTTCCTTTCTTTTCTCTTGCTTTCTTTCAATCCAAACAAAGGCTTAATTTTCAAAGAGTAAACAATAATAGTTAAGATACCCGCTTCTATGTAATTGCTTAAAGATGGTAGCTTGATGTAGTTGAGTTTTTTTTTTCCTGTTTGTTGTATCTCTGTTTGGCATGTCTTTTAAATTATTTCATGGATTTCCCATAGCCTTTTCATAGATCTACTCTGTTAGTTGGTCAGGCTTAAGAGTCTCCTTGGCTAATCACAAATTTGTTTCCCTTCAGAAGCCTTGTTCTTTTTTTGTTCCGAGGCATGACCAACTAGAGATAATGAAATACCTTCTTTTTACAGGATGGATGTATAGTTTGCCCAACAACTGATAGCACATTTGATATGCGAACTGAAGCTATCAAAGCATGGTATCCAAAGAACCTTGTGCTGAGAGCCCTCACACCTACTCTAGGACATTTTATGTTTATCCTATGAAATATGATCAAGAGAACATTGACATTAGCATGAGAGTGACTGTAAAATCTGATGCATCAACAGAGATTGTATTCAGTGGAAAGGCTCGACCTGATGTAACTGCAAGTGATGTCAACGTTGATGAGGTAATACTTTGACTTGTTTACTCTAGAAAACAGACAAGATTTGTTTGTTCTTCAAACCCACCTATGTAGAATTGCTATGTTTAATCCGTTATTATATTTTAGGTAAAAATGATGTTGGAAGAGGATCTAGATGAGTTCTAAGAAGCACGGATACGGACACGGACACGGGACACGACACGGATAAAGACACGGGGACACACCAACTTTCAAAATTTGGTAGACATTGACACGACATATATATATATTATAAAATTTAGAATTAAGAAAAATATCAGAATTCATAATATGATATATATTAATTGATGTGATTTAAGACTTCCAACATCTTGATAGTTCATACATATTTGGTACTTTATAAGGTCCTCTAAAAAAACATGAAACATATATTCCATTAAGCAATTTGTCTACAATCTCCTATTCAAAAGTAGAATTAGTCATTCACATGAGTATTTACAACCAAAAAATCTAACTAAAGTATCTACCCTCTAATCATTTTACTCTCAAACATTGGCACTGCTTTCATCAACAAAGATCATACTCTCCAGTTCTGGTTCATCAAGTGAAAGATTGGCAACTTCAAGGATTCCATGATCATCATCAATTGGTGAAAACTCATCTCTTGCAATATCCCACATCATTGCTTTCATCAGCAAAGATCATACTCTCCAACTCTAGTTCATCAAGTGAAAGATTGGCAACTTCAAGGATTCCATGATCATTATCAATTGGTGAAAACTCATCTCTTGCAATATCCCACATCATCGCTTCTCCATGTTTGTATTGTGGAGATTTTATTGAAAGGAGTCGCAAATTAGTATGAATGTATACTAAACTCTCAGCACGCTTAGGTTTGATATTGTTCCTTTTAAGAGAGTGAAGAAAAGAGTAAGTACTCCAATTTCTTTCACAACAAGATGAAGATGATGGTTATCTAAGTAACTAGAGAACAATCTTTTCAAGAATTGGAGCATGAATACCATGAACTAGCCACCAAGATTTTGCATCAAAGATATCTCTATCATTTATAGAGTCATAATCATCAAACCCTTGTCTACTATCCGAAAAATTAGCAAGCTCAATGTTCACTTTTCTCTGATCTTCTACATCAGGAAAGTACCTCTTCAAACATTTCAATCTTTCATTGGTGAGCTCCACATCTTGATGTGGTGTTACTCGTTTTGAGTCTTTACTCAATCATTCATGGCTATAATACCTATCTAGTTGTAAGAAAAAAAAAGTTATGAATTATTCATCAATTAACATTTATTTATCTCTAATAGAAAAGAAAGTATCTAAATTTGAATAATCACCTTGGATTCAAAGAATGAGCTAAACCATGAAGAATGGTACTACTTTTCGCTCGATTAAGATTTTGTGGACCACTTCATAGAAGGTTGAAGATTCATTGTCGTCCTTTCTTTCAAAAAGATATATGGCCTTTCTTATTTTTTCAATCATGGAATCCCACATCTCATACACCAAATGAAGAGTAGATGTATCCGTATCTGTGCTTCTTAAAACATCATAGATAGGATTGGTGAAAGAAAGAATGAAATCTATCTTTTGCCACCAATTTTCACTCAGTAGCTTCTCTTTGACAAATTCAGCTTTGCCAACATCATCTTCCTTGTAAGCAGACCATTTTTCACTTATCACCATCTCTTGGAGCCCATGTTTGAGAAGTTTAAACCGCTTCAACATCACTAT
>JANZLX010000007.1:19113901-19125806 GCA_025531955.1 Erythroxylum orinocense | reverse complement strand
CAAAGAGATGATACAAAATATTTTGAAAGAAGGATATGTACTAAAACTATAGAATTAAAAAGATAAACTTGTATCCTTCTTTCAAAATATTTTGTATCATCTCTTTGTTTCTCCCATCACGACAAAGTACTAACGTAGAGAACGTGCTCAAAGCAAACAAATATGGTAAAGCTATATTGAAATTGATTAAATGCTTTCAGTTACTTTCCGAAATTTAAAATCAATATTGGATCGAGAGAGTTTTATTAAGATAAGATAAAAAAGAAAAAAGTTGTGCACATTGGGAAGCCGAAAACAAAAAACACGTGAAGGGGCAATTAACCAAGGGTAGTTTCGGCGTGAGAAATGGATTTTTATCTGCGTCCAAAGCCTTTTGCACTTTCTGCCATTTCAGAGGACCGACTGTTCCGTTTTCGTGTCTTAACAGACGGATAGGATAGAGAGGGCATATGGTGGCACTGGCAAATGAAAACGTAACCAGGAGATTTGATCCACATTTCACTCGTGAGCGGAGCTCATTACTCATTAGTGTCCCCAGGTAAATCAAGGTGAAGTACAGGGGCAGAGATGTCATTTAGAATTTATTTTCTCGGGCACGACAAAGAACAGTTTTCGTGAAATCCGACATGCGCTGTTCATGTCTTATGAAAAACAAGAGAAAAATTGGCGCTGTCACTCAAACTTCCTTTGACTACTTTCGTACGTGTGTACGTGTTGAGATGGAGAGATAGGAGAGAGGCTTTGGATTGGATAAATTGGCGGGAAGGGAAAACACTAGCGTTCATATTAGAGTGATCATTGGCTGGCATTTCCATGGGAGAGATGCCACTGGGCTGTGCATCGTTTAGGACTCAGGTCAATGCTTTGCTTAGAAAGAACTTAACCTACCAGGTCTCTCTCTCTCCTTTTCTCTGTTCTTTACATGTGTCTATGTTTGTATGTAATCGTGATCCTTGTTGGTTGTCAGTGCAATGTCGGTTTTGTGATTCATTTCATATAATTTTCGTGTTGTGCATCTTTGTCTTCATCTTTTTCTCGTTTAGTTTGTGAGGTGCCTGGTTTTTCTCGTTCATTTTTTCTTGTTGATTAAGGGTAAACTTTCTCATTTTCTCCTTGTAGTGATTTCCCCGTTATTGAATGGTCTCATCCCATTGAATACTGTCGGATGATTATCTCAGACATCTCAAATATGAACTTCCATAATACGTCCCTTGGACCAATTTTCGTGGCAGTTACAAAACTTTGTCTGGTTTGATTGAGCTTCTTGAGTTGAATTTACATGCAACCCTGATGTGCGCGCTTCAAAAAAATGCTTGCTAATCTAACGCCAAATTCTCTTTGTAAATGTGATTACAGTAACCCATTTTAGCTTTTCCTTTTTATTCACTTTTCTCTTTGTCATGGTGAATTTCTCTTCATTGTTCAAGTTAATGTTAGAAACACAATGGGATGGGGGAAATTTCACGATTCCGTTTAACTGGCAAGTTATGCTTACTTCTGAATTGCAGAGCTCAGTTGTCCGTGCCAATGTGGTCAATAAATGAGCTCCTGTGGTTTTTGACTTGTGTGGATTTTTCTAATATCATTTATCATTGTTTTCTTTTTACAGAAACGAAATGCTAAGACAAACTGCCGTCTTATTTGCTTTCCTTTTGTTCTATGTATACTGTTTACTCTTCTTCAAGCTTTGGTTGACAAGGAGCTGAACAAGGCTGGTATAAAATGTGGGTGCCAATGTGTTGACACTAATAATGATGGAACATGTGAGGAGGTCTGCGGTGTGCAATTTTCAAATTTGAAACAAGCTGCTAGTTGTCCAATTCCTAGCCCTCCTCAATGGCCTCCTCTCTTACAAATTCCTTCTCCTCTGTATCGTGCCACAAAAACAGACGTTCTTCCCTTCACAGATTTGCCAAATGAGTCATGCAGGAGCACAGATTCCTGTCCTGTAACCATACTCATGACTGGAAGTAATCAGTCGCTTGGAGAAAGTATAACTCTCTCCTCTCTCTAGGCATATACATTTAAGTATGAGGTGTTTTAGCACGCATACTTAGAGCATTCTGCCTTCATTATTTTTAATGCACCTCACTTATTTTAATTGGTTCACCAAGATGAATATCAGCTTCTTATATATCTTTTTCCCTTTGAATAGTCATGGCTGGGAATATATTCTCGACTTCTCTGACCTTAAGTTCCCCCAGTATTATGGATATTCTGGCTAACACTCTGCTGGTTAGTTGTTTCTACCCTTTGGAAATTTTCTTCCAGATATTTTCAGATGGACAATCATCAGTTATTTTACTCATATCTTCTAGAAAATTAATTTTGTCGTCCATGTGCGCCTACAATGGTCAGGGCTCAGATAGCCAGCCGAGACAAGATAATCTGTTGGATCCTGCTTTCTATAAAGCTATTCCTCTTTATTATGTTCTACGGCAGTGCCCACCAAACTCCACATTCTCTGTTCCCATTCACTTCTCACAGTTAGAATTCAAGAAAGGTATGAATACATAGTCCAAAAGCAACTGGTGTAACTTTAGTTGTTGGAAACACAATGTATAAATCAATATTTTCTCAACGATGACATACAGACAGCTTATTTTAAAACATGGCACATGGGAATCTTCAAGAATTAAGGGCATTTTTATAAACATACAGAAAAGGAACTTCTAGTTTGTTCAGTGAGAATCATAATCGTTTCTGCACTTCTATTTGAAAGAGGGAATAAACACCATAACAGTTTTAGAAAAACTCAATTGTGGGAAGGGACAGCTTGCAATCAGGTTATTCTTTCGGGAAGATGAATTTTTTGATTGTTAAATCTTTTTTGTTGTTTTATGTGTACGATTAAATTCTTTCTTGTTTTTATGTGTCAATCACTTGCTGATCAGAGTCCTATGGACATTGAAGGCAGTTTCTGATAGCCATGGTTTGTGATTTTTGGATGCAACTTTTTATTGGCTAATGTATCAACTGTTTACCTTGGTCTGCCATCTATAACATGGCACGATCAGAAAAAGAAAGATAGGGCTTATCCTCTCATTAGAAATTTGGGAAAAAAAAAAAGTTTATGATAGGAAGAAGAAGAACTTCAAGTTTGAGATGTTGGAATTCATCTGTGTTCCCTGAAAAATGTCTTAACTACATATTCCTATAGCAAAATTTGATTACTATTATGTCAGGAAATTCTGAGTGTGAAGCATAAAAACGATAGGATATCATAAGTTCACACTCGAGCTTAATTTTATGACCATGAAGGATTATTTTCATGTTAAATTCTGAAACCTACACTTATTCTTTTTGGCTTAAATGCAGAGATAAAATGTGTTGAAGGCTTAAATTTGTGGCGTAATAGTTCTTCTGAGGTAAATAAAGAACTATACAAAGGTTATCGTCAAGGAAATTCAGAGGGGACGATTAATGAGATCCTAGCTGGTGAACTTTCCTGTATTTGTTATTATATTTTTCTCTTATCCATAAAGTCATTCTTGAGGAATAATAACTATCAAAATATGCTGCAGCCTATGATTTCTTAAACTCTGACCACAAAACCTTCAATGTGAGCATCTGGTACAATGCAACCTATAAAGACAAGGCTGCTCTAGGTTTTAACTTGCTCCGGATTCTACGTTCAGTGAATCTGGTAAGAACTGAGATATGGATGCTTTAATTCTATTCATGTCAATCTAGTACTTTCAGGGTAGGAGCCTTGAGTCACAGGATTTTCATTCTTTTAAGTTGTATCATTGCCTAGTCCTTAAAGTTCTAAAAATAGTTGGCATCCTTGACATTCTCAAACTGATAAGCAACCATAGTGTATGTCTATTTCGTTTAACTTTTCATGAATACTGCTACAGTTTACCTGTTCTTTCTTCATATTCTATTTATTTTCTTCTCTTTTGAAATTTATAACGACAATTTAGGGAATTCCTCAAGTTTTTAGTGGATTTCTTAAGTTTGTATATCTTTCAATTGTTGAGGACCATGTTCCCTCAATGTCGTTGCTTAACTTTTCCATTATGCATCAGCCTTATATACTCTGAAATTTTACAAATCTTCATCCACAGGCATCCAATGCTTACCTTCAGTTCTTGAAAGGCCCAAGTACACGAGTACTATTTGAATTCATCAAAGAAATGCCTCAACCTGCCCGTAAAATCCGACTGGATATTGCATCTCTGATTGGCACGCTCTTCTTTGCGTGGGTTGTTTTACAACTATTCCCTGTAAGCATCTGAGTAGTTGTTCATTGTCATCTATCTTCTGGCCCACATTATCTGGGAATTGGTGTTGGTGATAACTAACTTTAACAATGAGGTTGGGGAAGAATTATGCAATAGAGTCTTCAATCAAGCCACGAGGATTTAGCAATCAGGTTGAAGTCAAAAGACTTTTAGTGTATGCCCTAGTTTACATGGCTTTCTTCCAGTAGCAGCCTTATAAAGTGAACTGCACCGAGTCTTGCATGTTTTCTATCAATGCTTATTGGTTTAAACATCCAGCTTCTGGTTCTATATGTTGAATTCTTCAAACTTCTCTATTGTCTGCTCATCCCATTTCATAACAGTAAACCTCCTCTTGGCCCTATATCTATTTGATGGTTCAGAAATTGGGTAACGTCAGTTTGTCAGACAATATATCAACTTGCCAGGTCCTTGATCTTCCATGTTCAATGTTTCTGTTGTAGGTGGTGCTGTCATCTCTGGTTTATGAGAAACAACAAAAACTAAGGATCATGATGAAAATGCATGGGCTTGGTGATGGACCTTATTTGTTTATTACATACTTTTATTTCCTGCTCATATCCGTGTTGTACATCTTGGTTTTTGTACTATTTGGCTCCGCTATAGGTAACTTATAGTCCAGTTGTTGTATCTCAGTTGCCCTTGCGTCAAGTTTCTGACTCAGTTAAATTGCAGGTTTGAAATTCTTCAGGTTGAATCACTACGGCATCCAATTTGTATTTTACTTCATATATATAAACCTTCAAATTTCCTTGGCTTTTCTGATTGCTGCTTTCTTCTCAAATGATAGGATTGCCACAGGTTTGAAGCAACAGCATCTTTTTAATTTAAGCTACCATCTCAGTTTCATCCTCATGATAGTTGACTTTGATTGAAACAGTGGTAGGCTACATTTGTGTCTTTGGAACCGGGCTACTAGGTGCCTTTCTTTTCCAGAATTTTATCGAAGCTTCATCTTTCCCCAGTAAGTAGAGAAAAACTAACAACAGAAATAACATAGTTACTTCCTTCGAGTTAATCGGCATAGAATACTCTGTAATTTGGTAATTCCTCTGAACTTTTAGCTGACGTGAAGAGAGTTTTAATTTCAAGATTTGATAGTCAAATGGGTTTTAGCATGGCACCAATAGACGTTGCAAGCAGTGCGTAATTTATTAAAGTGCATGCACACACAAACAATTCAGTTTTCCGAATTCATCAGTGGCTTAGCTTATTATGTTACTCTTTTATCATTATCACAGGAGGTTGGATCATTGTACTGGAGTTATATCCTGGATTCTCTCTATATCGAGGTCTGTATGAATTTGGGCAATACTCTTTCACCGGGAATTTGCTTGGGACTAGTGGGATGAAGTGGAAAAATTTGAATGACCGCATAAATGGGATGAAGGATGTGTTGATCATCATGTTTGTGGAGTGGTTATTGGTGCTTTTTACTGCATATTACATCGACCAAGTTTTTACCTCTGGAAGTGGAAAAAGTTCTCTGTTTTTCTTGCACAATTTTTTTAAGAGAAAACCATTATCTCCTCAGAAGCATAGCTTGCAGATGAAAGGATGCAATGTTTTTGTTAATATGGATAAACCAGATGTCCGCCAGGAGGTAATCTATCCTTATATTTTAAATTAAACTCAATTGCTATTAAAGCTTTAGTCATTCTGAGGCGTCTGCATAATGGTTCATACTGTTACCCCCTTTGGATGTTTCATGATTATAGAAAGAAAATTTACATGTATCTTTCCATGCCTTGTCTACATCTGTTGTTTCCTAAGACATACGGTAAGTAATCTTCCTTACGCTTGTGGGAAAGAGAAAAGTCTAAAAATGTGAGCGTCATTATAATTGTTTGTCATGCAAGAAACGATTAGGTCGTGGTCTGTTTGTTCTTGTTCCACCTCCAATTTTGATCATTAAATATTGCTTGAGCAATCTTTATATGATGGTAATATTTCTTCTCTTACTTTCTTTTGTGATCTCTCCAAAATCTTGCTCCTAATGTCAGCTATGTCAATATATTTTGGCGCCAAAACCTTCAATATTGTTTTTGGATGCAGAGGAAGAAAGTTGAGCAGTTACTACTGGAACCGAGCACAAGTCATGCAATTATCTGTCATGACCTTAAAAAGGTGTATAAAGGGGGGGATGGAAACCCTGATAAACTTGCAGTGAAAGGATTATCTCTTGCTTTGCCTCGAGCAGAGTGCTTTGGTATACTTGGACCAAATGGTGCGGGGAAGAGTTCTTTCATTAGTATGGTCAGTCAATGTTGCTCCTTTCTTATCGAACATTCAAGTATGAGATATCCTCCTATCTTTGTTGACAAAGTGGGACTATCAAATTCCCATTTAAGATCTTGGATGCATGAGGGAGTGAATCTGTTTCAAGCATCTAAATTTCCATCTTCCCTACTGATAAATAAAAGTTGTGGGCAGTTTGGCTGTATTTTCCACTTATGCTAACAAAACCTTTGTGCTGATGCTGGTTGCGAAGGACCTTGAGATTTGCCTAGGGAGGAGGGGATGCCTTGGGTTATCTATTTGGATATTGCTACAACTTTTGTGGTGTTTCATAGAAATGGATTCTCTTCTCTTTAAGTCTTTCATTTGTTTGGGCTCTCCTTATCCTTCACAGTTTCTTAATGCATAATTCCTGCCTTATTCTATTGTGAGAACTTCACCTAATAAGGGTCAATTTTTAGTTGTAATTACTTTCTGGATATTTGAATTACGTAATTTGTACTGCCTTTTAACCTTATTTTCTAACCAGATGATTGGACTTACGAAGCCAACCTCAGGAACAACATATATTCAGGGCTTGGATTTACAGACCCGGATGGATTGGATTTATACCTGCATGGGTGTGTGCCCGCAGCATGAGTAAGGCAGAGTTACTGATCTTTTCTTTTTTTTCTTTTTTCAAGTTTTATCCTCAACCTCATTGACCAACTTCTTTGACAATTCATAGCTTGCTTTGGGAAACTTTAACGGGGAGGGAGCACTTGCTATTTTATGGTAGACTTAAGAATCTAAAAGGGTCCGCATTGACACAAGTAAGTGATTATCCTTGTGATGTATGTTTGTTAATCGTATCAACATTTGCGTTCTTTAGCAGAGAACCACAGAGTACTATCGCTCAAACCTTGTTTTTCTCTCTAACCCTTTTACCATACTACCCCTCCTTCTCCCCTATTGGCCTAGGCCACTTGGCACTTCCCGCTTTGAACTTGCTTTACCTTCACTCTTCCGGCCAGGCTAACCATGGCCGTGGTGACTCCCGATGGAACCTGGAGAAACTCCGGGGTTCAAGGAAGATTTCCCTGCTTTGTTGTGCGAGCTCGTCCTTCAGAAAACCCCTAAGCCCAAATCTTCCAAATACCTTATTCTTGTAAACAATACAGGAGCGAAGGAGAAAGGGCAATTGCTTGCAAAGTCCTGGAAGAAAAGGTTGTTTTCTCCTCCACTGTAGGTTGCTCTTCAGCACTACCAAGGTGTTGTGAAGGATGGAGTCATTTGCCCCCCTAAGGAGATCCTGGATGCCAGTTTAAAAAATGATCTTATGCTCTTATTGGATTCTTTTCAAGTAAGCGGCATGCGTTCCCCATAGTCAGTGCCTGGGAAAAAACCCATTAGGATGAAAAGGGCTTGGAGATTGTCTTGTTGAGGGAAGACGACACCTTCCTCTTCAAATTTGATATATATTGCGATTTGAATGAAATTACGAACCATAGGCCATCGCACATTGGAGACCAGCCACTATTTTTGCAGTAATGGCGACCTAGGTTGGAGATGAATAGAAATGTCGTAGAGTCATTTCCACTATGGGTTCACCTACACAAGCTTCCCATGGAGCTATGGACTCTTGAGGGACTCAGTTATATGACAAGCTTGTTAGGTAAACCGGTGAGATTGGATGCTTCTATTGCCAATATGTAAAGGTTAGGTTATGCCAAAGTCTGTATAGAGGTTTCAAAAGATACTCATCTTCATGACTCTCTGTTAGTGTTGAGTATAGGAGATGGTGGTGATATGGTCCACAAAATCATTCTAGTAACCCACCTATGAAAAGCAATGGAGAAGAAAAAGGGCATCCCAACCAAGAAAACAAACCATCCAGGGAACCTAAAGGAAAATCTAGTTCTGAACAATGAGAATCAACAACCCGACCTGATAGAGGAGTCAGAGGAAGGGATAAAGTCATAAGTGAAGCGGTAACACCTAGTGAGGAGGACCACCTAGTCCCAATGACTTCCCTAACCTTAAGGGAGGAAGCACTATTACTACACTCTAGTCTAGATAATCAGATAAATACGCAAGTGGAGTTCTCAACCTCCTAAGGTAGGGAAACAGAGCAAGTAAATGAATCAGAGGCGGAAGAGCCAGTTTCACGAGGTTCTTAGGCTTTGGTGGGGATTCAGTTAGGGGAATCTGGGGCTATAACCAAAGAGAATTCAGGCCTACAATCGGCTTTAGATGCTACCCACTATACCCTAGTAGAGGTAGCTCGGTAAAGTGGAGTTAGGAAAAAGAGTAAAAAGAAACGTAAAGGGGTGATATGCCCATAATGTCTCTTCTAGTATAAAATACGAGGGGACTAAATAATCAATCCAAACGAGCTGTCTTACGAGAGCTCATACTGGAGAAGAAACCATTTTTGGTGGGCCTTCTTGGAACTCGTCTTCGAGACCTATCTATACTAAATGTTACAAAACTTTTGGGAGCTCATTGGAGAAGTCTTTCCAACCATAATTCCTACTTTAATGGTCAGAATATATGATGCTATAATACTGATTTGGTGGAAGTACTAGTGGAGGAGGAAAGCTCAGCACATATGCCTTTCTTGTAAGCTTAGAGGTCAGTCGGTTCAATTTGATGTTACACTGATTTATGCTACTTTTTGCGTTCCAACGAAACTACTTTTGACGAAGTTTAATAAGTCTACAACACACGATCACTGCTCCTTAGATAACGGTGGGTGACTTCAATTATATATTAAGCACTAAGGAAGCAGAAGGGAGGAAAATCTACACTAATGCTGATACTATTGAACTTACAAATCTACTTCGTGAGATTGCAATGACGGACTTATGTTCCACCAGTATAGTGCTTAACATGCTCAAATAATCAACAGGGCATCGTGCTTATTAGGATGAAATTGGATAGGTGTTTGCTAAATTCGGAATGGCTAAATGTCTTCTTACAATCTTTGGTGCATTATGGTGATAATTTAACGTCAGATTGTTGCTTTATTCTAGTTCGATGTAAGGAGAATAACTGCAAGGAGCAAGCACCATTTTGGTTCTTTAATGGCATCACTCAATTACAGAGGTTCATGGATATCCTCAACCATTGTTGGCAGCCGGAGGTCAGGGTGTTTAAGGCATTCCAACTTATGACTAAGTTGAGGAAGGAGAGAAATGCATTAAAAAACTTTACAAAAAGTAGAAACCAAAATATCTCCAATCTGAAAAGTCGATTACATCAAGCACAGGATATGTGTTACACACATTCGGACAACCAGCAATGGAGAATCACAGAAATGCAATTACTGAGGGACTTCCAATAGGAATTAACACTACAATAGTCCATCCAGAGATAGAAGGCGAGGCTGAACTGGCTACGAGATGTTGATGTCAATAGAAAGTTCTTTCATGATTCTGTTTTAGCTAGACGCAACTTCAAAAGAATTGTGGGGCTGCAGGACAATAATGGGGATATGCACTATGAGAAGAATAATCTGTTAGGGCTAGCTCATTCCTTTTTCTCCCAGCTAATGAGACATAATACGATGGAGCTTCCCTCCATTAATTTGAGGATATTTGGAGGAAACATTAGTCAAGAAGTTTAGGCTTTTTTAATAGCTCCATTTGCAACGCAAGATATAAGAGCAATAGTCATCAGAATGCACTCTTCTAAAGCACCAGGTCTGGATGCGTTCATGGGGTGGTTCTTTCAACACACTTGGAATATTACTGGGCAATTGGTGGCGGAGACGATACTGGAATTTTTTTAGAACTCCACGATGCTACAGGAACTGAATAGTACCTTTATTAGCTTGATCCTGAAGAAGGAACATCCACTGACACTGGGGAATTTCAGGCCTATCTCGTGTTGTAACGTGGTTTGTAAAATCATCGCAAAATTGTTGGCAGACATATTGAAGGGAATCTTAGTAGGAAATTTCAATATCACCTAAGGTGCATTTCTACCAGCAGAAACATAGGGGACAATATCCTCCTTGTTCAGGAATTACTCAAAGTGTTGCGTGTGACGGATTGGCCCCTCCACTTGGTTGCCTATTGGTGGCATGAAATTCAACAACTCATAAATATACAGAGAGAATAAGAGGATTTTAGAAAGGAAAGAATGGTAGTGTTTCCATATAAGTCTGTAACCATATTTATAGCTGAAGTCCTACGCAATCGCTCACCAAATCCACCATGTTAGGTGCAGTAGTAACACGCAACAAATCAATAAGGGATGTACCTAACATGGTGGATTTAGTGAGCGATTGTGCAGGACTTCAGCTATAAATATGGTTGCAGACTTATAGAGGAACACTACCATTCTTTCCTTTATGAAATCCTCTTATCCTCTCTGTACATTTATGAGTTGGTGAAAGTCTTTTGTTATAGTCTTTCTATTTGTATACATTTTCTACATATTAATAAAATTGCTCACCCTCCGGCCGTGAACGTAGGTTACATTAATCGAACCACGTAAATCTTTGTGTTCTGTCCCATTTATTTTGTCTATCTTTATTTTTGTTACTCCTACTTTGGGCTATTAAATTCAACCGGTATCCAAAGATAGTGGGAGGTCTCAATATCCATTCCACGGCAGCTATGCAATGAGTCTTAATTAGCAAGAAACTATGGAGCTTAATCAGTAACAAAGAGGCCTTATAGACAAAGTGGATCCATCGGGTTTATATCCAACATTGAAATTTTTGGCAAGTAGATAATTCTATCCATTTCTCATGGTTCCTTAATGAGTTGTTGGAATTGAGGCCTCTTTTTTTTTAAATTTTAAAATACTTGAAATTACGAAAGAAACATCGTTTACAATGAACAAAGAATACCAAATCACACCTATACAGGAGAAAATAAAAGAGAAAGTAACATTTCAAGCCACTACCACGGCTCCACTGTCAAAACAAACACAAGACTAGACACTCAGCTACTAGAATCAGTCCACATCTAGATCTTTCAACGACTTCTAATAGCCAAACAAAATTGATGCTACATCCCATAGGCAATTACGGTCTCCCTGATCAAGTTAATAATATAATCCACTAACTCATATTTGGTCCTTTCTACTTGCTTGTGAATACGTTTGTTTCTCTCCCGGCAAATGTGGTAAAGGACTAGTTGGAAAGAGTTCCGAATGAGGAGACTATTCGGCCTGCTATGACGGACTGCACGAATAACCCCCTCTAGGACATCATTCCACTCATAGGTAAAGTTCAGGTTACTCACTAGATATAATATGCGATTCCAAACTGCTTTGGTAAACTCACATTTAAAGAACAAATGGTTTCTGCTTTTATCGACTAACTTACATAGCACACAAATGGGGTCATAACTGCCGAACCACCTATCCTTAGTTCTTAATCTATTTTTGATGGTCAACCATAAGTGAAAAGCAGCTTTAGGACATAA
>JANZLX010000007.1:19077618-19092310 GCA_025531955.1 Erythroxylum orinocense | reverse complement strand
TACTGAGTTTGAGTAAATGAAATGAAATACAGTTTGGTTTTAAAAAGTTACCAATTTCTTATTTCTGTTTTATTATTATGATGCCATGGGGAGTTTAGTGGTGGTTGTCAGTAGTGGTCTCTTATCATAGGATACGTACCGGAATGATCTACGGGCATTCCGGTGGGTACTCTACAGTAAGGAGGCGCTACAATATTATTGATGTGATTATGATTTTGGACGTATTGAGTGAGGTATATTCTATTGGTGATGCTTGCCTCCCTAAAGACCCTTTGGACTACGATAGTCTTATGAGCATATAGTATAGGTGTATAACTAGATTGTTGGTGATGCTTAGCTCCTTACAACCATTTAAGAAGTCGTATTATGAGGATTATCATTAGTTACTAGGGTCCTAGAGATATCCCTTCTCCACAATTTATTGTGCATTGTATTTGATTTGTCATACATAATATATATATGTGTTTATGCTAGTGTAAATTGTATATTGTGTAAGCATTCCATTGGGTGTTGTAGGAAAATATAGACTTACTCATTGAGGTTTGACTCCCATTAACTCTATTTTTTAAGTTAGCTACCACCAACTTCATAATAGTGACTTCGAGGAGCGTAAATTGTAGTATATCTACCTTTGCATATTTTTTTCATTTTCTTTACTTGTATTTATCTCCTAACTTCTATAGTGATATGATTTTGTATGTTGAAAAAATTTTTGCTGATGCACTTTAATTGGTGGTACTAACCTTTCCTTTGTTTTCTTGGTCAACATGAACAAACATGCATGATTTCTCACATGAATTAACTAAGGGGCCCATAATGAGGCCTCGATATAGAATGAGGCATTTTCCCCTGTTACTTTAGTTGGATGACGCGGTAGGTGTAGGATGACCAAGACTTAAGAGGCGCTTGTATAAGAGCCAAAGGTGTCATAGGGAGCTCTTAAGGCACTTGCATTTGATATGCAACCATTTCTAGTATGAAGAGAAGCTAACAATGCCATATTCTAAGATTTGATGAAGATGATAGTACAGTAACAACAATAATCAGTCCACCACCCACTATAGCCTTGTCGCAGAAAATGTTAGATATTCAGCTATCGATAGCATATTCAAGGTTTTTGCCCATAAAGTTTGATAGGACCAAACTAAAGGAGACCATTGTTATGCTCGATGAGGTGGAGATATGAGGCAAGAGGCTGCACTATTCTGATACCCAACTGGTGAATCTAATAGAGATGCTTTTGTATGGAGAGGCCAAAGATTGGTATTGATACCATATCCTTTCATACTTGATAGTGACATGGTTGCAGTTTAAGGAGAGGTTTATGGACTTTTTCCTCTCCTTTACAACTTGAAAGGCACCCAATTACGAGTACCTAAATATACTCCAAGAAAATAGGATGGTCGATGAGTATTACTATGAGTTATTAGGAGAGGTTCCCCACTTTATTGGATATGGTCAAATAGTTAGAAAGGATCCTTATGGAGCAGGGTGCTTTATCCACTAAAGAGCATAGTAGGAGGCCTTCAACAAGACCCTCCAATTTTTGACAATGGCAATAGTAATAATCAAACTTCTTGTAGAGTACAGTTACAGTGAGAGATATTAACAAAGGGATTTTGAGCACATGGAAAAGTGAGATATAGCTGAAAATACTTAGGAGGATTTAGTTCGTTCCTAGAGCAAGTAATAGCGATAGCTAATGGATCTCTAAATGTAGCAGTTTAGGTTCAACATTCTCCATTTTCTAGCAATGTGGTAGTGCATATTAAAGCCCATACTACATACCATTAATATGTTGCTACAACTATGACTAATATTGGCATATGATCTAGGACTATCCAATAATGGGATACCAATATAACTCTCATCCTCCACTTCAGCATTCATAAGGTAGGCTATAGTTTGGTGCCTGGAAAGAAAGAGGTTTTAAAAGGAGGCATTCAGGAAGTAGATCTAGAGGCTTTAGTCAAGGACAATGCTTTAGTTCATAGCATGTTAGTTACAGTCAGGCCATGATGTTCACCCTCTCCCCTTAAGATGAATAAGCTTTAAAAATGGTGGTATTTGGTATTCTTCTCATCTTTGGATTAGATGCTAGAGTTATGATAGAACTAGGAGCGACCTATTCTTTTACGTCACCCAGCTTTGCTATAAAACTAGAATTAATACCGAACAACATGTAGAATTTTTATCTATATCCATACCTCTTAGTGATGCCATAGAAGTGGATTTGATCTACTACTCCTGTCCTATAGAGATCGATGGTAGGATATTAGTAATGAATCTTATCTTACTGTTTGTAATGGATTTGAATGTAATATTAGGGATGGATTGACTATTTATTCATTATCCCACCTTGGATTGTAGAGAGAAGAATTCAAATTCCAAGTGACGTAAAGTTTGCTTTTGAGGGAGATAAAAGGACCATCCCATCCAACATCGACGTTAGTAGCCAACAAGATGCTCAGATAGGGTTGTTAAGGGTTCTTGTAGAAATTAACAACCTTTGAATTGTTTCAGTAGTTTGGAAGTTTCTATATATATTTTGTGAAGAGTTACTAGTGTTAACTCGAAAGAGAGATATCGAGTTCCACGTTGAACCTAGTATAACTATGATTTCTATACCTTCATATAGAATGGCACTTGCATAGTCAAAAGAATTAAATGAATAGTTGCATGATTTATTGTATAAGGGCTTCACCAGGCCTAGTACATAACCATGGGATGCACTGGTACTATTTATAAAGAAAAAGGATAGTTTGATTGTGTTTTGACTACAAACAGTTGAATAAGGTGACCATTTGCAGCAAGTATCCACTACACTGAATCAACAATTTGTTTGATCAACTTTAGGATGCTAGGTATTTTTCTAATATTAAACTAAGGATTGAATATCATCAATTGAGGATAAAGGGAGAGGATATACTCAAAACTACCTTTAAGACTCGATACAACCATTATAAATTCCTAGTAATGTCATTTGGCCTTACTAATGCTCCAATAACATTTATAGATCTAATGAATAGTGTTAAAACCATTCTTAGATAGGTTCATGATTGTACTTATAAATGAAATTTTATTATATTCGTAAATAAATAAGGACCATGCACAATATTTAAGAGTGGTGTTGTAGACACATTGAAAACATCATTTGTATGCCAAGTTCTTAAAGTGTGAATTTTGACTTGGGACTGTCACATTCTTAGGACATGTGATATCTTAGGAAAGGATATAAGTGTACCTAAAGAAGGAGTAAGCTATAATGAGGAGGAAAAGACTAAAAATAATGATAGAAGTGTAAAGATTTCTGGGATTGGCAGGCTATAATCTAAGATTTTTCCCATCCTTTTTCTAACATAATAGCCCTATTCACACATTTGACCCAAAAGAATAACTAGTTTGATACCTATAATGAGAGCTATCAAAAGATGAAAAACCATTTACTACAACTCTAGTCTTGGTTTTACAACTAAAGGTGGAGGATTTCAATTATACTATGATGGTTCGATAGTTGTCATAGGTTGCATGTTGATGTAAAATGGTAGATGATTGCTTATGTGTTTAGGTAATTGAAAAAACATTATCAAAATTACCCTATTGATGATTTAGAGATGGTAGCAGTTATCTTTGCCTTAAGGATTTGGAGACATTTTCTATATAATGAGACATGTGAAATTTACATAGATCATAAGAGTGTAAAATAAATATTTCAGTAGAAGAACTAAAATTTGAGGCAAAGAAGGTGGATGGAACTATTAAAAGATTATGACTCCATGATTTAGTCTCATCTTAGAAAGACAAATGTCGTAGCAGATGAACTAAGTAGGAAGTCATCGAGTAGTTTGGACCATATTACAGTAGAGAGGAGAGCTTTGACTAAGGAGTTATATGATTTAATGGATCAAGGCATTCAGTTTCATACTTTAGATTTAGGAGTACTACTGACAAGCATTAAAGTATGGTGGATATTGTTGGACAGGATCAAGGTCGCTCAATGTCATGAGCCTAAGCTTCAAAAGCTTATGTATGAAGTTAGAAAAGGACACCGCATATATTTTGATATCGATGGGGGAGGTATGCTAAAGATAAATAGGAGACTATGTGTTCTAGATGCAGAGAACTTGAAAGAGGAGATTTTAGAGGAAGTGTACTATACAGTATACAATGTACATCCAAGTTCTACCAAGATGTATTGTAACATTAAAGATATATATTGGTAGTACGATATGAAAAAAGGATGTGACTAAATATGTCTCTAAGTGTTGACTTGCCAAATAATAAAAGCTAAACATTAGAGACCCTCAAGTAAGCTGCAACCATTGCTAATTCCTAAATGGAAATGAGAAACGATCACAACGGATTTCAAGGTTAGCCTATCTTATACAAGGACTTGATGCGATTCAATTTGGGTGATTGTAGATATGTTAATAAAGTCAGGCCATTTCTTACCTGTGAAAACCACCAACTTAGTGTCTAAGCTTGCGTGAGTGTATATCGAGCGGATAGTGTGCCTTTACTGGGTGCTTGTGTCAGTGGTCTCTAACTTAGGATCACATTTCACATCTCGATTCTAAAGGAAATTACAGGAGGCATTAGGCTCTAGATTGGATTTTAACACATCATTCCATCCTAAACTTATGGGTAATATGAGAGGATAGTTCAGACTTTAGAAAATATGTTGAGGATGTGTAATAAACCTTGGTGGTAGTTGGGATTTACGTTTGCCTCTGATCAAGTTTGTTTACTATAATAGTTACTGCGGTATCATTGGGATGGCGCCTTATGAGGCATTATATGAACCAAAATGTAGATCTCTGATGTGTTGGGAAGAGGTAGGCAAGATTGAAGGGCCTATAACTAATCAAGATCACATTAGAGAAGATTTTATTAACTAAGCGAGGACTAAAGACAACGTTTAGCTAAAATAAGATTTATATGGAACTGAAACACAAACAGCTGGAATTTTAAGTTGGAAATTTCATTTTTTTTTAAATTATCTCCAATAAAAGTGTGGTAAGGTTTAGAAAGAAAGGCAAACTATCTCAAAGATATATTGGACCTTATATGATAACAAAGAGAGTTTCCCGAGAGTTGGAAACGTGGCATATTGATTTACGTTACCTCTGAATATGTTACAAGTTTGCCTAATATTCCACATTTCTATGCTTTGTAAGTACATTTATGATCTTTTTCATGTACTCTTGCCATAAAGTATGGAGGTGAGTGAGAACCTAACCTACCAAGATGAGCTAGTGGGTATTTTAGATTCTCAAGTGCACCAGTTACAATCAAAGTAGATCCTAGGGTTATGGTAATGTGGAGGAATGGTAATGTTGAGGAGATCACTTGGGAGACAAAGTAAGAGACGCGAGAGTTTTATTCATACTTGTTTCCTTTATATAGCATTGTTGTAAAATTCAAGGACAATTTTCTTTTATAAGGAGGGGAGATTGTAATCCACCCCCATCTTTTCTATTTTTCATTCCCCTTGAAAAGTTATTATTCATGAAACTATCTTCTTCTTCTATTCTTTATGACCGATAACTTTAATTGGCCAATTATATATTCCAATGAACTCCTCTCTTTGGCCCCCTACAACCATACCTATTTTACCTTATAACTACATTGGATTCACCAAAAAAATTGAGAAGAGAAATTAGAGAAAAACTCAAATCTTCAATCTGTCACCTTTGGTGAGTGTTACTGGCCACTACCACCACCATTGGACTCCCCTCGACGATAGGAGCAAAAGCCCTATAGTCTTGTCACCAATCACCGACTATATCACCATTGATTAATGAAAATAGAGTTTAAGGCTCTAAAATAAATTTTGTTCAATTCGTTGATATTGGTAGAAAATTGAAGTTTCTAACAGTTACAAAAGTTGTAATACCCATTAAAAGCTTTCATTGGTATAAAAATTCTTGAATTCTGAGATCAAAATTTGTTCTGTCATTGGAGGAATATTATGATGATTGGAGGATTATTCCAATCACTGAAGATATTGTTTCATCTTTTTTTATATAGAAACTTTTTTACAAATTCTATAAATTGTGATGATTTTAAGAATCATAGCAAAATTCTTAACGACTTGTGAATTAAAAATCGTGGAAAGTTTAGGTGAGAATGGAATCAAGGGCTAAATTGCATAATTGCCACATCTCAGCAAACCTAATAAGTCTTAGGTTATCAATTGAGCACAAAAACTTATAAATGACATTGATTAGGATATTTACTTTCCTATTTTATTTTATACGTACATCATGAGTGAGACTCACATCGCAAGGTTCATATAGACAAGTACATCAATCAAGTAAGTTTTCATGTCATTAAAAACAACTAATAAAGTGCTAATGGTCAGAGGAGAAATTTTAATAATAAGCAAGCTTTGTGGGTATGATTGATACATGCATATTACTTAAAGGATGAAAATTTTTGGATCATTCAGCCCAAGTACAATTCATCCTTAACTATAGTACATATCCTTAAGTTAAGAGAAAAAGTGAGAATGGAATTCCAATGCAGACTAAGAGAAGATAATTCCTCTTTCCTCTAGCAAGATAATTAGAGCCACTATGGTCCCCTAACTAGAATTGCTAAACTTAAATCATTAAGGAATGTTATTCCACTCAATGCCACTTTTAGTGAAATGATGACAAAAAGATCTAGTCTTTTTGAGCACATACAAAGGACCCCTTTGATAGATCACCCAATGAGTCTATGCTTAATTCCCAATAGTAAGGACATAACCTATTGGAGTATAACCACTTTTGGTTCATGCTCCAACAGATAACCTATTGGAGTAGAACGACTTTTGGTTCATTCTCCAACTCATCTTGCAAAGCTCTTTTAAGGAATTAAAGTCAAATGGAATCGTCTGGTTTGGTTCAAACAATATCTTATCCCCATGCCTCCTTCATCTTATGGCTTGCAATTAAAAGGAATAAGCAACCTTGATAGAGTTTCAAGATTTTTACCATCAAAGGGGTGTGTACACTATATAAGCAGGAGTTTGAGACCTTGGATCACCTATTCTTCAAGCGTGGTTTCTCCTCTTATAACTAAAAAGGTATTTTACAACTTTACAACTTAAATTCTTTATCTACTGATTGGTTGAATATAATATAGTGAAGTTGTCAAAATAATTAGGTGAGCGAAGGAGACTTCTCAGTTTTCAAGATTTCCTTAACAATGTATTCTATGACATTTGGAACAAAAGGAATAAAAGGATTTTCCATAATCAAGTTGTGCAGAGAAATTCACTTCTTGCTAAATTGAGTCCATCAAAGCTATAATATGCATATTACGAACAAATGGAAGCTTCCCCTTAACAATTTCAGAGTTAGATTAGATGAGCAAAGAACCATCACCTAACTATCATAAACAATTCAAGCCAGGTGCATAATGTATTAGTATGAATAAAGAATCATGAACTTCTTAGGAATTTCTTATGTAGTTTCTCTTTTACATTGTACGGCCATTTCATTATCTGACTTTTGCCCTCAACTTTGGCTGTAAATTATCTTTTGTATTGCTCTTGTGAACCTAATGTAATTCCTTTATTTTCTCAAAATAAATATCTAATATCTTTTCAAAATTATTTATATTGTTAGCTAAAAATTTTAAGTTAATTTTATTTCAATTCAATCCATGTAAATAACATTTAATATCTACTTTCTGCATTTTAGTTACTTATAAGTCTATAAATAAGAAATATTATTTGTCTTATTAAGTAGTTTAGAAAATAATAGAAATCTTTTATTTCTCAAAATTCTTCTGTTTTCTGCAATTATGATTTACATTAGTTCTTCTCTTGAACCAACACAGGTGACCCATCGATACTCTGGGATAGCAGACATCTGGGAAATAGACTAGAAAATGAATTAATAGGAATTAAGGATTAACAGAACTTGGACAAATTTACTAGTGTATTTGCTTTGAGAAGGAACTATTATTTAACATCATTTGAAGAAAAAATTGCAAATTTTATTAAGAAAATTCTAGTAACTCAAACTTCAGTTTAATGCCAATAAAGACGTATGTTAAATAAGTTTACTTTGTCTAAATGGTTGAAATTTGAACAAACATATATGTGAAAGCTAAACATATAAAGAAATCGTATTGGTTTATAATGTTAAAAATGGTAACACTTTTTTTTTTTTCCTGATCATTGATGAAACAATATTAAAACACTCAACCATATGAAAATAAACTCAGAAGAACAGACATAAAAATAATACGTGCTATTGATGGGATACATATGGAACTTTAAAGTCTTGGTCTGAGGAATTACAAAAGAGTTGTATTATGGAGTTTGCATATTATTCTGTCAACTTAAGACTGAAAGTGGCATGTTACCAATCAGACATGTAAGCAAATTTCACATTCCAACAAGTCGGGTTGTCTTAGCTTATTATTCTGATCGCATAGGACTATAAACAATATAGGTATAGATATTAACTGTCTGTAATTGGGGAATCTTCCACCACTTATGAAACACACAAATAAGAAAAAGAAAAATAGAAAAAAGAAGAATAGCTACCTATGACTAGTTCCGAAGTTAACACTTGATTAAGAAATAGTATGGACTATCCTCCAATTTGTCATTATGCTTTGTTGCGATTGCTGAACACAGATGCTTCAGGGCTCTTCCAAAAATATATGATGCAATGTTTTAATTTTAGTGAGAGAGTGAAAGAGAGCACAAGAACAACATCCTTTATGCATTTGACAATGTCTAATATCACCATATTTAGGTTCATGTGCCCCCAGAGAGAGAACAAGAGAAGAAGAAGAAACGACGTCTTTTAAAATTCAGATAACAATTGAAAAGGGCTCGTAAATTTTCTCACAAACTCATGACTGCCAAAGAACAGGAAGGAAAGGTCATCTTCAAATAATTCCTGTGTTACATCACATCTTGACCTAAAGTTGCCATTACCCAAACATGCGATAAGGAGAAATTCTTGATCTGGTTTTCTTCAATTTGACTTCTAGAGGGGAAGCAGAGGGCCAAGAGTTTCAGTGAGCTGATTGAGTTGTGGAGGAAGTCTTCTTAAAATCAATTTTGTCGACTTTAACCTCCCCATCAATCAGCTCATAAACATATACCACAACGCGTAGACCATCAATATCCATGAGAACAAAGCTAGGATTAACATCGTAGGTAATGCTGCTGTATGCACCAGTTGAGGAACCTGGGTTTATGACAACGCCTCCCTCGTGTTTATAAGCTGTAAACTGATGTGTATGGCCTGTTACAAGTATGTCTACATCAAGCTGCCTCTGGAGCATTGCTAGCGAGTCCAAGTCTCCCCATGGAATAACCTTTAAAACATGAAGACAAACTGAACAAAGAAATACAGAAAAATATGACCCTGACAAAATAAGCATAAATAATCAACCTCTACATTGAAGAAAATAAAGGGTAAGAATAGAAGGAAGGAGATCAACCTGATGACCATGGCATAGTCCTAACTTAAATTGACCAATAGTTAATGTCTTCGTCTCAGGATATCGTGTCTCTTCATCATACTCACCTCGAGTAATATGTAAGTCGGGACAAATGGTTTTCAAGTAATCATGAACTTCCTGGAAAATTCAACATATAAAGAAGTTAAATGCAATTAAATTTAGTTACAGCTCACTACCAAAATGTTCTCGTGAATTCACCGCCATCTAAAGGAAGGATTAAAGCAATGGATACAGAGCGTCAACATGGCAACTGGTGTTTTTGTTATCACATTTCTCCACTACATTCAATCTTGTGGTCACCTAGTACTTCTGCACAGTTCATATGCCAGATAAATGGCAGATTACTTTGAGGTCACGCATTCTTGGTAATCACATTGAGACGTGTGTCAAAACAGAAATAGGAAGAACATACTTTAGAATATAACATTTTGAAAAGGTCAGCAACTGAGGTGATAATTCAGCAAAAGTAGCTGCAATGTAGGGATGGGGCAATCCACACTAGGTAGACATCATTGATCATTTTGAAAGGAAACACTTAAATGCAAGGGGCATGCCTATCTTTAAATAGAATAAATACTAAGATTGTCTAATCTCATTTGGATACAAAAAATCTATTAACCATTAGCAATGGTGCTGTACTAATTTGCTTTTCTTTGTATCAGGGAGTTATTTTGAATCAGTGAACTTGTCAAACCAGCAGGTCAGAAGAGTTTCTGGCTGTAGATAAGGTTAAGGGAAATATGACTTGCAGAATATGGTGAATCACAAGATGGAGCAAAGAGAGTATCATGGATGCTGAGTGAAAACTATGTTTGGTAAAATATAAGGGAAAAAGCAGGCTTGGGAAGGTTGCCCCTGGAAAGAGTACGCATAGTTACACATGAATTGTAAAAACTCTTAATCAAAAAGATTCTTGAAAGTTTAGCTACCAAGTTCCTCATATTGATGAGGTTTTATCACTGGAATAATGGTTCAACAACACATGAAAAATGAGAGTAAAGTCAGAAATTACAAGTTTCAAAAAGCCACATTCTAAGCATAATCAAACCAATATAAGGTTGCTAATTGAGTCCGTAGCTGGGATACCTGATGCCTTAATTTTCAGTTCAACCCAACAACCATAGAAGATAAAATCCACAGCAACATCAATAATCGAAGTTCAATAATCTCTGGTTCAAAATATATCAGTTCTCTAATATGAAATTGGCTGAAATGTGCTCCCTGGTTGCAAGTTACAAACATATCGAATAAGGAAACAACAAAAGATTTCAAATTCACATTTGGCATCCCAATCTTTCTGGAGCTTCACAACAATTAACTCATTCATTTCGCAAAATCAACTTAATTTTGCGATACCAGATCAGTAAATTCCAACCAGCAAAATGCTCAAAAGTTCGTCAGATTGTCAACTTTCCTCTCAAACTAAAACGTAGCGAGTGTTGTTTACTAATTATCGCCTAGAAAACAATATGTATGTATCCTCTCTGCTTGGTCAGTTAGAGACCCAAATCCTAAACGAACCAAGAACTCAACTCTACTACATATAAGATCAAATCAGAATAAAACAGAGAATCACTTTCAGGTCAACCACACACATAAAGCAATCCGACCAAGAAAAAATCAGCGGGAAACGGAACAAAGAATGAAAAGAAGAGAAACCTATTAGTCCCATATGCCATGAAAGTACGAAAATAGAGAGAGACGGGTACTTTGATACAAAGATTGCCAGTGCAAATGATGTGTTGGATCTTGCCAGGAACAAGCATGGACTTGAACTTCGGAGGCAGATCAGCCGCTCTATGGGGTATGTGCAAGTCTCCTAGAGCTAACACTAACACCATTTTCTACATTCAACAGTAAACTACGGATCCTCCACACACAGATACCCAATTTGATTGATCTACATAAGTTGACGATACCACATCTTTGAAACTTACCGAGCAAGCCTTTAATAATATTTGGGCCAAAAGATGTAGCATAACTTTGTAATCTCTTTTTTTTTTAGTTTTTAGTTTTTTTAAACTCTTTTTCTTGCAATTTAGTTAACAATTTATGATAAAACATAAAAAGCAAAAATATCACTCATAAACTAATCAAATATTATTTATACGATGATTTAACTCTATTGTTAAATTCAAACTAATTAAGTCTAATTTAAATTAATAATTTATTATAATTATCTTAAATTATTAATTTAAGTTGAATTTAGTTACTTCAAATTAGTTTTAAGAGTTAAGCTAGATTAGTATAATAATGACATTTAATTAATTTATGTTAGATGTTTATATTACGTGTGTTTCATCGTTATTTTTTAATTGGAATCAAAGACAAAGGGATTTTCTAGAAAAATAAAACTATTCTATTGTTCCTTAATGCCACCCAAAGAGGAGAGATAAATTATAAATTAAGTGAATTCAAGATTTTAATAAAAGAATACTAACTTGTAAAAACAAAGCCCATAAAATCACTAATGTAAGAATGAAATAAAAGTTAAAGAAATTTAGTGATGCTCGTAAACAATAAAGTAAAGATTAAGGGTAGAAAATTGTAAATTGATTTATAGTGTTTCGATAAACAATCATTTCCCACGTCCATTACTAAGACTCTTTATATTTCCACTATATCAAGGCAAAGAAAAATTTTTGTACAATCTTTTATTTAGGCAAAGAGAAACTTCATTTTCAATCTTTTTCTGAAGGTAAAAAGGAACCTTAATCTACTTTAAGTACTCCTAATACAATGATTACAAACCCCAAAAGTAGTTTACAACTCACTTGAATATTTTGATAATCATAAAAGGCTCACATACTCAAAATGAAATTGCAAATCTTAGAAATATGTGTAAAATACATTCCAATGCTTCTTAATGCTAAAAACAAAGAGAAAACACCTACTTATAGTATTTTAGGACCATTTTTAGTCGTTGGAGGTAAGAACTATCCATCATAACGGTTATATGCAGTATACTAGTCGACTAGTATAATATACTAGTTGACCACTATGGATTAAAAGCTCCAGATTTACTAGTTGTTGAAACACTAGTCATCTTGTAAGCATATTGTTGGACCCCGAACGTTTTCCTAGAAGTTAGAATTATTAAATGAGAAGTTTTGGTGATTAGTCATGAGAAAAGAACAAATGAATGAAAATTCTTGAATTAGAAATGATAGAAAAGAGTAAAGTAGTTAACGAGAAATGTGGATAGATTAATGTTTTGCTCTGGTGTTTTTGGTGGATAAGAGATTTTAAAATGAGAAGAATTAAGGTGAAAGTTAGAAGTAAAATGAAAACAAAAATGAAGTTGAATATGCGTACTAAGTTGATTAAGGATATGTATATATATGTGTATGTTCTTGTAACATTCCGTTACCCATGTTAAGGCTAGAATTATGTATTATGAGAAATTTCTGAGAAAGTAGGAAATGCATATCATGCTTAAGCTAAATGTGACTTACACATTTTTGCACATTAATATGACTATAGATGCATTCATGACATTTTTCGGGTATAATTGATTTACTAACGCGATTAAATTGTGATTTTGCAATTGGTCTATTTAGGGTATTCCGGAATTTTTGGTGAATTTTAGAAAAATGTTAACTTTTGGACCAATCCTAGTGTGACAAGTGGCAATATATATATATGACAAATGGCTTGTATATGTGGTGAAATGTGGCAATAATACATAAGTGACAAATGGAAAATTGCTATTAGGACAAATGGTGAGTCGGTGGAGACAAATATCACACATGAAGGACATGCAATGAACCCACATATTATTACTTTTGTTTAGAAAGAATTACTGTAGCGTTTGATTTCCACCGAAACCACTCAATAGAGAACTTTGTCCGTGTTCTTCGTTCATCACTGAATATTGACTTGTTATTCTTGTTAGTTGTCATTGATTCACTCTTACTGCTAGGGATAGTTGAATCCAATAAGTAGTTCTGATAATGTTTTTTTTGTGGTGTAAATATATACATGCATGCATGGGTTTGAGAAATTGTTGTTACGGTGATGAATGATTTTGATGATGATTATTGTTAGAGGTGAATACAGGCATGAGAGGGTAAAACAATAGAGTTTCGATGAATGCATGTGCTAAATGGTTAAGATGAGGAGTTGTATTTGTGAATGTGGGAAGAAAAAATTCAGTAGAGAGATGAAGAACATATGGAGTTTCGGATTTTTGGTGTTTGAATGGTAAACTTAAATATGATTTGTTTAGAGATTGTTTTGGGTATTGAAATGCATAATAGACATTATAGGAATGTGAAATCTGGGAAAAGAATGAAAGAAGAAGATGAGTTTAGACGCAGTAAAGTTCATCGCGGCCAACATGAAAGAGTTGATATCTGTAAAAGTTTGCCGCAACCATCTCTTGAGTTCGCCGTGGCAAACTTTTAAGAAAATGTTGAATTGTATTATCTGGAAAGTTTGTCGTGGCAAAGTTTCCTGGCAGCTCAAACATACTTTGGTGTTTTGGCCATATCTTTCTCTGTAGTTATCCAAATGAGATGATTGTTTATTTGGAGTAAAATAGAGACATAGGGATACAACTTATAAGAAGAAATCGAGTTTTAATTCTATCTCTAAGTATTTTAAAATCTGGCTTGAAATTGAGTCTTGACTGAGGCTATAGTTCTACACGAGACAGAAATCATGTTATGTTGTTATTGAATAAACTATATTGATAGAGGCCGAATTAGACAAATGTGTCTTCACAAAGGTTGTAGTTCATCCTCTTAACTTTCAATTGGTACTAAGTTTATAAATTTTGGATATCTGAGCTGAAAGATATGAGTTGTACAATTAGAGGGTATGATCTTATACTAGCCAAAGGTTCAAATATACACAGTATGTGGTATTGTGAGCATAAATCATAAAATACTAAATCAAATTGTATGATCTTAGAGTCATTAGAAACTTAATACATTGGAGTACAACTTTCCAGAAGGAAATGTTGCCTAATTTTGTCATTTACCCTATCAGATGAATTATGCAAAGTTGACCCAAAATCATGTAGGTAGAAAATCTGAAGTGTTCAATTAGGTTATGAAATTGATTTCACATTGTTTTAGTTTGGCCCAAATTATAAGTACCAAAATTTTTTAACGAGGGCTTTGATATCTAATCAATTTGATGATGAAAATTACAATAAGATACCCGGAATTGTCATTGAACATGCATTGTGCATACTTTCTATACATTGATG
>JANZLX010000007.1:19040896-19053108 GCA_025531955.1 Erythroxylum orinocense | reverse complement strand
GAGTTTGAGTAAATGAAATGAAATACAGTTTGGTTTTAAAAAGTTACCAATTTCTTATTTCTGTTTTATTATTGTGACGCCATGGGGAGTTTAGTGGTGGTTGTCAGTAGTGGTATCTTATCGTAGGATATGTACTGGAATGACCTACGGGCGTTCCGGTGGGTACTCTATGGTAAGGGGGCGCTACATAAGTGACAATTTTTAAGAATTAATATTAAAATTTAGATTTTACATACATGAAGTTATTTGTTGATGAAGGTCACATCATCATGCTTCTTAGTGTGAGTATGCAAAAAAAGCTAATGTGGTGTAGGCTTCCTGCCCATAAACTCTTCTTGCATCAAAATAAATTGTTATAAGCAAACTACAATTTACAAAAATTTCGATAGAGTTTCCTTTATTTTTATGATATTTACCCTTGTTAACAAAAAAGTTAACTCAATAATACAGTCATTAATGACACCAGACATTGATAACATTATTATTCTCTATAATATACATATATTTTCATTCTAAATTTCACACATCAAATTAAATTGAAATCAAATGTCATACATCAAAGTACAAAAATTAGCTTATAAGTGTAAAATTTTGATACTTACAAGTTGAAGTGCATGCTCTTGGTAGGTCAAAGATCCTCCAGTGTGCACAAGTAGACCCTCTCAATTCGGTCCTCCATATCTGTTGGCAGAATTGCACTTTGAAATGGCATCGCCTTAGGTGATGTCCAATACTGTTGCCAACGACTCCATATTTCTTCAGATACATATAGTAGTCGTACACCATTCTTGTGTGTCAAACCAAGAAAGTCTATAACATGTACGAGCTCGCCTCTCCCATACATTATAAATTACATCATCAAATTTTGAATTTGAAAAAAATTCTTTATGAAAAAAGAAAATTGTATTATAAGTACTTATAAATGCCGATATTTATCTAATTAATGTATAAAATTAGATAAAATAAAAAAGATTAAGGAATATATATTTTGTACCTCAAACTCCTGATAATAAAAATCCTTTGTCGCCTTAGAGACATTCTTCCATGTATAACCCTCAAGATCTATACTCTTGAACTTGGATGGATATTTCTAAAGCATGTTCCAAACAAAATCAACGTAATATATAAGTATTTTTAGATTATTTTCAAATTAAAACATATAACTTAAGTATAAACCTATGGTGTTACCATACATGAATTACAAAATTCTTAGAACTTCACTAACAGATTATTGACAATTGTTACGTAAGCTCTTCCATAAACTCCTTTAGCTTCAAGCTAGAGATTGCCTTCGTCATCCGCAATGTTTACCCCTAATATCTCTATTGGTGTAGGGGTGGTGGATGGTGTAGGGATATTGGATGATGTAACAGGTTGCTGGATGGTGTAACAATAGGTATAAAAGGTGACTGTACTGGGATTGTAAGTCGGGAAGGTGATGCCTCATCTGGATGTGCAGTAGCTAGACATACAACACCAAATTCTGTAACATCTACAGAATGTGATGCTTCACTTGGAAAAGGGACATAATATACCTGGATCGCTTGCATTGCTAACACAAAAGGTTTAAATTTTCTAAATCTTCTTCACTAGTAGATTTCAACTAGATTGTATCGACTATGTACTTTTATTCCAACATTCGGAATTGGATCAAACCAGTCACATTTAAATATCACACTTCGTTTTATTGGCAATATAGGGTACTCAATTTCAAGTATCTCAATAATTTTACCGTACTAATTCATCAATTCTCCTTATATGTAAACCCCATTATTTGCTATTGCCATGCTATGACATAATATTCTGTATGAAATTTGTATCTATTAACAAAATATACTAGATACGATTTAACAATTCGTACATGTCCTTTCGCAAGATCACTTATGAACTTGTTCCCTATTAGATTTTCTGGGGCCTACATCAAAATTTTTTTCATATTAAATATTATAATGTCTTTTAAACACTATGATCTAATAATTCAACCATTTCAGTTATTGCAAGTGAAAACTTACATATTTGTCGAATCATCAAGGAAAGTTTCTTTTAACTTCTTTATTGATATCATCTTGTGTGCTTTCGAGCATTAGCACATATAACCATTCATTGTATAATCTAAAAGCATTATTATATGTTTTAGTTGTGAACAATACTAACTTCGAAAACTTAAATAATGAATTTCAAAATCAACTTAAACTTACTGTACGAAAGGTTGAACCTCTTGACAATTCAATAAAATGTAGCCATGGGCAGCATTTATTTCTTCTTTTGTTAACATTCTTCTTGTTGATCGTCCATATGTTTGTTCTTGTTGATCGTCCATATGTTTGTCCTAGATATGTGAAAATGGATAAGTTACCATCAATATCACTCATTTCACGCCCATCATCATTATAAGAATCTTTTCTTTGTCTTGTGTGCACATACGACTCAAAATAATGAAAACAAATTGTACTTTCTTCCTCTACTAAATAAGCATTACATATTGAACCTTTAACTTTAGCCTTATTTTTTTTACATTCTTCTTCAAGCGATGCAAAAACCTACATTACAAATAGGGTTATTACAATTTTGTGATTAAAACATGCTATAATTTTTATTTGAATATTAACTATAATTACCTCTCAAATGGATACATCCATTAATATTTAACTGGACTAGAAAGTTTAGCTTCGTCGGCTAAATGTACAGATAGATGCTCCATACAGTTAACAAAGTTTGGAGGGAGAATCCCTTCCAATTTGCACAAGATAACTGGAATTTCCCTTTCTAGTTTTTCCATTTCAGCCAACTTTATTTCAGATGATGTTAAGCTTTTGAAAAACAAACATAATTATATTATAGCTTCCCAAACTTTATTCGGTAGCAACTCTCGAAATTCAATCGAAATTAACCTTTGCATAAACACATGACAATCGTGACTTTTCATCCCAAATAATTTTTACTTCCTTATGTCCACACACTTTGCCAAGTTCAAAACATAACCATCGAAAAACTTTAGACTTTTCAACCATTCACACAAAATCTTCTTTTATTATTTATCCAATTTGTAACATGCTTTTGGATTTTACCGTTGTGAAGATCTTTATCTAACTCATTCCTTCTACAAAAAAGTTTCAAATCATCTTGTGATTTTGCATTGTCCTTTGTCCTCCCTTTAATTTTCAATATGGTGTTGAACAAATTGTCAAAAATATATTTTTTAAATGCATCACAACTAAATTATGACGTATCAAATTTGTTTTCCATCTTTAAGTTCTATAACTTTCAGCAACCCTAATTCATCATTCTCCTACAATATCTCTTCACCAACTTTGTGAGGGGGAGGAGGAGTTTGTACCATCCTATTCTTAATGAACTTTTGTTTATTGCGTCTAAATGGATGATTTGGAGGAAGAAATTTCCTGTGGTTTTCAAACTAAGATGTTTTGGCTCTATTAGGAAGATAAAACACACCAGAATCATTGCCATAGTATGGAAAATTTTCCTATTGTGCTTCATCCAGATAGCTTAGCATACAAAGGAAATCACTAATAGTATCAAATCTGCTCTCAATAAAAAATTTTGTTTAAGAGACACATCATATGTCTCCACACCAAATTCCCAAAGATGATGCAACACATTGATTTTTTGCTTTGGATTCCTAAAAATTGTCACAATCACCAACAATAACATATATGTCTCATTCATACACATCTATGGAGGCAAATTATAAGGAGTAATTATGATTGACCATGATGAATATTGTTGGCCTGATTGACCAAAAGGTTGGAATCCATCTGTCGACAATCCAACCGAACATTTTAACTTTCAGTTGTAAACTTAGAATGGGTATTATTGAAATGTTTCCATATAAGTGCATCTGATGGATGGATTATTATTCCATCTTGTTGTTTATGTTCATTATGCCATCTCATATGTGATGCAGTAACATCAGAGACATACAATCTTTGAAGTCTCGGAGTTAGCGGGAATAATACCTCTACTTCCAAGGTACTAATTTCTATTTCACAGTACACTTTCTAGGTTTGAACCTAAATTGTCCACAAAATTTACGCTCTTATAATTCCACATCATCTCCCCAAAACAACGTACATCACAATTTGCAACAATCAATTTTTCAACTAGCAAACCAAGACCGTCAATAAGTTATTGTAAAAATTATCAACCATTATATGATCAGGAGGCAATGATTCATTATACCAAGCAAGAATTTTTTCAAAACTTCAATTAAAAATATGCCCTTAAGACTTTATATTCAATATTAGAGCAATTAAAGATAATTGAGTCATCGTGTCATAATTTCGCTATAATTCTTGGTTAGTTGATTCTAGTAAGTCAAAGAACCTTTTTGAGTGTGGGTTTGGTTATTCTTCAAGATTTTCTATATTTGCGTAAAAGGAATAACCGGCTGCTTCACAAACCATTTGGATGTAAGGATTTTCAGTTACATCCATATTATTGGTTATAAATCAAGTCCCCCCTTCAAACCCATCTATATTTCTTAACGAGTTTACTTCATTACCCCTTTAAGTGTTACAAATTAATGGCTCCCCATGTCGTGTCCACTCAAAATAATTTGGAACAAACCTTTTTTTTTAACAAATGGAGATTCACTTCATAATAGGAAGAAAACAAATATGTTTGCACTTTTTACGTAATCATATGATCTTTGGACCATCCACATATGCAAGTTAAGAACATGCATAGTGAATAAAAGCTTCAACTCTCTCAACAAACTCAGGATTAATTGAACCATCGCGTGTTAATCGTCTATACATCCAAGATCTATTAACATTACTAATTTCTATAAAACTGTTATTTAAAAAAGTGATTGTAGTAAGATATAATAATCATTACGGTAGTGTCCATATTAATCTTACGAAACATTTAATCTTTACTTTACACATCATTAGATCCTTCATGTCCCCTAAGTTTTTACAAGTCTCTGACCATTTCCCCTCAAAATTGAAACCAACCTATCCTACCATATGATTTCAAAATTAGATAACTCAATCACAACCAATTCCTCCTTAGTGATTGGAAAATCACCACATTTTAAGTCATAAGAACCTGACAATTATAGATTTTAGTAAGATAAGGATTTCATCTTTGTTATCCTTAATATATCTTAATACAGTATAAGCAACCTACAAATGAACTATACTTAGCGTATCGATATATTGACTTAATTGATGGACAACATATGTGAGTATCAGTCAAATAAAGTAATTTGCCAATCAATATCCTATCAGAACTGACATTAAGAAATAAAAAAAGAACTTACATATTATTTTCTAACTTTATAATAAAATAAAAAGAGTGGAAATTGGTTTACAATTAAAAAATAAGTGGAAATTAAAAAAGTACTGTGGTACGTGACATATTAGACCAGATGAATCAAGAAAGCAAAGTTCTCGTTGTGACTCCTAAGTTTGTGGAATTTTTCATCGTTAAGCCTCATGGGAGTTACATCACGGGTTTCTAGCTTATATACCATCCTAGGGCCTTATTATGCAAAGAATTGTCTTGTCAATTATGTGAATTTCTTATGTTAATACTAAGTTTGAATTAATCACCTACAAGTTCAAGTCTTTAAGTTTCAATTTAAGCGATGCCCAAACATAAATACTTAGACTAATAAACCCCAACCTGAAATCTCATCAATCATTCTTATAGGTAAAATTGCAAAGAACAACACAAAATCGATCATATTGTACACATTACTTAGTTGAAAGACTTACCTTGATAAATGGATAATCATAAACTATAAAGAAGATGATTGAGGTTGGACAATTATCGACACTCTTCAACACAGAACGCAACTTGCAATAAAGACAGTAAACAAAAATATATAAATTAAGGACCAAACCATTGGAAGTCCTAATCTAAGCACTAACCTATAAGATGTAGATGAATGCATTACATGAAAAAGAGCTTACTTCAACAAGAAGAGGTGTGATTTTTAAAGTGTCTAAAGAGGAGGAAAACTATATATAAGACCTATATAAGTGAGAGTGATGAGGATGATATAAATATAATCAAAAAAATTTAAGAAATTATTAAAGATTAAGAGAGAAAAATAATTAAATAAGAAGAAAAAAGCATTTAAAGGTTTAATAAGATGACACTATTATTTCTTAAAGTCATGAAGCAAAAGATATTATGCAAAGTTTGTGCTTTATATCCAATAATAATAAGCTACCCCATTGCTAAATCTCTTATGATGAGAATAATAATTATGATATTAATCTTTCATATGATGAGTCAGTTGAGTGCCTAGAGGCTATAGGCATAAAAATGAAGAAAATATCTTCCAATTATAAAGAAGCTAAAAAACTCTTTGATTCATATTGACTGAGATGAGTAGTTGAGTTATGTGTATAACCTTATATAATCTAAAAGTTTGGTTGCTGGCAATGAAAATGAGCATGTTTATTGCATGATTATGAGGAGAACTATCCTTAAAGCATCATTTTATTATTTTAATTTAGTAGGTGAAAAACTATAATGCATTTTGGGTCCCAAAAATCTTAAATGGTAAGCATGTAATTGATTACAGTTACAGAAGTAATCATCTAATAATAAGAATTTTTTTTGTAATAAAAAGGATGTGCATATTGGTGAGCCATTGCTTATGCCATCATATGAGCATATAGGCTTCAATTATAGGCATAGAAACTTTAATGCTCTTATATCATCTTTTGTATCCAAAGCTAAAAAGAAATTCCATGTATATATGTATAGTTCATAACCTAAACCTAGAACACATGGTTCCTATGGTAAAAATATGCTAAATTTTCATATAAGGACTCACCAAAAGAGCATGTAACACTTCTGCATTCATATAGGCTTCTTTGTCATCAAATTTGTATGAAGAAAAGCTCATAATTAGCATAACCTATTTGAACAATTCTTTATAAACTTCAATAGCCCCTATTTCATCTTTTTATACTTTAAAAGTAATCTTTAATTGGAAATTATACATCTAGTTTAATCAAGATACATATCTTTACAAAATTCAACTAATAAAACAACCTTTCTATAAACTACTGAACTACTAAAAGAAACATTCTAGATTTGTTATAATCATATTAATCAGGATTTTCATATGAAATATACAATACATAGTTCGTTTCAGCACAATACATTAAGCTATGCTATTTTTCAAGTTGAGAAGAGATTAAACATACATAATGAAGCGCATCTAATGAAAAATAAAAAAATTGGACAGCTTGGATGAAATCTATAGTAATGTATAAAATCAACATATACTTGATCATTATTTATTTCAACTCTTCATTTTATTTTGAATCAATCATTATGTTCAATTTTTATATCTCAATGAAAGTAATCCAAGTTATTAATAAGTTAAATTTACAAGTTTCACTTTAATCAACTATAAGACATACAAAAATGAGCATCCACTTCATTATTAAAAGCATAACTCCAATTCATAACATAGGATTAATAATCTTATTTTAACAATGTTAAATATAACACTTGTAATCTTGCCATAAAGAAATAAAACATCGAACTAATATAATATCCACAAATGAACAAGCACGTTTCAATTTTTAGTTTAGTCACGTAATAATTTAGTTTAGTCATCTCTTATTTCATTTTATTTCTTAAGCCTTATAACCTAGCTCTAGAAATTTCATTTCAAATACTATGGCACCACTCTTAGCATTTTTTCCCATTTCAAAGCCCTAATATTCGTTTGAATTATTTTATTTTATCTTATTTGTAAGCTCTGAAATTCATTCTAAATATTTTATTTTTAAGCCTTGAGATCCACCTTTAGGCGTTTCATTTATATTTCAAGTCCTATGATACACTTCAAACATTTTGTCCATTTTAAAGCCCTAATATTCATTCTAGGGATTCCATTTCAACTTAGTTTAGTTTTAACCCCTGGGAACTACCCATAGGCATTTCATTTTTCATTTCAAGTCTTATGGATCTACTTTAGGCTTTTTCTTTAGATTCCAACAGCTAATATTCATTCTAGGCATTCCATTCATATTTTATTTTATTTTTAAGCCTAAGATGTAACTTGGACATTTCAATTTAATTTTAAGACCTAATATCTATTATAGGTATTGCATTTTTATCAGTCCCCAGGTAGGACTATAATTAATGTACTATATAAACTAATTCTAAAGGTGCAAAAGACATGTCAAATTCGTATCCCCACCAATGCCATGCCATCAATGATTTGTCTCATTTAATTTCTTTTAGTTTTAAAATTAATCAACTTATACTTAATTCACCATCATCATTATGACTTTTTTTCCCTTAATATATGTTTTGACCTTCTTTTATTGTTAACAATTAAGATTCAGGAAACCATATACAAGTTTAATTATATATTTTCACTAAACTAACAATTTTAAGTGTCACTACACTGCTTTTTGTTATAAAAGTATAAACATTGTATCTAAATCTTATCCACACTATATCTAAATCCACACTGTATCTAAATCCATTTAACTTACCATATTAAAACAAAACAAATTTATCCCTTTAAGCCTTTCATCGAACACTTTATAGGCATAACAAATTCATCCCTAACTATTAACAAAACCATTGGTATCTGGAATTCTTTATTAACAAGAACACATTCAGACTCACAATGAACTACTAATAGCTGAAATAAATGGAGAAATCACAAAGGACATTAACCAATTCTACAAACACAAGCTTTCCTAACAATAATTAAAAAAATAAAAACCAAGTGGAAAGGAGGATTAACTAACCACGATGGATGATTAATTGGAGACAAAGATGACGACGACGGTGTATAACCGGAGAATAACAAAAGACGACAACGACGAGGTTAGAGGGAAAAATCACAACATTTTCAGACACCTTCGATAGATGATGAGAAGGTTCAACGCCCTAGCTTAAACGTGATAAGGAAATGACATTGTTTGTGGTTGAACAAGTGACATCGTTTTCCTTCCAATTAAAAGAACAACCCGACGTCGTTGAATTTACCGACAAAATTCATTTCCATTGGTAAATTTTGTAGGCAATTTTTATTGAAAATCATTAGCACATATTTTTACAATGACTTTCACTGATTCGTTGCTAATTCCCTTCGACAAAGTTTTGTCCCCTTCTTTACCAATTGATTTTTTCTATCCCAATTACCTTTTTTCCTGATAACTTTACCTACAAAAAGCAATTTCTAACACTAATTTGCTATGGAATTTTTTCTATCGATAATTTACAATTTTCTTGTAGTGAAAGAGGTTAGGAAAGAAGCCCCCATAGACTTTATAAGGTGGGGATTCAATGCTAATTAATAAGGGATCATAAGACTATTAGTGCAGACAAATAGTTTAGATACTAAACTATCCTTATTGAATATGTTTGAAACCAATGTCCAATTTAATGGACTGACCAATAAGGATCCTAATACTCATTTAGCCAATTTCTTAGAGGTATACGACATGTGTAGATGTAAAGGATTACTAGAGGATGTAATTAAGCTAAGGCTACTTCCATTCACATTTAAAGATTGAATCAAGGCATGACTGAATTCTGTTTACCTAGAAATCGTGATGACATAGGATCAGTTGGTATAACCCTTTTTGGCTAAGTAATTCCCCTTAACAAAGACCATAAAAATTATAAAAGAAATAACAAATTTCTAGGAAAGTGAAGGGGAATCATTATATAAACCATGGGTAAGATTTAAGGAGTTGCAAAGGTGCTACCCATACTATAACTTACCCAAGGAGTTCCTATTGTAAACATTCTACAGTGAAGTCAATCCACTCACAAGAGGTACCATTAATGCATCAAATGGAGGTTCATTGATGAGGAAGATGGTAGATGCTGGATATGATTTATTAGAGGATATGAAAAATAATTGTTATTTATGAATATTAGAGAGGAGCAAACAATAACCAATTTTAAAAAAATCAAAAGGGAGTGATTTTTTTTGATTTAGTGACAACTTTACAGGATAAAGTAGCAAACTTGGTTAAGCAAATAAACATCCCAAAATTCATTTCTTCCAACCTACTAAAAGTAATACAACATAGATGCGTATTATGTGATCAAGAAGGCCTTATTACAACTGATTGCTTCCTATCGACAATACTAATATGGAGCAACTAAATTTTATAGGAGAAAAACTTGGTTAAGGTGGTAGTAATCTTTACTTAAATACTTATAATTTTGGGTGGAGGAGCCGCGAAAATTTCTTTTAATCTAACAATGAACGTAATCAGCATAAGGTCTACTAGGATTTTAATAAGATAACCATGACTCATTAGAATCAAAGATGGATAAGTTAATGGATATGCTAAATTCCAAGTTTACGAGGGAATATGAGATCTAGAATAGGATGGAAGATAAGTTTGACCAAATTACAAAAAATCATGCTTCTTCCATCCACAATTTGGAGATTAAAGTGTGAAATTAGCAAACACAATGTCTACACAAAGTATGGGGAGTCTTCTAAGCAATACGAAGTCTAATCTAAGGGAGCAACCGAAAGCCATCACATTTAAAAGTGAGAAAAGAGTTGGAAGAATAAGAAGGAAGACAAAAAGGAGGAACCACTATATGTCCCACCTACTCCATATGTTCCAAAGATCTCATTACCAAAAAGGCTAAAAATTTCAAATGGATGTGCAATTTGTAAAGATTTTAGAGAAGTTGAAGAAATTGAAACTAACTTATCCTTTATGGAAGATTTGGAAAACATGCCCAAATATGCAAAGTTTCTTAAAAGATATATTATCAAACCATTGAACTTAGGAGGATAATTACTTAGGAGGATAATTAAATGGTCTCCTTGATGGAGAGTTACAACTTTACAATTACTAGTAATGTACCCTTAAAATTGAAAGATCTAGGGGGTTTTACTATATCCTATATAGTTACTAGTTTATAATTTGCTAAGTGTTTATGTTACTTAAGTGAAAGAATTAATCTTATGACTTTGTCTATTTTTATAAAATTAGGGTTAGAAGAAGTGAAACCAACATCTATGCTCATTCAATTGGAGAATCAATCAATCAAGAAACTATTTAGCGTGGTGGAGGACATGATGTCAAAGCAGACAAGTTAATCATTCCTGTGGATTTATATTGTTATACTTTGAAAAAGATAAAAACTATCCATTAATTTTTGGTAGATCATTCATAAATACTATAAGAGCATTGGTGGATGTATATGAAGGGAAATTGATTCTTCAGATTGGTGATGAACAAGTTGAGTTCAATATGACTGAGGTAATGAAGAATCTAAAGGAGGGCAACATTTGCATGAAAATTGATATAGTTGATGATTGACTTATTTCATGAGTAAGTCAATATTGTAATAAATGCAAGTGCACAACATAGCTGTAGCTAATATAAGCAAGTATAGGTTAATCCCACGAAGATGATGAATACTAGTAATGTTGGGACCCGATTTCGGAACCAGACCCCAACCTGAAAAACGAAAAACGAAAAACAAAAAACAAATCTAACGAACAAAAACAAACCGAAAGAGCGAAATCAAAACGAAAGAATCTGAAGCAATTCGAAGACGAAGCAAACAAACGGTCCAATCAAACCGAAACGAATTTCCAACATCCTAGAACTTAAAATTTTGTTGACAAAACAAAATGGTCGCGTTGGAAACCCTAAGACTAAGTCAATCTGAAATCCGGTATAATTTTTTTCTTTCTTTCTCATTCCTTTCATCTTTATTCAATCTTATACAAGTTCTTCTTTCTCATTCTTTACTCCATTTCATACAAAGCAACTTAATTTCACATTTGTAAAATTATCATCAATCAAAACTCAATTCTAAAAGTTCTTCTTATACATTCTTACAAATCCCAATATTCATCTATTAACAAACATCTTATTTGTCCATTTTTAAAAAATTTGGCAGCATAACGGCTATATTTTATAAACCCAAAAACCTGCAAAGGATTTAAAACACACTTCTATATACCAAACCAAAATACACACAATTCATACACAATAGGCACTTCAATAATTCCAATTCATTGGAACTCCTGTTCGAAAACCCAGAATAAACAAACACATTTCTATACCTAGCACTTCATTAATTCTCAATCATCAACATCATCGGACCTCCCATCTGGAATCCAAAACACAATCAAATATACAATTTATATACAAAACCATAATTCACTATTCTATTCCAAATACAAATCCATAATTTAATCAATCCCATTC
>JANZLX010000007.1:18999808-19013842 GCA_025531955.1 Erythroxylum orinocense | reverse complement strand
ATTTTGCTTTTGGGTTTGGAATTGATGGTGGTAGTTGGGAAATTTTGATTGCATTTAGTAGAGTTAATGTTGGGGTTGAGTAGTTGAAAGGGTTAAGTTTGCAGATTTTGAGATCGAGTGCGTTCGTTGGGGCGAGACCCATTTGGTCGCCGGGGTGACAAATCGATCACTGGTACATCGCGACGAAAGTTGAATCGTTTGCCGCGACGTAATCCTTACGTGTGCTCGTCGTGGCGACGCCCACTTTTGCTTCCGAAGGATTTTTCTTCTAAATTTTCAATTTCCAAGTCTTTCCTCCACGCTCAAGTTTCATGCTTCCGTCACCGATGTTGGACTCCAAAACCGGGGTCCAACAAACGCTGTTTTGTTTCTGGTTTTTTTATTATTTGTTATTTTATAAATTTTATGGATTCTTCTTAGCAATTCCTTTCTAGAATCCTCTCTTGCGTGAACCAACAAAATGTAATCCACCATTGTCTTCTTCGGTAGTCATTACACAACACAAAATTAATTTATTTTCTCACTCTAAACCATCCAACCTTACCCAGAGTATCTCTGGCCATCATGATAATCACAGAGGATACGAAAACCATCTTGTGTTTGGTTTCTCTTCATACCAAAACTTTCGGTTGTAGATTAACATCCAAACAAAAATCATCAAGAGTTGCAGTTTCTTTTACTATGTCTGTGTGTTTTCTATATTTCTTTCATGAATGTCATTACAAATACAGAAGAAAAAAAACAAACAAAACCAAACAGATAACACAATCATGCAACATTATCATCACAAATAGAGCAAACAACCATGGTGTACAGCAGCAAACAATAAGGCAACATCTATGGTTCTGATACCAATTGTAGGACATTTATGAATCGACGTTATTTAGACATACCTATATCCATGATCGTTTTGTAAGATTTTGACGTTATTGATACAAGTTTTATTTCCACTCTGCTTCTTTCTTTAACATGTTTCTTCAATGGTTCAGAAAATGATTCAGATCACTTTTCAATAAGTTTCTGAAACTTATATACCACCATTAACCGACATGTCGTTTGGTAATTGGAAAAGATGAGAAAAGGGTCTTTGACCCATTTGAGAACCCTTTAATTAATAGCCAATAACTATCTTCTTAGGCGCTTTTCATGAGACTCAAATCTATAAGTCACGTAGGACATTAAATAGTCTAACACATTTCGCAACAGAAGACAAATATGAGAAGCCAACTTACCCGTAATGATGAAATGTTTGTAATTCTGGTACGTGAAAAAAAGTGAGGACAGGTGAAGTGTGAGCAATCGTCGTCTCCATGTTTCGCTGGGCCAGAGTATGGGGTATCGTTTCTTATGTATATAAAATGTTCAAGGTTGATGTGAGTATGGGTTGGACTGTCTCAGGTACTCATCAAGAACAAGCACAAAAAGCTGCGAAGAGATGAGCAAATATTGACTTCTGCCCTCCACTCAGATGTTTAATTATGTATAATGCAATATACATCATAAAATATAATAAGTAAAAGCACAAGCTTTGAAACACTAGTATTGTTGCATCCACAGGATACATACATGTATAGTGTAGCTGTTGGTATGGAAGCGTTTTGATATTTTAAATTCCATACGAAAATCAAAAGGAGCAGGTGCAATACATAACATAAGAATTGGCCAAGCAGCAAATGGCGATCATAACGAAGGATCCTTCCCCGTTCCCATTAAGTTTGTTTATTTTCTTAATTAAAAATATTTATGTATAATTTTCAGCACTTTTTAAATATCTATCAAAAGAAATTTTTTAAATATTTTATTATTTATTTTTAAATTTGTGACATCTTATTTTATAAATAAATCCGTCCACATAACTAACTTTTCGTTGGAGTTGCAATAGAGATTATAGACCTAATTGCTATATATACTTCACTTTTCTCCTTACAACTTTATTTTTAAATTCCCATGGCTCATTGGGTCATTAGGTATTATGTGCCTTTTCTATATGTTACCTTCTTTTTTGTTTTCCTTATGTTAAAGTAATCAATAATGAATGGTAATGATAAAATTTATGATCTTTTATTAGACATAATTTATATTTAATATATCTTAATCTTATACCTGAGGATGAGCCTTGGAACAATCAGTAAGGTTGTTCTTTTGTGACCAAAAGGCCACATGTTCAAGTCATAGAAATAGCTTTCTTATAAAATGCAAAGGAAATGTTGTATATAATTTGCAAAACAGGGGAGTCTTGTGTACTAAGTTGTTGTTATTATACTTTTTTATACATTAATGATTTAGGATACTACAAAATTGCATAAAATTTAAATAACATAATATATATATTTGGGTCCTTGAGATATTTTAAGTTCAACAAGAATCAGATGTCTAGTCCATGACCTTTTTCTACCTAATGGCTATTAGGCTTATGTTTAATGGTATGAGGCCAATTTAGGCAGTCTACGACCTTTTGTGGTCCAAGTAATTAATTCTGTAGGCACCAAATTTGGCGTATGTCTGTACTTCAAAGTTCTTCATTTATAATCTATTGAAAGGCGTGTTTACATGTTATTGGCTTAACGGGATGTTAAATTTAAGGCAATCATAATAAATTTATCCTTTTTGCAAAATTTTAAATTTCTTTAGAAAATTGATTTAGCTTATCGGAAGTTGAAATCAATTTGTAAGTAATTATTCTCATTAGTAACACATGTTTTGATAATTTCATAAATTAAAACATATTATTAATTTGTGTTATGATAATTATAATATTTACCTACTAAATTTGAAGTTAAAAAGTATCTTGATTACTTAATTAGATGATTGAAACTTCAAATATTCAGAAAAGATAATTATTTATTATTTTTAATTGTTAGGCTGTGTTATAAACTTTAAATCTTGTTATGATGTAATGAAATATAATGAAAAAGAGTTTATAATTTATACTCATTGTTTTTGGATACAGTATTCAAGTCTTACCGAGAAAAATGTCTCTTAGTTTTAGGAGTTGATTTTATCGAAAACTATTTAAGCTAATTATATTAGTTTTGATTAATATTTTTAAAAAAGAATCATACGGCCAATCAAGTTGAACTGGTATCTAGATGGGTTCTATTCTTGAAAAATCAGAATATGCAGAACTAGTGGACTTGACGGAGATCCTATACCAACAACGTGTGCGAGAATCACTGCCGACGTGATCTCAATGCTCTGTTTTCTAATTTTTTTTTTTAGTTTTTAGTATTTAGTTGCTTTCTCTTTCAGTTTTTAGTATTTAGTTGCTTTCTCTTTCAGTCTCTCGCTTTGATGTATGAACTTGTTTCTTTGGTAATTTAATTTAATTACTTACCAAAATATTTTTTTGCCTTATTCAACTCTCTTGAAACCATCCCCTTTTGCCTCAACCCATCGGATGGACAGCAGTAAAGGTAAGGCAGATTCCGGATTGATATTCTATTCCTTTTTTTTTTTTAATCCTTAAGTGGTGAAAGATTACGACTAATTTAAAAAAGATAATTATCTACATTATTCTTGAGGAGTAATTAAATCATCACCAAAGCCAAAATCTGCAGTTTGTAATACGTTCAAGTATTTTTTAGTTTCATCGAAAAATCCATCCATGTCCTTCAACAAAAGCAAGCAATGATGAACAAAGACGTCCAATATGTGGGCAAGCCGTGCGCTTTTGCGAAGAAACAGATAAAGCGGGTATGTCAGCAAAACGGAAGCCCTTTTATTATAACAGCTATAGTTAGCCATAGTTTTGCCAACCAAAAGAAGAGGTCTCTCTTCTCATTAGACAAGCATTACATATCTAGTCCTGGCAGTAAAAAAGCCTATTGATAACTGATAAGAGGAACTACAAAGTGGCAAAGCAAAAATAAGAAAAAAGGGACCAAACATCCTATTCCACAAACTGAGTACCGAACTAGCTGTGGTTATTACTATTTTTGGCTCTACTGCATAAGTAAACTCCTAATGAGTGCGGCCTGAGCTGTGTCAGTTGTTGACAATAGCTCCGACAGTCGTTCGCTAAGATCGTCAACTTCTCTGTGCAGGTTTCTTATGTAGTTGCATGTCTCCTGTAAGACCTTGGCAGCTGAAACCTGCAGTGTAAAGAGTTCGAACCATTTCTAAATTTTAGCTTGGTTAAATTATTGCAACAAAGTTTCCTTTTTATTAATGCATAGTTAACATGCAAATACACTGTAAATCTGTAATATGCAAAAACTGCTTCTTCTTTCTTTTATTTTCTTTTTTTTCTGCGAATCAAGGAATTTTAGTTCCAAAATATTATTGCTCACTTGCACTAAAAAAGAGATGAATCTTGCTTTGTTTATGTAATAACACGTTTTCCCTTCGAGATTATCGCTTCTTTTGGTCCTTCAGGGGATAAACCAGTAAGTACAGAAATATTCGTTCGAGCTTGAGTCACAGAAGTAAATGAAGTTAAGCTATTCCATAGGCATAGCTATTCTCATATTTTGATAAAAGACATAAGTACCCAGAGAGTAATTACTACAAACCTTGAAATATTTCCTTTACAGAAACCCCACAAACTAAAAACTCTGGCACACCCTGGACTGTTGACTTTGAGTGACTGCTGAGATTAGAGTGGGAAAAGTTCTTTTGTTCAACACCAACGAGAAGTGCTTACTGAAAAGGACTGTTGATAGGAGCAGAAAAACCTGACCCATCAAGGGAGATATAGCCCTAGGTGCACGCTAACTTGTGTAGAAGGAAAAAAAAAACCTGAAGACCTAAAAGGCCCGGCAGTAGTGAGAAGAAGTACAAAAGGTATACCTTGTCTGAACTCCTGCTGCGAATCTCAGGAACAAGCTGCTGCAACTTGGTAACAAGGTCGAGGATCTGATCATCACTGATTCTTGAACTTCCTGGTTGCCTTGATCTGGATCTTCTGCTAGACATCTTGTATATCTAATGATTAAAGTGCAACAACTAGGTATTACACTATGTATATATTAGGAAAGCAAAGGTCAAAAGGACAAGGAGATAGCAAGCTCCTAGCACAGAGGTAAGCAGAAGAAGAAGATGATGAAATTGTGAGGGTACAATAAGATACCGAGATATGAAAATAAACTAGTGAAGAAGGTGGCCTGGTAATATTAGAAAACTTGAGAAAGAACAAGAAAGATATGGAGAAAAAGGGAAGTGTCAAGACTAAAAGAGACAAGCTATGGGAAAAATGATGATGGTGGTTTAAAGATGAAGGAGAAAGAGAGAGAGAGGGAGAAGAACACCAAGGAGTAGTACTAATACTAAGAACTCTAGTCAGTGGGCGTTGGAGAGTGGGAGAAGCAAATGCATGGGAGAAAGCAGTGGCAAGGGGGTGTGTTTAAATACAAGGATTTTGAAAAAGAAAAATATAAGAATCAAGTTTGTAGAGTTCCATACTGCCTTTCTTTGTATAGCTCAGTGTGAGTTTGATCTCATTAGTATAAGAGCGTGGCAGCAAGCGGGTGTCAGTACCCTACACGCAATGCCATGTTATTTTATCGTTCTTCACCGATGTTTACCGGAAAGATTAATAATTATGCGGGATAAAACATAGGAACTTAATTTGTTACGATTTTATTTAAAAACTTAAAAATATTCTTTTTATTTAAGTGTCTTAATATAATTTATTATAAAAATCAAATTAAGATAAATTATACTAACTCTATTATATTTTTAACAATTAATTATATAATAATTTATATACAAATAACTTAATAAAAATTCAATATTTTTAATTATTTATAATATCAAATTTATTTTTATTGAATTTTTAATAATAAAACTACTTTAAAATAAATCAAACTTTAAGACATGTTCACATCTCTTACCTTTTATATATTAATATGAATCGATAACTTTTAATGTATAGAATAATACTATATTATTAGTTTACTATTAATATTTATTTAAATGAGTTCTCAAGAAATTCAAATTCCGTAATCGAAGAACAAGATACTATAGGTTTCCAAAAGTTGCTAATATTGTAGTTTATTATTTATCACTATATCCTTTTTTCTTGGGTAACTAATACTGTAGTTTGACTGGTCAAAAAGGACAGAAAGCTAGCAGACCATGTTCTAGCCCTAACCAGGAGCACACTACCACACGTGGCATCTCGGGGGTCCAAAAGTTACACCGACCCGGTTCTGCGGCAAAGGTTCTCTTTTTAAATTCCCAACCACAATATAATACTATTATTTTCTCTTCTTGCTCTTACTGGCATGCATATTAAGCTTGTGTTCTGGTGTTGAGGTCATTGGCGTTTAAAAGTGAAACTTGAATCTCATGTTCCACCTAACTGGCCTATATTTACAATTGCAAAACGCATTAGTTTCGCTTTAATATGCATCTATTCTAGGGTATAAAATTTTCCGCTTTGCGAAGAGTCGGAAGAAAGTTATCAATATAGGTAACCTTCACATTATAATTTTTATAGATAAACTATATTTATAATTCAAACCTATATTCTTATGATTATAAAGAAACAACTTTTAACAGTTGTTTATAAGAATCTGAATATATATATTAGAATTTAGACACATCTCTACAATGAAAAAGGATATTTTAATTATGGATTCAATATCTTGATCTACTTTTAGCTTCTGTATTCCTATTACGAACATTACAATCCCTTTTGAAAATTTTAAAAGTGTTGTACTTTAATTGGAAGCCTTTTATTCTAGTTTTTGTGATTTCATAAATATCTTCAAATTAAAATATTTTAATAATTAATTAAATGGAATTTTTGCATAATTTAAAGGTAAATTAAGGATGTCAAATCTCTCGCTATTAGAAAATAATTACGTGAATGCTATCTTCTTCAACCGAACAAGGATTGCTCCCAATAAGTCTTTTCTCTTGTGTTTTGCAGATGTACTTTACTGCAGCATCTGATCTCACATGATCTGAAATCAAATAGCTAATATATGATGATATAGACAATTAAGATTTTCATGGACCATATGACGATTCTATATTAGGAATGATTACACATTTACGCTTGCATGATGTTAGATTCTATTCCTTGGATGCCCCTTCTGTGTAACGCCGTGTTCTAAGATCTCAGACTATAGTCTAATCAAATTTAATTTACACATAAACACACAAGCAACAAGTTGACATAATAAAACACAAGCAACAAGTTGACATAATAACGTGGTCTTGCATGATTGTATACACCAAATTATCTGATTGAATTATATGAGCGAGAAAGTTAAACCTATGATTTCTTGTTAATCACATGCTTGCTAATGCCTCCAATGGTTGAAGAGCGGAAGATCTCTGGTCAGAGTCGTCACCAAGCAATAATATCTTAATGTCATCGTACTTGCGATGCAAATGGGAAGTATTAATCAATCAATGAAATTCCTAGCTAAAAGAATATCAATTAATCAAACTTCCCTCTGAGCCACATCTCGCCTATTGAAAATCATTAAAGATTCTTTTGAGATCTCTAGTACATTATCAAAGGTTAGTTTATTAGAATATGTTTTCTTTTATTTTCCTGTTGTCTTTCTCAGTGCCAGATTTGCTTACCGGGAGTTGCCATGTTACACTTATTGCAAGATCGTACTAGCTACTATTCAAAAGGTTATAATTATTACTTATTAGACTATAAAATTTCTTTTGTTTAGTTTACGCACGTACAATTTAAGGGGATGATACATAGATTGTCTCTTTAGCGTTCAGGGGGAATTGATCCTATACATTATCACAATGGATACCGAAGGCATGTAGTTATGAATTATTGCAATAATTGTAGCTAAATTGGGCATAAGTACCATTACGCTAGACTATAATTGACATTAATAATGATTATGGTAATTACCATATGTTTATGATAAAGTAGCTAATCATTCAATGATTCTAGGCTCTTGTAACAAGCATGATGAGTAAAACCCATATCACTATAAGTTGTAAAGATATTAACAGTTGAAAAAACTTTCTATTAACTTTTTATGCATAATGAGCCAAAAAGATGCTTGAAAGTCTAGAGTGTAACTAGTCGTGTAGGAGTTTAAGCTTAAGCAGATAGAAGTTGTCACTACAAGAAAAATGTCGTTTAGTGACAGATATTACCGGGTTTTCCGTCGGTAATAGAAATTGGCGACGGAATTAACCGATAGACAAAGACATCGTAAAAACGTCCTTAAGTAAATTTACCCATATTCACCGATAGTTGGCTTTGACCATCAGTAAATTTACATACGACTATTTTCTCTCCATCAGAATATTTGCAGACGTTATTGGTTATTCCGTCGGTAATATTACCGACAGTTATGAATTCCTGTCGGTGAGAATACCGACAGTTCAGTAAATCCTGACAGTAAATTTGGTGACGGGCTGTCAATATCACCAACGGTATTTCGTTAATCCGTCGGTAAATATTATATATTTTACCGACATTTTGTAGTGTTTTGTCAGTAAAGATAATAGATTTTACCGACATACTTGCATTTTCTGTCGGTAAGCATTTTAAAAAAATTAAAAAATCCTGACATTAAATTTTATTTCATGGTCTTATGGTTAATGCATAATTTCAACATTTATGAATTATCTGTGTTTAATATTTTGATTTATTTATATATTTAATTTGTTTAAACATAAAGTTGATTGATGATATAAAGTTAAAATTATCTTAATTGATAATAAAAACATTAAATTGTACATAATAAATATTTGTAACTCAAATAAAATGACTACAAGTACACTATTGTCCTGGTGACCGCGGATGCTTTGAGGTGCTACCCCTTCCCTTCAACTCATCTACCTTATGACGGAGCTGAGTTATGTACTCTATCAATGTCTGCACTGGGCTCTAAAGCTCATTGACATCATTGGTTGTTGACCATCTACTAGATGTTGCTGTACTAGATGTGGAGGATTGCGAATAACATATGTTCACAAATGATCCTAACCCAAAGATCCTTCCACGACGGTCCCTACTACCCACTGCATCAAGATGTGTCTGACTTTCATCAACAACTTGTTCGTGCTGAGACTGTCACTGAATGCTTTCTTATAATTGGTCCTATTAAGAAACAATGTTTATATTAGTAAGTGATAATTATTAAGAATTAATGTCAAGATTTTCTATATTTTCCTGAAAGGTATAACCGGCTGTATCATAAACCATTTGCATATAAGGATTTTCATTTCTATCCACGTTATTTTTTCTAAATCCAATCCCCCCTTCAAACTCATTTAATTTCACAGACAATTGTACTTGATTATCCCTTGAGGTGTTACAAATCAATGGTTCCCCATGTCCTATCTACTTAAAATAATTGGAGACAAACCTTTTTTTTTAGTAAATGCCCATTAACTTCATTAATAGGAAGGAAACGAACGTGTTTGCATTTTTTACATGGGCATATGATCTGTGGGCCATCCATATATGTAGGTTGAGACATGCATAATGAATAAAAGCTTCAACTCCCTCAACAAACTCATGATTAATAAAACCATCAGGTGTTATTCGTCTATACATCCAAGATCTATCAACATTACTCATTTTGAAAATTGTTAATTTCAAACAGTGATTCCATATTTAGTATCATTCATATTCGCCAAAGTTTATAGAGCATCTAAACTTTACATAACATCCACTAAGTATTAACCAATTGAATTAGTCACCAAAGATTACACCTGTGAATCAAGAAAACAAGTTCTCGTTGTCACTCCTAGGCTCATGATATTTTTCATCGATAAGCCTCACGGAGCTGTATCACAAGTTATAGGTTATGATCAAAATTATTTATTAACTGAAGATCTATTTTTTTGTTTGTAATTATATATGTTACTGGACAATTCAAAGACGCACTTAATGTTGTAAAGGGAAAATTCTTGGTCAGCTTGATTTGGTACGTGAACATAAAATGAATTACTTAATTTTATAAAGTTGGAATTTTTAATTAAATGGTTTAGATATTGTTATCAAAATTTAAAATTAATTTTAGAAATTTGATATTTAACCTAAATTAAATATGTTCTAGTAATAAACATAATAAGTATTCATAAAAATATGAATACTTTGATTAATAAATTATTGTAACATATACAAATAATCTAATATGTTTTGAAGAAAATTATTATTATATTAAAAAAATGCGTGTAAACATTTGCACATGAAAAGTAAAGAGAACCTAATCATTTCAGAGAGCATCATTGAAATAACCTATTAACATAATTCAGATATTTGGAGCTATAAGTCAAACCCATCTTGTATTAATTCATTGATAAACTGAAGTTCATACCACAAATAATTTTCAGTTGGTGCAGGCCATTTATATTAAAAATGCAGGAAGTTCAAATGGGAAATTCAAACCGCAAAAAAAAACCCAAATTAAACCAAGTACAGAAAAGCCTAGTAAATAACAAAATCACTTACCTCAATTGGCACGCAAAAGAACTCATTGAAGCACGTGAAGGAAGATGATGACAGAACTAGAATGAGTTGACGATCAAATAAGATAAACTAAACAAAGAAAAGAAGACAATGAATTTCAAAGAATTATGTAAATTTATATAAATTCATGTTCAGAAGTCTTAGTTATAGCATTTGATTGTCGCCATGTCATGCCAGAAAATGCAGTCATTTGCCTTCTAAAACATAACAAGGATGATAAAAGTTCTATTTCCAATAAAGTAAAAAGATGCAAAATGACTACGCTGCAAGATATAGAAACAGATACAAATTCAATTAAAATGTGTGGAAAATCAATGTTGACATTGTCAACAAGCAAAGGAAATGAATGTCAAAAATGAATACCTGTTGAAGCTTCTCCTCAATCTCCTTGAAAATAGAAATATTGCTAATAAATGAGTTCCTACAACTAAGCAATAACCAATAAGATCCTAGCCAGTAAAATTACAATTTTATCCCATACAAGATCCAACTCTTGTTCCATGCTTAAGCTGCAATGTGAAAACATAAATCTTTATGATATTAACACATAAACAAAGCAGTCCAACATTGAACATTTATGAACCTATAGTTTGTGACCATCCTGAGAAACTAAAGTTGTTTAGTTACGAATACTTATTTGTGCTTTCTATAGTAAAAGCCAATACTAATTTGTCTCTCGTGAATTGCTATCTATGTTGTTGTTTGTTATTTATATTTTATGTTGATCTTTTATTAAAGTTATTTGTCTTGGTGAAAATTTTACAGTGACAAGGACTTTAAATGTACTTGGTTACTTGTTTTTAAGAGATGGAACCATTAAAACTTGTCCACAAGAAAACAATAATCTTCTCTCTATTTAGTTGCTAATCATAGGATATAGTATGCTATCATCAGGCATCTAAGCCCACGATGTAAGTCGTTGGAAACCAAGTTTGGGTCTTAACTTTATAACTTGTGGAGTTCAATATCAACCTTTATGACATCCATTCTGAGGTGTGAGAAGGTGAGTTTAAGCTAACTTTGAATATTACCCATTATAATAGTAGTAGATGTAATAACAGATGTAGGCAATTGTTTCTCTATTCTTTTCTCCCTACGGTTAAGGGTATCAAAATCAATATACAGCCAAACTATATATATATATATATATATATCTGTGTGTGTGTGTGGGGGGGGGTGTATTTCTATATATATATATATATATATATATAAATTATAGGCGAGGGTTACCAATAAATTTTCAGGCTTAGTGGAAAGATGTGCCAACATAGAAAAGAAGTAATATCATTGTTAGAGTCCTTTGAAACATATAAATCCAATAACAAAAATTGTTCAGTTTAAAGTTAGAGAGAAATAGAAGTAGAAGCTGCTACTACAAAGACTAATATGTAGGTTGACAAGTTTGTTGTCATAATAAATTACTGAAAAATGTCAAACACAAACTCTTATTCCCGTCGTTCACCAATAGAGTAACTTCTTGAAACAAAAAGGATCCAAAGGAAAAGGCAAAAAAAACATGTCCATGAACAAGGAACTGTTGACTAAGGACCATGCACGATGCACCTAGGATGTTTTAAAGTTGAAAACCATAGTTACAATATGTTAGCTATTGTGATTAAAATGGCATTATGACTCCATAGAGTAAAAATTTAATAGAATTATTTAAATAGGCTCTGATGCAAATATTAATAATATAGAATCTCTATGCTCTTTAGCATAACATTTTTATTATCTCGCTTAAAAAGTAATCCCTCATCATACTGTTCATCCTATTCTACATTCCATTTCGACTTTTATATGCCATGCAGTGTCTGGAACTTCAAAAGAACTTTCTTTTCTGAATTTTATAAACAAACAAGATTCATGTTACATCAACCCAGTCTAATAAGAAACTTATGACCTATTTGAAGTAAAGATACGAATACAGGAAAGATGTCAATTTGTCAAATTTTTTGTCTCAGAGAATAAACAACAACTAATAATTGGATATCTTTATTAGAGATACACCTCAGCTTCGCAAGACTCTGCAAGCCCATACATGCATTAGCTCAAGTTCGTAAATACAATGTACACAATCAGATAAGATAAAGCAAGATTAAGTTTAAATGGATTTGATGTTATCAAAATCTTCTATATATAGGATCAAGCAGAATCATTTTTGAATACTCAATTATACTTGTTGTACGTGTATATAAACTAATACATAAAACATGAATAAATCATTTATTCCTCATACAACTCTATTAATTATATGGTATCAGAGCCATCGACTGACGTCCATTTTTATCCCAACCCAATGGCCTCAATCATCAATCCTACCTCTGATGAAACTCCTCAGCTCATCACTATCAATCCAACAACTCAAGCTCCTTTGAAACTCAACTATACCAATTACCTTGCATGGAGAACGCAATTCAATAGTTTATTTATAGGATATGATTTGCAAGGCTATATTGATGGCACCAAAAGCTGCCCTCAACCTACCATCATAAACAATGACATACCTCTTCCCAATCCAACCTACCAACATTGGATTCGCCAAGACCAACTGATCCTGAATGCCATCATTAGTGCTCTATCACCAACCATCATTCCATTCATCGCCACTGCCCATACTTCGAAGGAAGCTTGGGATACTTTAGCCAAAACCTATGCATAAGCATCAAGAGGCAAACAAAAGCAATTCAAACCTCAGCTCAAGAAACTTACCAAAGGACAGTTATCAATTACTGAATATATGCAGGCCATCAAGACCAAAACAGATGAGCTTATTTTTCTAAATGCTCCAATGGATCCTGAGGACATCACCGATAAGGTTCTTGACGTACTAGGTGAAGAATACAGTGAAGTCATTCGCATCATCAATGCTAGAGATACACCTATCTCCTTTGATGAGCTTCATGAGAAACTTATCACTGCTGAAGCTGATCTTCCTCCCTCTGTCATCACTCATTTCCCTATCACAACCAACTACACCAGCAAATCAGGAGGTAAAAAGCAACCTCATCAGGACATACCTAGATGGTGCCACCAGTAGTCACAACCTACTCATCACCATCATTTCCAGCACCATAATCAGGCCAATTTTTGGTCCTCCTATGGCCATATGCAATCTCTACCTCCCCACACCTATACTAGCCATAATAATTTGACTTCATCCAATTCTCAATACCAACCTCGACCATACCTGGGCAAGTGTCAGATCTGTGGAGTCTAAGGCCATAGTGCTAAACGTTGTCCTTCTTTTTGCATTGTCTCTGCTAGTTTTTCATCCTCCTCTCCAAGAGCCAACTTTGTTGCTGCCCCCAATCAAGATCCGTGGATCCCTGATTCTGAAGCTTCTCACCATGTGACCACTGATTACAAAATCTTGCTCTGCATACTCCCTATACAGGCACGAAAGATATCATGATTGGAGATGGATCTGGACTTCATATCAGCCACAAAGGTAGTGGTACAATACATGCTGCTCATAGAACATTCACCCTGGATAAAGTTCTGTGTGTGCCTGAAATGAAACAAAGCTTAATATCAATTTATCAATTCTGTGTTTCCAACAATGTTTCTGTTACATTCTCACCTTTTTCTTTTCTTGTGAAGGATCTGACAACAGGGACACCACT
>JANZLX010000007.1:18976934-18999708 GCA_025531955.1 Erythroxylum orinocense | reverse complement strand
AATTAGGCATTCAAAACTCTTATAAAAAATCCAAATTATATAAATAGTTTCTTTCATCTTTAGCTAACCTAGTCATCACCTTATATTTTTGAAATACCAACTATGCCTTTTTTAACCAATTGAATTTTTTATTAATAAATATTTCTTACACCTGTTATTTAATACGGACAGTCGACTGGGTTAATGAAACTTAATTTACGTGAGATTATATCAAACTTAATAACAATTTTTTAATGCATCATCAATCAAACATTTGGTTATAGTAAAATATTCTGACAAAACTTTGCCTCTCGCAAGGGCAAGAGTTTTACCTCTCATAAGGAATCTACTCGATTCAAGCGAGGATTAATTTGAGTGTGAATGATTTAAAAGTGTCTTCTTATAATTAGAACCCTCCTAAGATATCTTGTGAGCAACAAAAAATATATATATTATGAAAAAACTCCGGTTATATTCTTGGAACAATGTCTAATATTTCATTTGACCTTCTCTTGGCATATAATCCAGCGAAAGGCTTGTAAAATTATCAAATTGAAGAAGATAATTTTATCAAAAAAAAGTTGAAGAAGATATTTCCGCAGGAAAGCAATTCGCTGTCTCATTTTAATATAGAGTTTTGTTTCCCAAATGAGTTCAATTTTCTTTTCTTTCTTTTTTTCCGGTTTGAAAGAGGCATGCACTAGTTATTCACTTCCTGTTTCATCAAGTCCAGATCCTCTGTCCAATATTGCTCTGTCTTATTTTGTCTCATGAAATCTCAGTCATTTATTTTGCGGAACTCATATAAATAAATGACTGAGATTTATTGGACACAACAAGATACTATAATATTGGACAGAAGATTTGGACTCTATTTCATCTGCCTTTTTTTAGGTCATACAAGTATGGATTGAAATCTGTTTCATCTTCTTTTCTTTGGAGAGTTTCGAACAGAATTAGAAGTGGATTCTCTAGCGGTGCTAAATATCCTGTCCTCCTCGGTTAAACGAACAATGTCTCTCAATCTCTTAGTAATAGGTATTAACGAGTTGTTTACTCAGAATTGAATTGTTGTACATCATCATATTTCTCGAGAGAATAACTGATGTGCTGACTAACTCGCTAACTTTGCAGAACAATTTGTCTTAGGGATCACTACTCTTGAGACTACACTTACAAGATGCCTCTCTATTTTTTTAAAGGATATGTCTATTAGAGATACACCTCAGCTTCGCAAGACTCCGCAAGCCCATACATGCAGGGGCGGATCTAGAAAATTTTTTAAGTAGGGGCAAAATTTTAATGGGGGCAAAATTTTATTTTTAGTGGAGGGCAAAATTTTAATTATAGCAAAATTTTTTTTATACCATCAAAATTTAAAATAATAATTTTTACAAGTAAAATCTTTTGGAGCAAGTGGGGGCACTCCCGCTGTGGCTCCGCCACTGCATACATGCATTAGCTCAAGTCCATAAATACAATGTACACAATCAGATAAGATAAAGCAAGATTAAGTTTAAATGGATTTGATGTTATCTTCTGTATATAGGATCAGGCATAATCATTTTTGAATACTTAAGTATACTTGTTGTACGTGTATATAAACTAATACATCAAACATGAATAAATCATTCATTCGCCATACAACTCTATTTCTTATATGATATCAGAGCCACCGACTAACGTCCATTTTTATCCTAACCCAATGGCCTCAATCATCAGTCCTACCTCTGATGAAACTCCTCAGCTCATCACTATCAATCCAGCAGCTCAAGCCCCTTTGAAACTCACCTTTACTAATTACCTTGCATGGAGAATGCAATTCAACAGTTTATTTATAGGATATGATTTGCAAGGCTATATTGATGGCATTAAAAGCTGCCCTCGACCTACCATCACAAACATTGACATACCTCTTCCTAATCCAAACTACCAACATTGGATTCGCCAAGACCAATTGATCCTAAATGCCATCATTGGTGCTCTATCACCAACCATCATTCCATTCGTCGCCACTGCCCATACTTCGAAGGAAGCTTGAGACACTTTAGCCACAACCTATGCACAAGCATCAATAGGCAAACAAAAGCAAGTCAAAACTCAACTCAAGAAACGTATCAAAGGAAAACTATCAATCACTGAATATATGCAAGCCATCAAGACCAAAACAAATGAACTTATTTTTCTGAATGCTCCAAAGGATCCTAAGGACATCATTAATAAGGTTCTTGACGGACTAGGTGAAGAATATAGTGAAGTAATTCGCATCATCAATGCTAGAGATACACCTATCTCCTTTGATGAGCTTCATGAGAAACTTATCACTGCTGAAGTTGATCTTCCTCCCTCTGTCATCACTCATTTCCCTGCCACAGTCAACTACACCAACAAATCAGGATGTAAAAAGCAACCTCATCAGGACATACCTAGATGGCGTCACCAGCAGTCAAAACCTACTCATCACCATCATTTCCAGCACCATAATTAGGCCAATTTTCAGTCCTTCCATGGCCAGATGCAGTCTCTACCTTCCCACTCCTATACTAGCCATAATAATTTGACTTCATCCAATTCTCAATACCAACCTCAACCATACCTAGGCAAGTGTCAGATCTGTGGAGTCCAAGGCCACAGTGCTAAACGTTGTTCTTCTTTTCGCATTGTCTCTGCTGGTTCTTCATCCTCCTCTCCAAGAGCCAACTTTGCTGCTGCCCCCAATCAAGACCCGTGGATCTTTGATTCTGGAGCTTCTCACCATGTGACCACTGATTTACAAAATCTTGCTCTGCATACTCCCTATATAGGCACAGAAGATATCATGATTGGAGATGGATTTGGACTTTATATTAGCTACAAAGGCAGTGGTACAATACATACTGCTCACGGAACATTCACCCTGGATAAAGTTCTATGTGTGCCTGAAATGAAACAAAACTTAATACCAGTTTATCAATTTTGTGTTTCCAACAATGTTTTTGTTACATTCTCACCTTTTTCTTTTCTTGTGAGGGATCTGACAACAGGGACACCACTCCTCAAGGGTTCACCTAACAATGGACTCTATGTATGGCCAGCATCATCCTCTCCAAAGCATGTTCTCTCCACCACTCTTGCACCTCTCCGTGATTGACACTCTAGATTAGGGCACCCTGCAAAATTGATTGTTCATCACATTTTATCTCAGCACAACATTCATTTTAGTAATAGACTTCCTTCTCATTGTAATGCATGCTTAACTAATAAAAGTCACAAATTACCTTTTTTCCAAATCCACTCTTGTGTCTACCAAGACACTGGATGTTATCTTTTCGGATGTATGGATTTCCCCTATCTATTCTCATGACAATTGCAAATACTATGTTATTTTCATTGATCATTACACTAAATACACATGGATCTACCCCTTACATAGAAAATCTGATGTGCATACTATTTTTCTTAGGTTCAAAGCTATTGTTGAAAAGTTCTTTGATAGTTATATTAAGACCTTATACACAGACAATGGGGGAGAGTTTAGCCCTTACTAATTACCGATCCAAACATGGTATTTCCTTTCGCACAACACCACCCCATACACCTGAACATAATGGCCTCGCAGAAAGGAAACAACGCCACATTGTTGAGACTGGTCTCACTCTACTACATCATGCATCCATGCCTTCATCCTATTGGCCACAAGCCTTTACCACAACAGTCTATCTGCCTTTACCACAACAGTCTATCTTATTAACCGTATGCCTACTGTTACTCTAAACATGTCCACTCCCTATTACTGTTTATTCCACACAAGCCCCAACTATTCTAAACTTCGAATCTTTGGTTGTCTATGTTATCCATGGTTAAATCCCTACACATCTCACAAATTAGATCCAAAATCAAAATCGTGTGTGTTTTTAGGGTATTCACCTTCTCAAAACAGCTACCATTGCCTTGATCCTGCTACATCTCGAATTTACACCACTCGTCATGTCACATTTGTGGAATCAGTGTTTCCCTTTGCCACCTCATCACAAGCTCCACTTCAACCTTCAGCTGACCCTACTACCACTTGGCTTCCACCTCTACTGTCTCTTCCACCATCCTCTTCATCTTCTTCTTCTACAGAAACCTCGGCTCTCCTTGGTGCACCGCTTGAGAATATGGCACCTCCTGTTGCTAGTTCCTCCTCAAGAGAAGATATTGGGACAGCCTAAGAGCCTCATCCTCCTCCAATCTCCAGTTATCCGATGATCACTAGAGCAAAGAATAAGATCTGCAAGCCTATATAAAAGCTAAGTCTCACAACACAATTACAAGGTAATACAGACTTTGAACTAACCTGTATATCACAAGCTCTAAAGGATTACAATTGGCGTAAAGCTTGCTCAGAAGAATTCAATGCCTTAGTCAAGAATGGTACCTAGTATCTAGTTCCACCTGAGGCCACACAAAACCTTGTAGGCTAAAATGGATTTTCATAATCAAGTGTCATTCGGATGGGTCCATTGAAAAGTACAAAGCCTGCCTTGTTGCCAAAGGATTTCATCAACGTCTTGGCATTGACTATGCTGAAACCTTTAGCCTTGTTGTAAAACCAACCACTATTAGACTCATTATCAGCATAGCAGTCTCAAATGGATGGGATTTATGCCAACTAGATGTGAATAATGCATTTCTACAAGGCCCACTGACATATACAGTATTCATGGCACAGTCCAAGGGCTTCATTGATTCTGACAAACCACATCATGCCTGTCAACTGAAGAAAGCTATCTATGGCCTTAAACAAACACCAAGAGCATGGTTTCAAGCACTTAAGCAGTTCTTACTTCAGTCTGGGTTCACCACTTCAACACTCAGATACTTCACTTTTCCTCAATCACACTTCACATGGTACAGTTATAATTATTGTCTATGTAGATGATATTATTGTCACAAGTGATAATCCTACTCTACTCAACCACTATATCAGTCTTCTAGCTCAGAAGTTCTCCATTAAGGATTTAGGAAGCCTATACTATTTTCTTGGCATTAAGGTTATCCGGAATAACCAAGGCATTTTACTTTCTCAAAGAAAATACATCACTGATTTACTATATGACACTAACATGTATGAAGCAAAACCAGTACTCACACCTATGGCGAGCCATCCGACTCTCACTCTATACTTAGGCACAAAATTAACAGATGTAAGTGAATATCGCAAAATCATCGGAAGTCTACAATACCTGTTACTTACCAGACCCGATATTGCCTTTGCTGTGAACAAATTATCTCAGTTCAATCATTGTCCCACCACTGAGCACTGGATGACTGTTAAAAGACTCCTTCGGTATCTCGCTGGCACTATTGATGACGGTATTCAACTTTTTTTAAGCCCTAATTTGAATCTTAATGCCTTCACTGATCAGCTTCATGACCCTCTACTTCATGCATTTTCTGACGCTGATTGGGGAGGAGATAAGGACACCTATCGCTCCACTGGTGCATTTATCATCTTTCTAGGACAAAACCCAATGTCCTGGAGCTCAAAGAAGCAGCGATCTATGACTAGGTCATCCACGGAGGCCGAATACAAAGCCGTTGTCAACACGGCTGCCGAGCTAACTTGGATACGTAATCTTCTTGCTGAACTACGCATCGGGTTGCAGTCCACTCCAGTGATCTATTGCGACAACATCGGTGCTACCCAACTGAGTTCCAATCCGATCTTCCACTCTGGAATGAAACATGTTGCTATCTTCATTAGGGATCTGGTCCAATCTGGTTCCCTCCATGTCTCTCATGTTTCCGCTACCGATCAAACGGCCGATTATCTCACCAAACCACTCTCTTGCCAACCCTTTCTCTGATAAAAGGTCAAGTTTGGTATCCGTCAACGTCTACTAGCTTGAGGGGCCGTATTAGAGATACACCTCAGCTTCGCAAGACTCCGCAAGCCCATACATGCATTAGCCCAATTTCATAAATACAATGTACACAATCAGATAAGATAAAGCAAGATTAAGTTTAAATGGATTTTTTGTTATCAAAATCTTCTGTATATAGGATCAGGCATAATCATTTTTGAATACTCAATTATACTTGTTGTACGTGTATATAAACTGATACATCAAACATCAATAATTCATTCATTCCTCATACAACTCTATTAATTATAATCTTATCTAGAACCATTTGGGCTAGGCATCAAGTGTTCTAAAGCCAAGTCCAAAATTAAGTACTCCGTACACATTAGCTTAAGGAAAATGGTCATCACAAATGGAAAAATAGACACAAACTCTCCTACTGTTTAATCATATCTATCTAAGACATCCATTCTACAAAACACAATTCAGAAATGATGAAACCACAAACCGATAATTACCCACAAAATCAAACCACAAGCACAGTTCGAAAACCACAAAACTCTGTACAAAACAAAACCCAGTTACCTCAATCGATGAACAACAAAAGATGCAGAAGGAAGAAGGGAAAAACACATCGGCCGGATGAAGGGAACCGAAGCACGACGAAGACGCAGAACGAAAATTCAGAAGGGAATCAAAGTACATAAAGGAAGAAGATGGATGCAGAAGGAAGAAGATGGATGCAGAAGGAAGAAGATGGACGGCGACACAGAGAAAATAAAAGCTACGAGAAAATGAACATCCGGGAAAGGGGAGTCCCCTAGGGGTAAAAGATAAACCCCCTTATTTGGTGTTTCAAAGACTCCCAGGAATACTCAGAAAGCAGAGCCCTTTCGAGCTATTTCTCAATTTGGAGTTGGGTCGTGGGTAAGTAGAAAATGTTAACAAAAACGACATCATTTTTTATTTATAAAAATGTTGATGAAATTAACGGTGTCGTTTAAACTTATATTTACCGACGTAATAACCCTTCTATCGGTAAATCACCGATGGAATCTAGTTTTGACGGTACACCCCAATTTAATTACGTTTTATTAAATACATTACATTCGAAGCAAACAGCGACGTTTAACTTTCAACTTTACCGACGGAATACAATTCTGTCAGCAAATGACGACATATATTTTGTTGCCTATTATTCACACCTTTTTTACTAACGGTGATTCATATTCTGTCGCTATATATCTATTTTTACCGACAACTATTTTGTCTATTGCAAATTACCATATATTACGACAATTTTACCAATGTAATGTGTTTTTCCATCGCTAATTTTCAACGTTATTATTTCTGTCGGAGATTGGTAATTTTCTGTTAGTTTATATCTCATTGGACAAAACCAAACGGAATGGAGTAGTTACTCTTTAGGTTAAGAGAAAAATCAGAAAAAGTTGTATATTATTAGCTAGGTTAGAAGTTAATAAGAAGAAACAATATATAGAAAGTAACAGTCGATTGATCACCTATGACTTAAACCAGAAATGGAAGGGAAGAGTGTTCAGCGTGCATCTCGGAGCACATGACCTTGATCCAATGGACAGCGAGGACTGTGCACGGAGTCAGGAGGAACCCCTTGTCATTTCTTTAACTTGTTTCAAGTTCTGTGGGGCGGCCTACTGGTTTCTTCCTCTGCAGTGACCTTAATTATAGACTAATCTATTTTGACACTCCAAGAAAGATACCTTTTGATCTTCTTAGCATATGCTATTACTATATTGCCTCCTACATTACAATCCCTCTGCACGGTTTTATGTGTAGATATTAAAATGTCTGATCTTTTTCTCTCTCACGCACTCTCTAGCTAAAATGTCGGTGAAGGAAAGAGCTTGGGGAGAGAGAGAGAGAGAGACAGAGAGAGAGCTTTCTTAACCGTCAACTTCAACTCATAATTAGCACCGACCAACTGGGGTTTTGGTTAATTTATTGAAGCTACGTGCGGTCTAGTTAGCGTTGACCATGCAAACAAGAATCGTAGATATATAGACCAGAATAACTCTATATTTGTGAAAATAGACGCAACTGTGGGTCAACCGAACAAGACTACTTAACAAAGTCTAAAGTATTCTAAATCAAAACTTATGATCTCAACAATAGTACCATGTAGTAGCTAAAACACTCTGCAAATCCTAAACAGAAAAGAGGGTATCCTAAAGTCATGGGTTTGAGTCATGAGAACTCCTCAAAATCGAGTACAAAAAGGTATATAACTTTTATGTTAATTCATTTAATAGTATTCACAAATTTCTTCCATAAGAAAAAGAAAAGTATACCCTAAAACCTATTTTGTTTTTAAATTATTACTTATTTAATACAAAATGAATAAGTATATCAGAATCTCCATATATTTATATATTTATTAATTACATTAATAGGTTAGCATATGTCTTTGATTAATGCATTTTCCTCTCAGAATTGCTCTTAGACGTTATGTTTTGGCATTAAGGGAATATATAGAGCAGACATCGACTTGGGATAAGCTTGTTTCCTGATTAATTTATATCATCTCCTCGATTATGTATTCAATTGTCTGTTCCCGGCTTTTGGTCTTGAAAATATTGTAATAGATAGACAAGTAAGGAAGCCAATGATACACAGAGTAGGTAAAAAGTATTGATAGGTCCAATCCACAGTTCATCAGTTTTAATTTGGGTGAAAGCACACTTTTCATCTATGAATCAATGTAGTAGTGTATGTATTTAATAAGCACGTAGTTAGTAAAGTAGCCTGGTCGGTCGGTTGGCTAGGTTATTGAGTTAGAATATAGGCTGGAGGTTGGAGAAGTTGACAGGAATACAGTAATTAAAAGAGAACCAAAAGGGTTGAGAAACTAGTGCACGTGTATGTACGAGAAGGACTTCAAAGCTTCACCTTAATTAATTCTGTTCTCTCTGTAGTGACCGATGTTAATTTATCCGATGAAAACAAAAGTTTCGGATAAAAGCTAGGTCATTTTTTAATATTTTAGATGACTCCATATTTTTAAATGTATCAAAGGAAAAAAAAAATCCAAGTAAAACAGAACACTACAAGCCAATGAATTGAATGGGAAAGTTCCTAGGTGACTGAGGCCACTCACTCACTCTTGGTTTTCTTTGGTACACGTTACATTAGCTAAATACAATATGCGGGGGAACAATAATTTAAGTGAAAAATGTTTTCTGTCTTAAAAAATAATTAATCATTATCATTCTTTGAAGCAAACTATGTATAACAAAACCAAAAAGATTTGTTTTAATAAGACTTTAATTCAAGTACTTGTTAATTTCAGAGTTTAACTGACGAAACTCCCAATAAAAGCTAATCTATACACGTATAGTTTTTAATTTTGCAATGAACTTCTAAAGAAGCAATCAGTAAACTGTTAGAAAAATATATCATGTCGCCTCCGGATTAAGAATATTTACAATTCTATAACATGTCAAGAAATATTTAAGCTACTCCCAAGTACAATTTTTAGTATTTTCGAGGACTACGTACAAAATAATTATTGATTTTCTCTTCTAATTCTGATAGGAAACAGGCTTTCTAGGCTCAACTAGTGATTCGTTTAAACTTATTTTACTATACTAACCAGTGGTCCAACGTAATGCCACGAGTTCCACATTTCTATGAGACAGAATGCGTGCTTTGATATTGCATTATACGATCTACTGCAGAAAACCATGTAAAAAATTAAAAAAAAATATTCGTGATTACTCAAACCTATCATTATCAAGTTGATTCTCCTGGAAAACAAAGAAAATTCGTGCAAGTTGATCATAAAAGTCATATATAAACTTTCCTCATGGCTTTAAGAGATTAAAAAAGCTACTGCAGATGCAAGTTGACAATGTAGTTGCTGGTCCCATATATGAGAATGAAGTGTGATTGGCGGGCCTGAATCTGGTATTTCAGAGTTTTCATTTTTTATACAGCAAACAATCGGAATGACTCTTACATGGAAACACTCACTCTTCTGTTCTCCCTTTGCCAACAACATGTTGGCCCTCATTTTTTTTTCTCTAGTTAAGCATGATTTAAATAAATTATGAAGTTTTGATGAATTTTTAATTTTTTTTGGATTTATTATTATGTTAATGTTATTAAGATTATATGACTTGGGTTAATATAATTAAAGTACTAAAGTAATAAGGATGTTCAAGCGTATTTTTAAAAGGTCATTTAAGAGTATAAGGACATAAGCATATAAGGAAGAGTAAAAGGGACTTTGCACACTCATTAAGGGTATTATAGGAAGAGGAAAATGTTGTCTTACTTTGGAGAGGAGTAAAAATGTGAATTGGAGATAGAAAGAAGAAAAGAACACCGAAAATGAGAAACAAGAGAAAACTTAAAGTTGTTCAAGAAGGAAAAAAGGAAGAGGAGGATTAGAGCTTCCACTATTTGGTGAAGATTCAAGGTAAGATTGTTTTTAAATTTTTTAGATTTTTGAAAGGGTTTTGATTCATAAAGTTTAAGAAATGTATAGGTTTAATAATTCTATGATCAATTTTAGTGAATATGTCTTATGGGTTCTCCAATTTGAATCTCTATTGAATGGAAATTTTGTCTTTGATAAAAGGGAATCAAAGGAGGCAAGAGGAGTAAGAGTAGATGCATTTTTTAGCAAAGTTTTAAGCAAGGAAAATCAAAGTGGGTTATGGTTTTATAATTAAGTAATATGCCATTAATGTTTTCTTTTAAATAATGGAAATAAATGATTTCAACTATTTCATGAACATACTTTATGACTCTTGAATGCTTCGAGAATGTGTTGTGTGTTTGGTATGAGTATATTGTGTTGATTAATTATGAAAAGATTGCGCAAATGATTTTTGAAAATATTACTATGTTTGAAAAAACAAATTTTCAAAGAAGTGCCATTTTGGGCAACAAGTTTGCAAGTTATGAAGTTATGTGTTATGTGGGTTTGTGGTAGTCTCTCAAAAATGTCACGTGCACGTTGACTAAATATAGGCTTCTCCCGCCTGCTCGTTAGTGGCACAGAGCTTCTTCATAGACTCTCTCAAGTTTACAACTACACAGGACCATTATGTAGAAATGTGTAGTGCGTCATGTTTATTATATGCACATGATATATTGATAAGCTTGATGCATACATGATTTATAATTGCTTATGAATTTTTCGATAAAATGAGAATTTTGAGAAATAAATGTTTGATAATTTTTATTGCGAAATCACTGTGGTTACGAAAATGTACAATAATAATGAGTTTTGAAAATGGTTTTTGCTTATTTCTCGATTATAAATCTGTTACCCACGAGCTTTAACCTCACCCCCTTTCATTCTCATCTCTAGGTGATGAGAAAGAGATCGGGTAAAAGAGAGTCAAGGCATTTGTTTGATTATGCATATTTTGTGTTTTGAGTTAGATGAATGTAAAAATAAGACTTTAGACATATGTCGAGAATTATTGGGTTTTGTATCTTTTGTATTTCAAATTTTTATATTGATGATGTAATGTGGCTTGGAATGTCATTAAAGCTTTGTAAACTCTTATTTTATGATGTTAATGAAATATAGATTTGTGTATGGATGATTGTTAAGTTGAAATGTGAATTTGTGTATGGGTAATGTGAGTTGAAAGTAGATATACTTGAAGAAGTTATCCACTTGAGTTGATGAACTTTGAACATAAATTGATGTTATTTATAAGTGAGAGGTTATGGAAATGAAAAATAAGAGTTGGTGGATGATGAGAATTTGATGTAGGTGATGAACCAAATGAGTAGAGATTAAAGAGTTTATTGAAGTAAAGTTGGTAGTTGAATGGTTATGCTCCTGATTTTCCAAGTTGTACATTGCAAATTTCAAGTTTCTCATAGGGTCGAAAAGCTGTATTGATCTAGGCAGAATTAGACAAAGGTGTCTTCTTCAAAGTTGTGGATCTTTCTTTTAGCTTTCCAATGGTATATAGTATGAAATTTTTGTATATCGGAGTTAAGAGATATGATTATTAAAAATTTTGATGCTGTATAGGATAGACATTCGGGACAACAACATTGTTTTGAAATTTTGGCCCTTATAGATTAGAAATTGTTTTTAAGTTCTTCATAGAAGTTGTAGATCTAGAAGTCTTTGTTAAAATGGTCTAAAAATGAGCTTAATCCAATAATTGTAATGAAAGTTATGCCCTTTTTACTAAATAGGTCCGAGGAAGAAAAGCAAAGGAGGAAGAAGTCGCGATCGCGGCTTTGTTGATTTTCGCGTGAAGTCACGATCGCGACTTTGCTGGCGTTCCTAGACCTGAACACCTTTCACTCTTTTAGCCATAACTTTTTCATTTGACCTTCAAATGACCTGATTTTTGAAGTGTTGGATTCGTAACACATTTCTCTACCTCTTCTTAAAAATTTATAACTTTTGGTATTGATTCGGAAAAGATTAATTGAATCAAATTGAAGGTATCAGATGGAAGAGCATGAACTGGACATTTTACTGAACATGTTTCAGTATTTTAAGGATATCTTGATCTGTAGAGCTCCAAATGAGATGATTCTTGTTTCTAAATAAACTAGATACGTAGAGATACAACTCTTTTGAAGTCTGAAAATGTTTTGGCTATAAATTTTAGATTTTTGAACCAAATTGAATGATTTTGGTGTCATTAGAATTGTAAGACAAAGGGTAACAAATGTTATGAAGAGGTCTTACTGAAATTCTGATTTGAGTTTTCCCAAATTTTGCTTTGAAGTTATAAGAAATGAGTTTGATTATAGTGACTTATTTGTGTGGATACGCCATTGAACAAATTGCGGAGTAATTTTGGGATGTTATGAGAGTGAAGATGAACTGTTGATGGCCTATGAAGGTTCATTGAAATAATCCTAGAGGGAAATGCGCACACGTTTTATAAGTTCAGATGTTGGGCTCCAGAAGCATGCGGTGTCCAACAAATGATAAGTTTAGCAAGAGTTGAGTTCTGAAAATGGGGTCCAACAGAATTGGTATCAGAGCAAGCGTTGGACTCTGGGAACAAGCGGGTTCCAACAGTTATGGTATTAGAGCCTAGAATTAGGATCTTACATGGGCATTTTTGAGATATGTATCAAGTTACATGTATTTTGACATGTCTTAGCATGCAGTAGTAGTTGATCCTTAGTCTAAGACACGTGTATGAGTTACATGCATAAGTAATTGTTAAGAGTTTAACCTGAGAGAATTAGTGAAACGAATGATACCTTTTTAGAATTTGAGGAAATTGAAAGTTGTGGGGAATTGGAAATGGGAAATAGTACATCATTAAATATGACAGATAATGAGTCAACGCATTTGTATTGGTGGAATTGAATATTACACCAATATTGTACTGTGTCGTATATCCACGAATGTGATAAAGTTGTGAATGTATTATCATGGATTGTTTGAGGAAAATAGGGAGACAAGTAGAAATGATGAGGTTAGAGTGTACAAGTAAAATGTAATGAAAATAGAAATTGTTATGGTCCTAAGAAGATGAAATTGGAACCGAAGTGGTTTTTTTGATTATTGTGACAAGAGTTACGATCCACCATAAGAATGTGTTAGTGGAATTGAGATAAAAATTTTATGATGATTATACATCTATAATTTTTCATCATACATCTATAATTTTGAATCAAAGGCGAATATACATATGTAAGATGCAATAAAGGATAATTGGAAGATGAGATGAATGATAGAGATATATATAGAAGTTCAAAAAGTTAAGTTAAATTCTTATTGTGAGTACATATCTGATAATGGGATCACTATAACAAGTGAGAATATTTAGCACATATGTATTATATGTGTGGAGATGATATAGGAAACAATCTATGACTCATTGGATATTTGTTAGTCAGAGTTCCCATAGTTTAAAGTCTAAAAGGAACTAGAGTAACATATGAAAGTGCTTATAATGATCAATCGGGAGTAGATTGAGATTGTTGATGATGTTACAATGAGTAATGAATTCGAAGATAAAGAGAAGAATATCGTCTAGGATCAATGGAGATCAAAGTATCTATCGTGTGAGATATAAAATTTTGAATTGTTGGAGATGTTACTGATAAGTGAAATTGATCTGTGTCAAAAAATTAAATGACTCAAGAAAAATGAATGAATTAAGTGGATCAATGCCAAAGGTATGGGATATAGTGAGATAGACATAAGAGTAAAGTATACTGACACTATAGAGATGTAAAATGTGAAACGAAGGATGAAATGTTTATGAGAGTATTACCTTCCCAAGGTGTGCTTAGATTGAGTACAAGATGTCAAGTATGCTAAGATATATCGATATGATCTGATATTAGTGTTATCGATGCAGGAAGTGGAAAAAAAATTGTGAGTAATCTGAGATATATTGAGGAAACAATTAAGATAGTGTGATATTTGAATAAGTAATCGAAGGATCAATCGAATTCGTTAACGAGAGCCATTTGAAATAAATTATTCGAGTGAAGAAGTTACTTGGAAAACTGAGGAAAAAATAAGACAACATTACCTCCATTTGCTTAATCAGTTAGGTAAGAATTTCGAGGACGAAATTCTTTTAAGAGGGAAAGAAATATTGGCCCCCACAATTTTTCCCTAGTTAAGCATGATTTAAATGAATTATGAGGTTTTGATGGATTTTTAAATTTTTTTGATTTTTGAAAGTGTTTTGGTTCATAAAACATAAGAAATGTATGGGTTTAAGAATTCTAGGATCAATTTTAGTGAATATGTCTTATGGGTTCTCCAATTTGAATCCCTATTGAATGGAAATTTTGTCTTTGATAAGAGGGAATCAAAGGAGGCAAGAAGAGCAAGAGTAGATTCATTTTTTAAGCAAAGTTTTAAGCAAGGAAAATCAAAGTGGGTTACAGTTTTATAATTAAGTAACAAGCCATTAATGTTTTCTTTTAAATAATGGAAATAATTGATTTCAACTGTTTCATAAACATACTTTATGACTCTTAAATGCTTTGAGAATGTGTTGTGTGTTTGTTATGAGCATATTGTCTTGATGAATTATGAAAAGATTATGAAAATGATTTTTTAAAAGATACTATGTTTGAAAAGCAAGTTTTCAAAGAAGTGTCATTTTGGACAACAAGTTTGCAAGTTATGGAGTTATGTGTTTTATGGGTTTGTAGTTGTCCCTCAAGAATGTCACGTGCACGTTGAACAAATATAGGCATCTCCTGCCTGCTCGCTAATGGCACGGAGCTCCTTCATAGGCTCTCTCAAGTTTACGACTACACAGGACCATTATGTGGAAATGTGTAATTCGTCATGTCTATGGACTTACCCGAATCATTTTTATGTGCTTATATGCTCATGATATATTGATAAGTTTGATGCATATATGATTTATTATTGCTCATAAATTGTTTGATAAAATGAGGATTTTGAGAAATAAGTGTTTGATGATCTTTATTGTGAAATTACTATGGTTACGGAAATGTACATTAGTAATGAGTTTTTAAAATGATTTTTGCTTATTTCTCGATTATAAATCTATTACCTACGAGCTTTCAAGCTCACCCACTTTCATTCTCATCTCCAGGTGATGAGAAAGAGATCGGGTGAAAGAGAGTCAAAGCATTTGTTTGATTATGCATATTTTGTGTTTTGAGTTAGATGGATGTAAAAATAAGACTTTAGACACATGTCGAGAATTATGGGATTTTGTATCTTTTATATTTCGGATTTTTGATATTGATAATGTAATGTGACTTGGAATGCCATTAAAGCTTTGTAAACTCTTATTTTATGATGTTAATGAAATATGGATTTGTGTATAGATGATTGTTAAGTTAAAATGTGAATTTGTGTATTGATGATGTGAGTTGAAAGTAGATATACTTAAAGAAGCTATCCACTTGAGTTGATGAACTTCGAACATAAATTGATGTTGTTTATAAGTGGGAGGTTATGAAAATGAAAAATAAGATTTGGTGGATGATGAGAATTTGATGTAGGTGATGAACCAAATGAGTAGAGATTAAAGAGTTTATTGAAGTAAAGTTGGTAGTTGAATGGTTATGCTCCTGACTTTCTAAGTTGTACATTGCAAATTTCGAGTTTCTCATAAGGGTCAAATTGGATTTCTGACTTCAACAGAAAAACTGTACTGATCTAGGCTTAATTGGACAAAGGTATCTTCTTAAAAGTTGTAGATCTTTCTTTTAGCTTTACAATGGTATATAGTATGAAATTTTTTGGATATTGGGGTTAAGAGATATGATTATTAGAAATTGTGATGCTGTATAAGATGGACGTTCGGGACAGTAATATTGTTTTGAAATTTTGACCCTTATAGATGCAGAAATTATTTTTAAGTTCTTCATAGAAGTTGTAGATCTAGAAGTCTTCTATAAAATGGTCTAAGAATGAGTTTAATCCAATAATTGTATTGAAAGTTATGCCTTTTTTACTTTGTGTCGCGATTGCGACTTTGTTGGTGTTCCCAAAGCTAAATACCTTTCACTCTTTTGGCCATAACTTTTTCGTCCAACCTCCAAATGACCTAATTTTTTAGCGTTGGATTCGTAACACATTTTTCTACCTCTCCATAAAAATTTATAACTTTTGGCATTGGTTTTAAAAAGATTAATCGAATCAAAGTGAGGGTATCGAATGGAAGAGCATGAACTAGACATTTTACTGAACATACTTCAGTATTTTGAGGATATCTTGATCTGTAAAGCTCCAAATGAGATAATTCTTGTTTCTAAATAAACTAGATACGTAGAGATACAACACTTATGAAGAGATTGAATTTTAATTCAGTCTCTAAGACTTTCATTTTAGGTAGGGAATTTGAGTATAGTGTACTGTTTTAGTACAATAACAGTCCGAAAATATTTTGGCTATAACTTTTAGATTTTGGAACCAAATTGAATAATTTTGATGTCATTATAAACGTAAGACAAAAGATAACAAATGTTCTGAAGGGGTCTTATTGAAATTCTAATTTGAGTTTTCCCAAATTATGCTCTGAAGTTATAAGAAATGAGTTTGATTATGGTGACTTATTTGTGTGGGCATGCCATTGAACAGTGGAGTAATTTTGGGATGTTATGAGAATGAAGATGAACTATTGATGGCTTATAAGGATTCATTGAAATAACCCTAGTGGGAAATGCACACACATTTTATGAGTTTATATGTTAGGCTCCGGAAGCAAGCGAGGTCTAACAAATGATAAGTTTAGCAAGAGTTGGGCTCCGAAAACGGAGTCCAACAGAGTTGGTATCAGAGCAAGCATTGGACTCTAGGAACAAGCGGGGTCTAACACGACATGCCTATATTTTTTGTTTTAAAAAAATCAACCATTTGTAGCTTCTGCCTTGCTATAATTGCAGTGTTGCTTGGATGTTCAACTAGACCGAAATATAGCATGATAGAAAATTAAAACAAAGATCCTTCAAACAAACAGAAAAAGGGAAGATGCTCTATTGGAAATTTCACAATTTGATGGTTATCAAGATTACAAAAGGAGGAAAGAAAAATTTGCTTGAATATGCCAACTAGTATTTCCATAAGCTTAATTGCTTCTATTTATACAATAGCATTCATGACTTGCTTTATAAGTTGATCACATGTCCTCTAACTAATTCTATAACTAACTAACAAATGCGACACTAATTAATAGAATGCTAATCTAAACTACAAGCCTTATCATTACCACTTTTTGTTGCTACTATTACCAATCAAGTTCATCTTATAGAGTAGCATATTGAATTATGCAAGGTGCAAGGCCTTTGTAAACAAGTATGCCAATTGTTCATTCGTCCTTATGAACTCTAGAATCCATCTTTATATACTTCGTCTTCTCTCAAAGCACTAGATTTTTGGAAATGTGTATGGCAGACATGTTGTTATAATAGAAGACAGTGGGATGCTTAGGTTGAATGCAGAAGTCTCTCAAAAGATGAGTTAGCCATATGATTTCACAAGTTATGGCAACCATTGCTCTATACTCAGCTTCAGTAAAGCTCCTGGATATGGTTTTTTGCTTCTTGGATTTTCAACTAACAAAAATTTCTGAAGAATGTACAATAACTAGTGAGTGATTTCCTTGTTTCAACGCATCTGCCTCAATCACTGTCACAATAACCTGTCAATCCTAACTTAGCTTGTGCTGACATGACGATCCCTTGCTCAAGTCTGTCTTTTAAGTAATTTAGGACTTTAAATGCTGCACTGAGGTGAATGTTTGATGGCTTATCCATGTACTGAGTTAGGGCAAGCACATTATAGCTAACATCAGGCCTTATGAATGTTAGATACATAAGCTTTCCAACCAATTGCCTTTATACAGCTGCATTTTTCAATACACCTTCCTCTATATGTCTAAATTTTTTATTTACTTGCATTGGAATGGAGTAGGCTTTACGACAAGCCGTCTAAATTCTTCCAGCAATTCCAAGGTGTATTTTCTTTGGCAAAGTGAAATCTGATCTTCATTTTTGTTGACTTCTATGCCTAGAACATACCTCAAGTCCCCAAGATCCTTTAACTTGAAATGAGCCTTCAATATTAGCTTGAGTGATTATATTTGCTCCTTATCACAATATCATCAACATAGACCAAGAGGTTTATGAGACCTTCATCAGTCTGCTTAGTAAACAATGAGTAATTTGAATTTGATTGCTGGAAGTTATTAGCTAACAAGCAGTTGGTGAACCTCTCTTTCCATTAGCTGGATGCTTGTTTAAGTCCATACAAAGACTTATGGAGTTTGTAGACAAGATTTTGGTTCTGGTTATGTGTGTTGTCAAAGTTATCAGAGGAAGTACCAGGTTCCGTGCCCTGAATCCCCCCTAAAGCTGGTACCTTGGAGGTATCTGCATGTATACATCTTCGTGGAGCTCACCATTTAGAAAGGCATTATTCACATCTAACTAAGCTAAATGCCAACCAAAGCTAGTAGCAATAACGAAGAAAATTCTGACTATTGTTTACTTCACTACAAGAATAAAAGTTTCTTGATAGTCAAACCCTTCTTGTTGAGTGTACCCCTTAACTACAAGCCTAGTCTTGTATCTCTCATTTGAGCCATTAGACCTGAGTTTAACTTTATACACCCATTTACATCCAACTTCATGCTTATCATAAAGAAGAGGTACAACAAACTAGGTTTGATACTTATACAAGGCAACCAACTCATCCTTCATAGCTCAATGATCATGTTGTATTGCTTCTTGAAATGTGGTAGGTTCATAAGTGCTTAGTGAGGGAATAACAAAGGCTTAATGGGTAGAAGAAGGTGAGTGTTAGATAGGTAGGATTCTAGAAGATAAGAAGGCATGAGGTGAGAAGTATGGGTTGTGTTTGAGTTCTAGAGGGTATGATAATAACTATTGAAGTAAGAAGGTAATCTCTTGGGTCTGGAGCTCCTCTTAAAAGTAAGAAGGTAATCCTTGTTTGTTTCTAATAGAAACTAAGAGCAAAAAGGATCTACGTCATATTATTTTGTAGCAGTTAGCTCTGGAGATACAAGAATTGAGCTGTGTTTCTCTAAATGGTGCAAAAAAATGGTAAGGATGGGTCTTTCGTTGTATTGACTACTAGAGGTTGAGTTTGACGAGCTTCTTCTTGATTGACCATTGAATTGTGAAGTAAAAATCACAGACTCATGATGCAAAATGACATGAAGGAGTTGAATTAAGCAACAAGAATCCAATTCAATAGAGAGTGCGAACCTTCAAGATACTGATTGCTTGAAGTTTAATTTCGTCAACAGAGGCTGAGGGGACGTTCAAATCTTGGATATGAGCTCTGATACCATTACATAATTTGACAGTTATCAAAATTACAAAAGGAGGAAAGAAAGATTTGCTTGAATATGCCAACTTGTATTTCCAGAAGCTTAATTCCTTCTATTTATACAATACCATTCATGACTTGCTTTATAAGTTGATCACATGTCCTCTAACTAATTCTATAACTAACTAACAAATGCTACACTAATTAATAGAATGATAACTATAAATTACAAGTCTTGCCATTACTACTTCTTGTTGCTATTACTGCTACTCTTTTAATAGGAAAAGCAATGCAATCGAATAGAAATGAATATTGAAATAGAATCACATTTAAAATTAATCAATGATTTTATATGTGTTACTATTAGAATAAAACAAGAATGCATTAATACTCGACTACCATCCTAATCAATAGATTTGGAGGATTGATTTCTCATACGGGAGTAGAGAGGGAATTTTACTAGTAATAAAATTCCTATAAATTAAAGGAAAAACAGAGAAGTGACTCTTCAACTTTCATTTCCATTTGATAAATAGAGATATCAATGGATTGGGCTCGGCTACTCCTAGCTCAGCCTAGCCTTGGGCCCCGTGTCTCGGTCCAGCCCGTAGCCCGACAGGCCAGGATGGTTGAGTCCCGTGCCCCAGTCCGATCACGAGTTGACTGACCTGTGCCCCAGCAGGCCATTAACGAGATTGGCCAACCCGGCTCCACCATATATACTTTTTTAAGAAAAACTTTCAAAACGACATCATTTTTGATGTCACGATCGACTCGGTTCGTGGCCCGATCAACCTGGGCTAAAATCGGGTCTTTTGACATCCTTATTAGTAAAATAACTAAATCATGATTGATAAGGATAGCAATTCCTTATTAATCCTTCCTATTGGAGTATAAATAACTTGTCTTTGATTTACTTACGAAGTAGATTATTTGAAAATCATCAAACTCTTAATTATATTGATTAAGTAAGCTTGCATTTCAAAACACAATCGAACATGCCACATTTTAAGTTTATAGCTAATTATGAATTATAGAACAGGGACAAATGATTATTTAACTAGATCATAGTTTTACTTTTTTATTTTTTTATATTGAAATAATATTATTTTACATAACTCTAAAATAATGTTATTTTAGATAATAAAAATAAGTAAAAAGTAATGCAATATGATTGTATGATAGTTAAACAAAAGTTACAAAACCATAAAATAAGTGATAATTTTTTAAAATTAAAACTTATTTTAGAAAAAGTCAAACTTACAATTTAGTCATAAACCTTGCATAGCTCTTCAAGTAGCGGGGTGTAGCTTCTCTACAGCCCATTATTGACCGTGCGTAGAACAGCACTTGGGTCTTCTCTCTTTCAAGTCGAAAACAGGCCTATTGTATATGGCCCTGTGTTTGTTAATCACTTAATTGCAAGTTGGAGTTCTATTCTAAACTAATAACGGGCCTAGGATCGGAAGAGCTTAAGAGAGGCTCTTTTACAAGACATCATCACAATTCACAACCGAAAACTAATTGCAGGTGCAGAGCTAAGAAGAGTGAGGAAATTAAGAAGTTTACATTGGATAGATCACGTGGAAAAATATAATTTGATTTTAACTATATTACAAATATCATCAAATGACTTAATAAGAACTTGTAGTGTGTTCAGCATAATTCAACCTCCTATAATCCTTTGTTCGTGTTACAGGATATTTTTCATGCTATTTCTATTACGAAATGGAAGAAGAAGAATATATTAGTTTTCTTGTGAGCTCTAGGTAGAGTCAAATGCTGTTATTTAGCAACTAAGATATGTAATGCTTACATGATCTTCTACAAATTAACATTTGATAAATAAAATGTTGATAAGCCCCACGATTCTAAAGAGGAAGGTCCAAAAATATCGGGGGAATAAAGGCAAAGTTTGGTAAAGTACAGATTTTTATATGCAGAGAGGAACTTTTCTCGAGTCTCAATCTCAATTTATAGATTAGATTAATTCCCGAAAGATATAGTGGAGAATCACACTCAAATTTTAACATAAAGGAACCAACAAAAATCTTGTCTCTATTCTTGATATCTCCATATTTTGAAAGTTGTTTTGGTCTCATTTGGTTCTCTGGAACTCCTATCTGATGCCATTCATAACCTCATATCTGATGCCATTTATCAACAACAATGATACATATGGGTATGCTGTTTTTACATCTTACAAACGTCATTGTATTTTAAAAGAATTTTTAACCAACTTCATAATATTATATAAATAAAACGAGTTAGTCTTGAACGTTGCACTCCGTTCAAGTACTAGAGACACAATGCAACCTAGGCATGACTCATATGGCACATGATCCACTCCATCCTATGGAACTTAACATACTCCGAGTCAGCCACACCCTTGTGCCTGGTCAGCAAGTCAGTGGATGTTTTCATTGTTTTACTTTGCTATTATGTAAATAACTCCGTCATTTTTTTTATGGAGGCAAAACATTTTAAATAATTTGTATCTAGAGTTTAATATAACTCGATCAAATTTGTCTTTCGTGTGTGAATTTGAAAATCACTATTCACAAAAATGAATTGTGGAAGTTACACTAAAAAGTTTGATTGTTATCATTTGTGTGACTGCTGCTTGAAAGTTATTATTAGAACTTTTATGATGATGACTAACTTATGAAAGAGATTCGTTAGATGTACGCAATGAAGGATAAGAAAACTTTTAATGCATTTTTTATTAATAATTGCTTGATTTAACATTATTTTTGCGGTATATAAGTAAAAGGATGTTTTTTTTTTCCCTAATGATTGGATCCTATAATGAGTGATTTCGCTTCAACACTCACTTTTGATGTATTGAAGAAGAATATAGAGACAACAAATAACAAAGACGGTGAAAAAGATAGAATTTGGTGAATATGAATGTAAGAACCTAAAACTTGTCATAGTTGTGCTTATCTTCTACTTTTCCATTTTGTGCGTAATTGCTCTTATTCTGAAGCTAAAATTGGTGTATTTGAAGCATGTTCAAGTGCTTAATGATATGCAAATTTTAATGTGAATATTACTATATATATTAACTTGAACAAATGTATTTTAGTGTAAATTGGTGCCACTACAACAAAAGCATACATTTTGCGTCGTCTAATAGACGTCGTAAAATCTATCATGACGTCGCAGACAACCATCGACGACG
>JANZLX010000007.1:18910682-18923681 GCA_025531955.1 Erythroxylum orinocense | reverse complement strand
AAAAAAAATATTCATAAAATTCAGTTTAAAATTAATATAATATATTAGACGTAAATAATTTAATGTCATCAATATTATAATCTAACTTACCTCTTAATCTCAACTCGAATCAATTAAATTTGACTTAAATTAAAAATTTAAGTTAATTATTAATTTGAGACGAATTTAATTAGTTCGATTCAAGTTTAAGAGTTTAATTAAATTAGCAAATAAATAACGTTTAAATATGTTGTTTTTATTTCATACAGTCAATCGCTTTGGTTGTAGTTTAATGACAAATTATTTAAAGACATTATTTATCTTGTACATGTTTAGATGTATATGATACAGTTCATGGAATATTTGTACATTGCAAATGAAATTATAATGAGATTATAATTATGAGATTTATATTGCATTTATGTAGTATTCCTAAAATATTCCTAACCGTTGTTCGATTAAGATTAGATATTAATAGAACGTAAAAAGACTAGCACACGTTTTGTTTTTCTTATGAAGGAAGTAGTCGATCTCATAGACTAAAGTATAGAGATGCTTAAACAAACATATGGTTGCTTGATAGAGAACAAATTCACTGAATAGACTCGATATAAGAAATCCATTTGGAACATTACTTGTATGTTTATGAAATTCTCATTATGATGATTGTATAAGTGATTTTTAACTTGATGTCATCAAAGCTATCTTGTATGGGGATTGCTATATTTTGATACTATTTATGATCTATTTAATCATAAGTCGTTTAATCGGTAGTCATTAGATGTAACATGAATTATATGGAGGTAGTTGAGTAATCAATATAAGATTCATCACTTTAAAGTAATTACGGAGAATGTTTTGGTTGTTCTCGATTAGTATTAACTCAAGAAATTCTTGGCCAACGTATAATGATGTTTTGTAAATAGTTTACAAATATCATTAATTGAATTGATATCTAATGGCAGAGAACCAATATGGTTAGATTCAAAATAGTGTAAACATTAGTTTCATGTTCTATGTTTACTCGGAACATTGTATGATGAAATGATTGAATTAAACGGAGAAAAATTATGCACGACGAGGTTAGTCAAAACTACTTTGACATTCCTAAATATTTGGGTGGTCGTGATACGTTGCTAGACGCCAATCTTGATCTATGATTATAAATTGTTTAATTGAAAAATTAAAGATAAATTAAAAAGAGTTTTAATTTATCCAATTTTAATTATGAATTAAAATTAGATTTTATAATCATTGCTAACATATTTGGGAACCTAATGGATTTCACATATATAATGAATTGAAGAGAACAAAGTTAATTTAATCAAGTTGGACTTGATTATAAAGTTTGAGAATTTTTTTGATTAAATATGAGATATTTAATAAACAAGGATCAATATGAGATATTGAATCTTATATGGGCATAATTAGTATTTAATTAGAATTATTTGTAATTCTAATTAAAGTTTAATTGAAATTATAATTTAATTTCAATTAAATTACTAAAACATCCAAAGTTTATTATAAATAAGCTTAAGCTTTATAGAGCTAATACTTCTTACTTAATACTCTCTGTAAGAGTCACAGAGTTCTCTCAACCTGTTCTATGAATACTGTCAGAGGCCGGACACTTGTGCGGTTACGATGATTGAGACGGATCAGTTTCGGGAACGGTTCGAGGGATATGACAAGATAAAGATTAAGCTTCGGAATAAAGTATGAATTAAATTTTCGTTTATTATAATTTGTGTTGATCATTTTATAGAATAAATAGATCTTGATTTTCGGGAGACCAAAAGTTATGAAAAGTTTCATGATTATTTTGCTGCGGTCGGAATCGGATCTCAACTCAATTTTTCAACAAATTTTAGTTTGATCTTAATGGGAAAAGAAAATCAACACCTAATTAGAAAACTGCAAGTCATGGCTATATCAACATAGGAAGCTTTTAGTTCTGTTTTTATATATATTTAAAATTTTACCTAATACACAGAGACATAAAATACGGTTCTTTAAATTATTTCTATCGGACAATAAATAAGCACCGGATCAATCAACTCATGTCATTAGATTTAGAGCTCCGAATCCGACCCGTTCGTTCACCCAAAGAAATAATTAAATCTCCGAAGTTCCCTCAATTATCCGATCAAATTTACCTGACAGACCCATCAATGGCTTAGGCGATGGACTCCACTGGGACTCTTCCTCGCCTCTCGACGCTCTCCTCCTCGGCCATCTCATTCCTCAACGAAAATCTCAACTGTCAAGCAGATCTCGATCGAGCGCAGAGCCTCGTCTCGGAGCTGCACTCTCAGTGTCTGGACTTGGACCAAGCCCTAGACCACCTCAAATCGAACCTCGGATCGAGGCTTGTTGCTTATGCTTCGTTCTCCCATGGGATTCATCGACTAGTGAGTGATGTTCAGTCCAAGTTTACCGCGCTCGACTCCTTCACTCGCACTACTTCTCCATCAGGTGCCAACTCGTTATGCCAATTTCAGTCTCTGTGTTGAAATTTCTAAAATTTGTATCGATTGTGTATAGATGGAGGACTGGACAACGGAGATGAGTCAAAGGAGCTGCCGGCGCTTGCCAAGGAGGTGGCGAGAGTTGAAACTGTTCGAGCTTATGCCGGTGAGTTTTTATTTTCATTGCCAAATCAAGATCTGCAGTTGAATTAAATTGCATTGCCCGTAAAGCTTTGTGAATTCAATTGTGTTGACTGTACAGTTTTGTGGCTTTTAGTTTTAGGTGGTTATAACAATGAGTTGTAATTGTGAAACTGTTTGGATTTTCTGCATTGCATGTCTAATGAATTCAATCTAGCGTTTTTGAGCGAAGTGTTCACTTTCTCATTGCTTTTGTTAGTTTATGGGGAACAAGTAAACTTTTTATTCCCTGAGAATCTTCTGACTCTGTGAACGAATGTCTTGCTTATATTTTCTAGAGACTGCGTTAAAGCTTGACACTTTGGTTGGTGATATTGAAGATGCTGTATCTTCTAGTATGCACCGGAATCTAGGCAAGCATTCTTCATTCGGTAGTTCAGAGGTGAGTTTTATTTACAAAAGTCAATGCTGTTTCAAATTTCTTCATTCTGTTTTTTTCTTTCAAAACCTATGCGAGTTATCTAACTTTCAGGAAGCACGGCTACTTGCTATCAAGACCATTGGACAGGTTGAAGATGTTTTAACATTAGTAACAAAAACACATCCTCAGTGGATGCGTATTGTTTTGGCAGTTGATCATAGAGTTGATCGGTCTCTTGCCATGTTGAGACCCCAGGCAATTGCAGATTATCGTGCCCTTCTTGCTTCGCTTGGGTGGCCACCGCCTCTTTCCACCTTGAGTTCTTTAAAACCTGATGCGAGGCAATCAACTGAAGCGCTCAATCCTCTTTTTACAATGCACTGGGACCTCAAACGACGGTATTGTGAAAACTTTCTTGCCTTGTGCCGCTTGCAGGAGTTGCAGAGACGAAGAAAATCTCGGCAACTTGCAAGCCATAACTTGGAAGGTGCTCTTATACAGCCACTCTGGGCAATTGAAGAACTTGTAAATCCCATATCAATTACTTGCCAACGACATTTTTCAAAGTGGGTTGATAAGCCAGAATTCATTTTCGCTCTTGTGTATAAGATAACAAGGGATTATGTTGACAGTATGGACGATTTATTGCAACCACTGGTTGATGAAGCAAGGCTGTTGGGTTACAGTTGCCGAGAAGAATGGGTATCGGCAATGGTAACCTCTTTAGTGACATACTTGGCCAAAGAGATATTCCCTATTTATATAGGTCAGCTGGATGAAGAAAGTGTTCCTGATGTCCAGTCTCAGGCTAGAATATTATGGCTTCATCTTGTTGACCTGATGATTGCATTTGATAAACGCATTCAGTCTCTGGTAACACATTCTGGAATCTTGAATTCCTTTCAGGGAGATGATAACCTGCAGAAGGTTTCCTCCCTATCTGTTTTCTGTGATAGGCCTGATTGGTTTGATTTATGGGCTGGGATAGAGCTTAATGACACACTTGAGAAGCTAGGACCTGAGCTAGATGATGAGAGAATTTGGAAAATCAGAATTCAGGGAGGAGCTTTGCTATCTGCTTCTGAAAATTACAAATCTCCAGCTATTTCTGTTGCCTTCATTCAACGTCTATCCATAGTGATTGATCGATGCCGATCACTGCCTACCAATCTTTTGAGATCCAGGTTTTTCAGATTGGTTGGTAGGCCTATTATACAGCGATTTCTTAATTGTATGCTTCACAGGTGCCAAGAGGCGGAGGGACTGACAGCGTTAACTGATGATGATGCTGTAATCAAAGTTGCACACTCCGTGAATGCTAGTCACTACTTTGAGTCTGTTTTAAAGGAGTGGTCCGATGATGTTTTTTTCCTTGAGATGAGTTCTGATGACCAAAATCAATTGGAAAACTCTATCAATTATGGCAGGAATGGCAGGGAAGGATCATTTGATGGATCTGGTGGCATTCTGGATGAAGAGATAAGACAGTTGGAGGATTTCAGGAAAGAATGGGTAGAGAAGATATCCATTGTTGTTTTGAGGGGTTTTGATGCCAGGTGCCGAGATTATGTGAAAAACAGGAGGCAATGGCAGGAAAAGAGTGAAGAAGTTTGGACAGTATCCAAAAATTTAGTCGAGGCTCTAGATTATTTTCAAGGAAAAATTTCAGTGATACAAGAAAGTTTGAATAGGATAGACTTTGTTAATGTGTGGAGAAGTTTGGCGGCTGGTGTTGATCGCTTACTTTTTACTGGTATTCTTATGACCAATGTCAAGTTTAATGATTCTGGTGTTGAAAGGTTTAGTAGTGATTTAGAGGTTCTGTTTGGTATATTTAGGGCTTGGTGCTTGAGGCCAGAGAGTTTCTTTCCCAGAGTGAGTGAAGGATTGAATTTACTAAAGATGGGGCAGAAAAAAATTAAAGTTGGTTTGGCTGGGGGAGGCGAATGGATGAAGGAGAATGGCATTAGGCATTTGACTGTAGCAGAGGTAGAAAAGATACTAAACAGTAGAGTATTCCCAAGTTAAAGGTTTTTCCAATTTGAAATCTTCTTTATAGTAATATCTACTCTGAACTTGGCACCTGGAAGTAAACAAAACGTTAGTTTGGGATTAGTGATGCCATGGTAGTCTTTATTCCTTGACCGGTCTTCACCTATTACTTTCTCTTTCCGGAATATAAAACATCCAGTAGTTTATTCAAGTGTCTCGACTTTTGACTGTGCGTGGATGTGAATATAAGTTGGTCTAGCTTATGCATTCTTTTATCCTTATTCAATTTAAAAACTTCAGGCTCTGAAGTAATATTGTGTTTCTGAGTCCATTTTCTCTTTTTATTCATTATTTAAAGATGAGTTAGCAGGTAATCTTCATTTTACAAGCTTTGTATCAATTTCCAGAGCTAAACTGGCAAAATAGGACCACATTGTGAATTATAAAGCTTTTCAAAATTAGAAAATTTATGGTTATATCAATTATGATACTTCTAATTAAGCTGCCTGAATCATCTACTTCGCCATAATATTCCTCTCCTCGACATTAGCTATATCAGTCTGAATCAGCTACTCCATCATTAATTCCTTTTTGAGTTTGTTTAGCTTCTGATGCATGTACAGATAATTTCTCTGTTTTCCTTCACGGAGCTTCTCTGGGAATAGTATTACTCCATCTTATCCTGGGGCACGGATGAAATGGTTTAAGTTTGCTTCTTCTACTGATATAGTGATGGATCGTTAATTCAACTGTGCTACAATGCTAGTAGCCTCATGGCTCTCCAACATTATTGTAATGGCATTTTGTGGTTAGAACTTGAAGGTTGATTGTCATCTGCATGCAATTTATCTTGGATAGTTTGGTTACTAAGTATACACATAAAGCGCCGGTAGATGACTAGGTTTGTATGGAATATAGGTGAATATGGAACAAAGGGACCATGGTTTTTACTGCCCATTGTTATCCGCATTTTATTCTAGATGCTCAGTTTCTCTGATCAAGTTCAACGACGCAAGAACAGGTGTAACAAAGATTTATGTTACGATACTTGTGGCGTAGCTAGTTTGAGAATTTAGGGATTGAGAACAACGAGGAGAAGAAAAATAACGAAGAGAGAGAAACAGAAGAAGCAGTAGAGAGAGGAAGTTAGAGAAAGAGAATAAGATTTGTTGGTGGCTGCCAATCGTTGCGCAACAAGTGTTTGATATACACAACATCGTTTTTAGTGTTTAAGTATTATCGAATTCTACATCGTTTACAATCATCAATTCCTATTTCACTGCAACTAACGAATTCCTATCATTTCCCGTCTTTTCAAGAACCTTGTCTACAAGGTTTGCGTTAGGAAAATGTTGCTGCATATCATACAAAAATTTCCAAGAGATGTCGATATTCTTCGAAGAAGACCACCGGACTATTATCTTTACTACCGATCGATTATTATGATTAACCAATCTTCAATCAATAACAACAACCGGAATACGAAGTGCTGAATACAAAGATGGAGATAATACTGTCGAAGATATTGCAAAGACTCGTAACTGCGAAACTTGAAAAGCAGGATGAATCGTACTATCTTCTGGCAAATCAATTAATATTATATGCCACAGGTCTTATCTTATGAATGATCTTGAAGGGACCATAGAATAAATTCGCTAGCTTTTGCTATTGATGTCTCTTAAAGACTTTGTTGACGGTAAGGTTTTGGCTTCAGATAAATGTAATCGCCCACCACGAATGGTGATCAACAATTTTCTTCATCTGATTTTGTGCTCGTTAAAAGGATTGTGATGTATGTATATTTCGATGCATTTACAAGGTTGAATATGTGTTTAAATTGATACAAGTGAGGGAAATAACTAAGTGTATCAGAAACATAACAAACTAGATTACATCCTAAAGAATAGGAAATAGATTCAGTCAATCGAAGACTTGGTCATGTTCTTATCTGTATTACACCCCCGCAAGATGAAGTCGACGCCAACAATATTCATTTTGTCTCGAAGTTCCTCAAACTTTGGTCGAGGAAGAGACTTTGTTAATGCATCCGCAATCTGCTTGCTTGTCGAGATGTGTGTGACTTGTAGGGAATTTCGTTGGACCTGCTCTCTGACAAAATGATAATCTAGAGATAGATATTTCATACGGGAGTGAAACATGGGGTTGGAGCAAACATATGTAGCACCAAGATTATCGCAGTGAATGACAGGAGACTTTGTCAATGGAGCCTTGAGTTCATAGAGAAGATTTTGTAGCCACATGAGTTCAGAGACGGTAGAAGGTATAGCTCGATATTCAGCTTCTGTCGACAAGTGAGCCACTGTGCGTTGACGTTTTGAACTCCAAGAGATTGGCGAACCACCAAAATAAACAACATAAGCCGAGGTTGAAGTTCTGGTATTAGCATCTCCCCCCCAATCGGCATCACTAAATGCTTTTAATTGAAGATGAGACGGTGTGTATAACTGGAGGCCAAAATCGTGAGTGTGTTTGAGATAACGAAGGACGCGCTTTAACTGCCTGAAGTGAATTTCTGAGGGTTGATGCATAAATTGAGACAATTTGTTGATAGCAAAACTGAGATCCGGGCGAGTGAGGGTAACATATTGAAGTGCCCCGAGAATACTTCGAAAAATTGTACCATCAGCAGAGGTAAAGCCATCTTGTAACTGTAGAGGCGTAGAGGAGCATAATGGCGTGGAACATGGAGTACAATCAGCCATTTTAAACTTGATGAGAAGATCATGGATGTAACGCCGTTGGGATAGAAATAAACCACTTGAATTTGGAATCAGTTCCATACCCAAAAAATATGATGGTGGTCCCATATTCTTCAATGAAAATTTGGCTGAGAGAGCAATCATGAAGGTTTGAAGTAAGGATTGGGAATTACCCATGAGAAGCAAGTCATCAACATAGACCAAAAAGAACATTTTGGAGGAGCCACAAGAAAAAATGAAGAGTGAGGAGTCACTTTTGCTGGTAACAAAACCAAATGCCAAGAGAAATGACCGAAGTTCCTGATACCACGCACGAGGAGCTTGCTTGAGACCGTAAATAGCTTTCCGCAATTTGCACACATGTGTGGGGTGAGCTGGATCAACAAAACCAGGAGGTTGTTGCATAAAGACAGTTTCACTGAGATGTCCTTGCAGAAAAGCATTATTAACATCCATTTGGTGTATCTGGTGTGGAGGTTGGAGCCAAATTGGTGAACCCAGTGGACTGAACCGGTTGTTGCAGGGGGAAGGATCCAGGTGCTGTCGGCATTTGTGGAGGCGTCATGGTTACGGGAAGCAGTTGATGAGATAGGGAAGACGCTGGGTTTAAGTGACGAGATGGAATAGGTGATTGAACAAGATTATTGTAAGGAAACTGGTCATCAATAAAGACAACATGTCTTGAAGTGTAGACACGATTAGTTTGGGGATCAAGACAGTAGTAAGCAAACTGGGATAAGGAGTAACCGATGAAGATACAAGGTTTGGATCGAGACTGAAGCTTATCCAAGGAGTAAGGTCGTAACCAAGGAAAGCATAGACAACCAAAGGAATGAAGACTAGTGTATGAAACAGGTTGACGAAAAAGTGTTTCAAAAGGTGACTTCATATCAAGAATAGGAGTAGGTAAACGATTTATTAAATAAACAGCGGTGGAGAAGGCATACGACCAAAAAGAAGAGGGAAGGTGACTGTGACGTAACAAAGCACGAGCAGTTTCTAAAATATGACGATGACGTCTCTCAGACATTCCATTTAACTCAGGTGTATGAGGTGGGGTAGTTAGGTGTGTGATGCCATTGGTAGATAAAAAATTGTTTAGTTTGACAAACTCTCCACCATTATCAGTATACAATGTGTTAATGGTAGTTTGGAAATAGTTTTTCGACCAAAGTTTTAAAACGAACAAAGGTAGAGAACACATCATATTTAAGCTTCAACGGATATAACCAAACATAGCGTGAGAAATGATCAACAAAAATAATATAATATTTGAAACCATCAAAGGAACTTATTGGAACAGGTCCCCAAACATCAGAAAAAATAATTTCTAAAGGTCTGGAGCTACGCAAATGTTGTTTTGAAAATGGTAGTTTATGACTCTTGGAACAATGACAGGAAACACAAACTTTAGACGTAACTGAACTAGAACATAAATTGTGACGAGATTGTAAAAAAGACTGAATTTTATGAGAAGGATGTCCTAAAATGTGATGCAAAACATCCGAAGGAAGAGCTTGAGACATAAAAGTCGATGGTGGGACATGAAGGGAACCAAGACTGTAGAGATCACCATGACTAGACCCCGTTAGAAGTACCGACCGCGTCCGTAAATCCTTCACCTGAAAACAATTCGGAAACAATTCAACCGAGACACCATTAGCTTTGCAAAGACGTTTAATAGAAATAAGGTTTTTTTTAATTTGGGGAACATGTAAAACATTGTTGAAAATAATTGGTTTAAGTTGAGTCGAGAGAGTGAAACTACCCGTGTTGGATATAGGAACACTATAACCATCTCCAACCTGCAGCTGATCCGACCCAGAATAGGGTGCTCTTATGGACAAGTTTTGAAGGTCATTGGTGACGTGATGAGACGCGCCAGAATCAAGAATCCAATCGCTTGATTGGGAAGGACCAGCGTTGGTGTAATTTGCAGCAGGAGATGAGTGAAATCTAGCTGGTTTTCCGTGAAGGTCCCAACAGGTTTTAGCAGTGTGGCCTGGCCGCTCACAAAACTAACACACAACAGGTTGCCGATAAGCTAGACCTGAACGCTGATGCTGCTGCCGAGGTACTCTAGACCTGTTAGAGCCGTGCTGCAATGAACCCGGGTGTTGCGAGGAGGAGTGATTGGTTCGGTAATGTCCAGAGTGTGGAGGCCTTGTTGCTGGTGCACGAGAAGCGTGAAAGGCAGTTGTAGCAGCACCATGAGGCTGAGTTTGAGGCGTCCGATTTTGTCGTAACAGAAAACTCTCATGATCAAGTAGTTTATCATAGAGATCCGCAAATGAAATGGGCGTTTCACGAGCTCGGATAGCCGCATTGATTTCTTTGAAACTTTCATCTAAACCATTCAAGGTGTGGATGACCAAATCTGTGTCATCAATAGGAGTGCTAACCATGGCTATTTCATCAGCAATCGTTTTTATTTTGTTCAGATATGCAGCAACAGTAGAATCATTTTTGTGGAGATTAATCAATCTCTCCTTCAGTGACATTAATCTGGAACGAGACCTGCCGGCATACATACGAGAGAGAAGAGACCAGGCTTCATACGAGGTTGTAGCTGAACCAAGCAAGGAAACAGATGACAAGATGGCGTACAGAATCAGGCGATCTTGACGAATCCAGGAAGCACGCAGAGGATGATTCTCGGCAGGACAAGGATATGTGCCATCTACATATCCCATGAGGTTATAGCCAAACAACAACGATTCAAAGAGGATCTTCCATAAAGGATAGTTTGTTCCATCAAGTTTGGAGTCACCTTGAATACCTGTATTGAGAACAATAATATTTGAATCTGACGCAGAAGAGGCAGCAACAACTGTAGCAGATGAGGAAGAGTTGTTGTTGGACATGATAGCTGTAAAAACAAAACAAAACAGTGAAGGAGGCAGAAAAAAAATAATTGTCGTTAGGCTTGTTGCTCTGATACCATAAAAGGATTGTAAAGATTGTGTATTTTCGTATATTGACAAGGATGAATATGTGTTTAAATAGATACAAGTGAGGGAAATAACTAAGCAAATCAGAATCATAACAGACCAGATTACAGATCAGATTACATCCTAAAGAATATGAAAAAGATTCAGTCAAGATTCAGTCAATCGAGGACTTGATCACGTTCTTATCGTTATTAGATATATCAGAGTAATAGAAAAAGGAAAGACTTGGAATAGTCACTTAAGAAAATAGACAAGTTCATAGAACCAATTACTGAATTCAGTTAAATATGATTTTAAAAAAATCAAACAATTTAAAAATATGATTTAAATATTATTCTTTTCATAGAAAAATTATATGATTTTATTGGGATAATATTCCACTTGTATATTTATTAGATATAAATACCAACCTAATTCACTTATTGTAAGAAATGATTTCATGGTTCTAATTATTGACAATTCAAAAAATTAAGCTAACTATTTTTAAGATATATCTTTTAAAAATAATTACATAATTGGTAATTCTTATATAATTTATGAGAATTATTATGTCATACTTTATTGTTATGCGAATTATTATGAGTTTTTAATATATAATGTTACGGCGATGTTCTTACTACATTCAAAACCTATCAAGATGGAGACCGCTTTATAATATTCCTAAAAAGGTTAAATGAATCACCTTCCATAATTCTTTTTATAGGAGACTTAATATTTATATGAAGTAATTTTGAATTTTTTAAAAAAAGAGAAAAGTAGAAATATTAATGACATCATTTTTAAAATTATCAATATTAATATTAAAAGTAACACAATAAAAATTTCATGATACTAATTATTAAAATTTTAAGAAACTAAACTATAGTAATGTTTTCTTTTTTCCCTGATATTGATAATCCTTTTGGTGCTAAAATTTAGTAATGTTTTCCCGCCAAAATGGTTTTCTTTATTGGGCCTTCTGCTCAAAGTTCTTGGACCTTTACCAGCGGACCTGCATCTGAAATCAAAATTTGACTGTAAAGTCCATATCTTAATCACTTTCTCTAGTAAACTCACTCATTTTGTTTGGATCCCGTCTTGTTTCCGTCTCGCCGTCCATTCGCCCTTCGCCGTTGGATCTTCATCGAGGTACAATCTGACAACGACCCTCTTCTTCTAGTTTTCAACTATTTAGGTTTGTTTCCGTTATCTTTGAGGCAATTGATTAGGTTGAATAACTAGATGGGTTTGGCTTAACTTTTAGTCTTCTTGTCCCCGAATGTGTGTTCTTATTGTAAATTCTAGTAACGACCCCTCTTGGAAGAAGAAAGAAATCTTAAGTACAATGGGGTTGCTTAGCATCATTCGTAAAATCAAAGAGGAAGGAGAAAGAGATGCGTATACTTATGGCATATGTCCTCTTTTATTTTTGTCTCCTTGTTATGCATAAGTATATACATTGTTCTGAAATTTTTGTGAGCCGTTTAGGGGTCTTGACAATTCTGGGAAGACGACGATTTGTACTGAAGATCAATGGGGAAGACACCAGCGTTATTAACCCTACCCTTGGCTTCAATGTCAAAACTATCAATTATCAAAAGTAAGCCACTTTCTCTCCTTCTATAATACCATTATTTCCAGTACTTCCGAAATACCAAATGCCCTACTCTTGACTGCATTTTGAACTATTGATTTACGTAATTGGAAGTGACCAAATAGGTTTACAGCAAAACTTTTGTACATATATACATGTGTGCGTGTCTGTGTTTTCTTGTGTAATGTCCTTGAATGAATAACAAGTGCATCTTTGGGTACTATGGTAACTGTGGTGAAGTCTGTATGGGCAAGCGTGTTACTTGTGGACTGTGTTGGATTAACAGGAAAAATGGTATTGTTACCTTGAACATTAGTCAGTTAATTGTTGAAATCCTCCAACTAATCGATGGCTCATTACTTGGCTCATGAGTCAGTTGAACGCCTAACAGATTCCAGAGGTGTCGTATAATCATAGGTGTCGTATAACCCTCGGCAGAGAACAACGTCAACAGCATACTGGCTTGCTTAAACGCATTTGAACCAATGTTACGAATACCGTACTGAGCTCGGTACTGGATTAGACTTTGGAACGGAACTGTACCGGTATCGAGATATTTTTTAAATTTATAAAATAGTCCCTAAATTTTTTAAAATTTACAAAATAGTCCATATTGATATATTATACAGCTGTACTGTATACTTGACCGGTTTACTGTTTACATCAACCATGCTTTAAAAAATTTTAATAATAAATAATAATGACAATTAATTTGAAATAACAATAATTTTTAAATATTTTACATATAAATAAT
>JANZLX010000007.1:18886712-18902052 GCA_025531955.1 Erythroxylum orinocense | reverse complement strand
GGTTCACACACAAACCAAGAACAAATCCTCCGGATTTGAACTTCGTAACCTGTGAAGCAAGATCGAAATTTGATGTAATCCCTGACAATTTTAAGTTTCGTACCCTGTAAACTATATAAATTCCTCCACTGTAAGAAATTGATGAATATATTTAAGAAGCATAGAAAGTGTATAGACCAAGTCATCACCCTGAATACATTTAAGAAGCATAGTGTCACAAAATTCACAAACCTGAGCAACCAAAGGAGGAACCTGTAATATGTTCTGAGCACCAGGGATGTCATAAACCAACTTTCCAAGTGTGTCAGGATCAGGCTTTGATAAGTCTCCTAACTCATCTACTGTACAGTTGGCTTCAGCTTCCACAAACACTGCTCCATCTCCTGTGCAATCCACTATAAGCTTCCCTTCTGAGCTAACCGTTAATCGACCTGCAAGTGGGTAGTAATTGACAAGAACTTTTGACAAATCATTCTTAATAATTTCAACAGCACTGTCATTTCCTTTCACATCAGACTTGAAGCAGTAAATTGTTCGTACTATCACTGCAATGTTTTGGTCAAGGTTTGAGAGGAAGTAATGACGCTTTTCAGTGTCCTCTGCAGGAGGAACAAGAGCTGGTTTTTCCTGTTTAACAGTAAGTTGCAAGGCATCACTGCTTTCGGGTGCCATTAGATAAAATACTGTCACAGAAACAAACACCTTCAAGCACAGAAGTAGTGAAATACAGAGAATTATGCAGCAAAGAGACCTGAAACTCTTGTTGGCTACATGGGAAATGGAAATGAACTTAGATAGGAAGAGAAAGGACAGAGATTCGACAACCATGACAGGGACAGGTAACTAATGATTGAAACTTATCATACGCAAGGCTGTCGTAATGAAGGAACTAGTTCCAGGACCAATACAGGAAACAGTTTCATTTCAGTTAAACACGGTTTCAAAGTTTTTGTCCTCCACAGAATCTACTGATAGGTCATGGGTTGTGGTAGCTGTCACAAATATATGCTTTAGACTTGAACTTTTACCGCAAGTCGCGCCCATCTTCGTGTGACAATCCCGCTCAAGTCCGCTTAAGTAAGATTCAGCTTTCTCACGTGAATGTCGCTGAACAATTCCGTTAGCTCTCGAACACTTTACGCGCACACAAGTATTTAAAATATTTCTCTCACACACAAAATAATACAAGTGTATAAACAAAATGTTAACAATAGATACAAGTACTTCCTTCTCGAAGCACTTACAAAGAACTCCTTACTCAAAGTCCTTTCAAAGAGCATCCTACTCGAAGTCCTTACAGTGAGAACTCTCCCCAAAAGCTCTCAACTCTCAAAACTCTCTCCTCTGAGTGAATTCTCTCATTGAATGGCTCAATGATTGAATTCTCTAACTCTTAACTCTAATGAGCTATTTATAGGCTCCTCCAGATGACTAAGTTAGAATCCTAATAGAATTCTACTAGCTAAGATCACGATCTTATCCCATCTAATAGGATTAAGTTACATTACATTAACAAGATAAAAGATTGCCTTAGTTAGGGATGATTATCCTTATTCACGAAGATCTCCTCTATCTTCAGATGATCCTTTCACGTGATCATTATCTCTTAAAACTAATGTACATCCATTGTGATCTTTTCTGCCACATCATCTACAGTTGCCACGTCACTGCTGATGTGTTTTCACCATGGCCTATCCGCACATAAGTCCACAATGCACGTCCATGGACTAGTCCATCTCTCATGATCAAGCTCACTCATGGTGCAGTTTTATCGCTCCATGACTAAGTATAAGTCACAATCCGGGTTAATATAAAACATCGCATATTTCACATACCTTTAACTTGCCTCGCCAAAGTCAAGTGCTTATGCTTCTTGTCGAGCTCACATGCTTTCGCGCATCCTCGTGGGGTTTTGTATGCCTTTGCGCATTCTCGCGCACCCTCGAGTCTCGCGTAACTTAGTTCGCAAATTCCACACGACCTCACATCCAAATCTTACGTCTAGTCAAAGATTTCTGCCAATGCACATCTACGTGTGCCCATGCGTATCGAATCTCGCCTACTCTCAAGATCTTCGCCGATACTTCCCGCATCCCTTACTTACTTTGCAATTTCCTCGGGTTTGCTCGCCAACTCGCAAGACTTCACCTTGTTCCCTCATCAACACGCCTTTTTTGTGCCAACGTGCGTGCCAAGCATTGGCCAAGGCTCGCCAACACTCACACAATCCCGCAGTCCAAACTTAGGAGTCTAATAGTAGGCCACTAGCCAAAGAACCAAAACATTAGACCATACCAGCTAGCAATTTCCTAAAAGCATATCAGAAAGGATAAATACTGATTAGGTAGGGTTGGCTTCCAACTTTTAATTACTAGATGAAGTATATCAGTAATATTTTAAATCCAACAATTGCTTTGGATACATACTTTATCTTCATCTTCTGTTACAGATTATAAGACCTTGATAATCTCAATTAACTGGTACTCAGAACAATTTATTTTTCTATTGGAAGTTAAATGTCAAAAATTACTTAACTACAACTTGTTTAACTAAAGGATCAACAACATAATTTGATGATCTTTAATAATCATCATTATTAAACAAATAATTTTTTATTATTTATAATATTAGGTACAATCTTTTCACCTACTCCTCCAAATATGGACACACCCCCATGAACTTTCGCAATGTTGTTGATTAATTCCATAATTAAGACTATTTTACCCACTCCAGTTCTTCTGAATCAAAGTTGCAAATACCGTACTAGACTTCGTACCAAATTAGGTTTTGGTACGGTATTGTACTAGTACCGGTTAATATCGGGCACCGTTTCGGATAATTTTTAAAATAGTTCCTAAAATTTTTTAAAATTTGCAAGTCCATTAGTATATTGTACAATTGTATTGTATAATTTATAAGTTTACATCAATCTTGTTTCCAAAAATCATAACAATAAATAATAATTACAATTAATATGAAATAATAATAATTTTTAAATATTTCACATATAAATAATAACCACAATTAATATGAAAAAGACAATCATTATCATACAAATATAAAATTAAGAATAATACAACCTATTTAAAATACTACAATAATATAATTTCATCATTTTAATAAATAATAATTACATCAAAATATCCAATAAAAAGAACAATAAATATCCTTAAACAATTTACAAAAAGAGTTCATGACGAAGAAACAATCAAGTAGAAGATAAACATGAAACAAAAAAATTTACAGTTACATTACATGTATAGAATTTAACATAAACATCAAATACAAGTAAAATTAAAAGAAGAGGAAAAACAAAAAATTAGAACAAAATTCAATCGTCAACGGGAGGATACCCGCTATAACTGCACTGACTCCAGTGATCATTTGGTACAAAATCCTCATCATTGAGAGGAGCTTCATTATCATTATCATTCAAATTTAATAAACCAAATGACCTGTCAATGTTTTCCCATCCAAGATTATCTTACAAATCATTCACATCTACCAAATTTGTTCTTCAGAAACCCAATCTGCCAAAAGATCAATATTATCAATAGAAATTAGATCAGTTGAACTACTTATGCTATTAAGACTGCTAGCAAACAATTAAATTTAATTATTAGAAAATTATATCAAAATTAATAATGACAATAATAAAAATAACATACCTTTCCCGAAGTTTTAAATTGTAACAAACAAAAACCAAGTCATTGAACCTTTTATGCTCCGATCTATTCCTTTTCAATGAGTGGATAAATTCAAATGTGCTCCAGTTTCGTTCACAACCTGTTACACTCACACATTGACTTAAAATCCAAATTGCAAAACTTTTCAATTTTGGAACACCATTTCCACATTAGTCCCACCAAGAAACTGTAAGTTATAAGATAATAAAAGTAGTGTTATAAAAAAAATAAAATGATAATTAATTTTCAACAAATAAGAAAAAAGAAATAACTAATACCTGGAGAAAATTTTCCACTTTGTCGAATAGCAATAGACAATCTAAAATCCCCATAAGGCAACTTGTAAAGCTCCATTTATGAGCTTAAAAGATCTTGCATCATGTCAATGCTAACAATTGTTGTAATAGTTAAAAGCATTCCTTATTAACTTCATCTTATTTAGTAAGATCCAGTCTAAAATAGACACTAGGATTCAAAAATGCCCCAACTAAAAACAATGGAGAAGAAAGTTGTCTTTTCCTTCTCTCATTAATGATTGAAAGATGTGGTGTGTTTAAAGAAGGCCGATGTTTCAGATTGACCTTGATTGCTTCCGTAAAAAATATAACCCATTGTTCGCTTTTTTCACTATCAGCCAAGCGATGCACCCTCTCCAAAGGCTCACAAACTCGGATAAAAAATTGATATTGAAACCAAAATTCTCTATCTTCCAATATAATATTACAAACCTCCACTCTAGTATCAAACCTAGCATACTAAGATGCAATCCACTTATCACTTGTAAACATTTTTCTTAACTCTTTCTTCATCGAAACAAAAGACTGAAGTGATAAGAAATTTGTGGCAAATCTTGTCACAACAGGACGACACAAATTTCTACCATTGGTAAATTCTTTTCTCATCAAATTCAATACCTATGCATGATTACAAATGAAATTTGTCACCTTTTTAGCTTTTTGCATAGTCTCATCAATAACAAGGTGTCAAAAAAAAGAATTATACGTATTCTGCAACCTTTTTTTTCTTACAACTTTATAAGATGAATCATTGTTAGTAATAAACTGAGCAATGTTTTTTGGCCCTACTTTATTCAGAACTTCATCAAATATCGCAAACAAAGTCTCAGTATTTCTAATAAGGCCAGATGCATCAATAGATTTCAAAAACATAGACTCATTTGAAGAATAAACCAAAAAAATTATAATAGGCTTTTGTCTCCTATTTTTCCAATTATCACACATGATTGAACATCCATAAGTACCCCAATTCACTCTTCTTTCAGCCAAATAACTTCTCATTTCAAAAACATCACAACTCAAAAGTTTACCTCTTAAGTCATCAATCAAAGGACCTTTGTATCCTGGACCTTAAGAGGCTACTGCGTCTATTATAGGTTGATAACAATAAGTTTGAGAAGCATTGAATGACAAACCTATATCATACCACCATCTAGCTACTGCTATATCGACATTGTGAGTTGTATGTCATGATTGCATTGTACTACAAACTGAAGGTTGGGCTCTAGGAGTTGATCATGACGCAAAGAAACTAGTCACCTGCCTTCTTCTCTTCCTCAAATTAGGTTCAAGTACTTCTTCTTGAGCCTAAGATGGATCATTACCACTACCACTACCACTACCACTACTACCCTACCACTTCCACCTTCAATATTTTCAAAATCACCACGGAAACAAGAAAATGAACTTCCACTACCAATTTCAAAATTCAACATTTCCATTTTATCTCTCTTACATTGGTATTCATAAAGCAATGTTTTCATCTGTCGTTTCACCTTGACATACTTTTTTATAAGGTTCAACATCTCCTTTAACCTAGCTAAATGTTTTTTAAATCAGGTGATTCCTCCTCCTTTCAAATGCTTGTTACAAAAACAAGCAAATGGTATGGTTCCTCATACCAGAAACCAATGCAGCATGAGCCCAAGTTGGATCATTGTATCTTCCTGAAGTGGTTTGATCAGGAATACTTGAAATTTCTTCCATTTATCTGTACACATAAAAATAAATAACACATAATTTCAGTACACAATATGCATATCCATCTTATATAATATAACTCATTTCCAATTCCAACAATTTCTAATTCCATCAATCACAAAACATTAATAATTCCATTTCCAATAATTTGTAATTCTAGCAATCACAAAACATGCATAATTTCATTTCCATTTCTAAGAATTCCAACAATTTCCAATTCCAACAATCACAAAACAATCATAATTTCATTTCCAATTCCAATAATTTCCAATTACAACAATCACAAAACAATCATAATTCCATTTCCATTTCCTTCCATTTACAACAATTTCCAATTCCAACAATCACAAAACAATCATAATTCCATTTCCAATTACATAAATCACAAAACGATCATAATTCTATTTACATTTCCTTCCATTTCCAACAATCACAAAACAATCATAATTACATTTCCATTTCCAACAATTTCCAATTACAACTATCACAAAACAAATATAATTCCATTTCCACTTCCTTCCATTTACAACAATTTCCAATTCCAAAAATCGCAAAACAATCATAATTCCATTTCCAATTCCAACAATTTCCAATTACACAAATCACAAAACAATCATTATTCCATTTCCAACAATTTCCAATTCCAACAATCACAAAACAATCATAATTTCATTTCCAATTCCAACAATTTCCAGTTACAACAATCACAAAATAATCATAATTCCATTTCCATTTCCTTTCATTTACAATAATTTCCAATTCCAACAATCACAAAACAATCATAATTCCAATTCCAATTCCAACAATTTCCAATTACAACAATCAGAAAACAATTATAATTCCATTTCCATTTCCTTCCATTTGCAACAATTTCCAATTCCAACAATCACAAAACAATCATAATTCCATTTCCAATTCCAACAATTTCCAATTACAACAATCACAAAACAATTATAATTCCATTTCCATCTGCTTCCATTTACAATAATTTCCAATTCCAACAATTACAAAACAATCATAATTTCATTTCCATTTCGATTCATAATTCCAATTGAATTTCCAACAAACCATAACAATTTCCAATTACATTTCCAACAATTTTAATTCAAAGTTTCAAAATTGAGGATCAATTTAAAGGGTATGATATGATTTACATAATTGGCAAATAATGCATGACATATCTTATACAATTTTTCATACATATATATTCATAACATGATCATCAAGTTGAAAGATATATTCATAACATGAGATCAAGTTGAAGGATATAACTTCTTTGGAAATATTTTTTTCTTATTTAAAACTTTAAATCTTCTTTTCATTTCTTACAAACCATAATATTATATACACCATTTCATATTTTTTTTTCTCAAATATATATGTTGCTTTTACAATTTTTAAATCCAATACCAAATATTAAAAATAAATTACCATTTCACAAATATTAAGAATGTGTTAATTAATGATTTAATATTTTACAATTTTACAAATTTTGATTATCAATTTTACATTTGATTATCAATTTCACATTTGATTACTAATTTTACATTTAGGTTTAATTGTTGCAATTTTAGTAACCAACTAATCAACATTATTAAGCCGTGCATAATACATACATAACACCACGGTCACCACCACACCACCCTAACCCTATTTTACAATTCCATTTTCAATTCCAATTCTAATTTTCATATCAAAACAAAATAACAAAACCCAAATCAATAGCTTACTACTCACGGTATTCAATAATTTCAACTTCAAAAATTCCATTCCAAAGTCAAACTCAAACCAATTCATATACACATAAATCCAATACCATGGGCAATTTTATTCCGAAATAAAACTAATTCACAAATCATAAATCCAAAATTGTGAGATGAGCAGCAGATTCATCATCCACTGACAGCCAACAACTCCCAAATTCATCTGCAAAATCCAAATCCAAATCCAATCCAACACAATAAAATTTTTAATTTACCAGTAATATTTCGAAAATAGCAAACAACACACCCCAAAAAAATTTGAAACTGTCGGGTCTTCGAGTCGTTAGTTCTGGGTTTCGGGTTGTCCATCTTCACAGACGCGTCAGGGGTGAGGTGGTGCAGTGTACTGGTGTGCTGGAGCTGCGCTAGCAACAACGTCTTGTGATGGTTCGGTGGGTCTTCAAGGGATGCCAAACACAAGCCTGGATCAGACTCCGAGGAGGATGAAGGAAGGAGGAGAGTGAGACAGACACTGAGGAGGGTTGGAGGGGACAATCGGAGAAGACAAGAAGCAACGATAGTGGTGCGCGATAGTGAGAGGCAAGACAGCGGCGAGAGTGAGAGTGAGGGAGAGGCGAGAGTTGAGCGAGAGAGTGAGAGAGAGAGAGGGTGAGAGGAGAGTTGGGGTCTGGGGGGGTTTAGGGTTAAAATTTTTAAATTTGCAAAAAGGTCCTCCCACATTCCCAAATTTATGGTACCGATCGATATGTACCGATATTTTGGGTACTAGCCGGTACACACCGGAATACACTAGTATTGGCTAGTATTTCTGGCTAGTATTGAAGCAACTTACACCGTACCATTTTTCGACCGATACGGCACGGTAATCATAACTCTGCTTCTACCGCATACATCTACAACATTTTCTTCATGCACTTATGACCAGGAATGTATTTTTCTTAACACCAAAAGCACAACCCCTTAGATCGATGGTCATCCAATTCCTTACTAAAAGTAGTCTTGCTCCATTTCAACTCTTTGTCTCCCTTCAGATTTCCATGCATAGTAGTAGGTAATAGACCTGGTGAGGTTTTTAATACATTCAGTGTTGGCCCCTGATTTTTTTTAATTATTTGTCTAAGCATGATTAAATGTTTTGGGTTCTAGCAAGATTTATTTGTAAGAAATTCTCGGGTCATTTTGGCCTCCCAAGCTCGATGACGGACATGTCAAAAATCACAATTTGTCCTGTGAATTTCCATTAAACGGATATGCATGTCCGTTTAACGGACATTCACCAGACAAATTGCATGTCCATGTCCGTTTAACGGACATTCACGGGACAAATTGCATGTCCGTTTAACGGACATTCACGGACAAATTATGATTTTTGACCATTTTAGAGGTACAATATCATTTTATGGTCTGCATTAATGTTATAGGGCCTGATGTTGTCTTTCTAATGGTCTAAAAACGAACTCAAGCCGACATCTAGATTGAAAGTTATGGCAATCCCGCCAAGATAGGTTCAAATCAATTTAAGGTATGAATATGGTATATTCTTTTGGGCATAACTCCCTCATACGACCTCCAATTGATGTCATTCTTGGACCAATAGATTCTTAAGACATGTATCGTTATCTTTATAAAAATTTGTATTATTTGGAGTTGATTTGGGAAAGGTTGCATTAAAGTAATTGAGAGGTCGGTTAGGAGAGCTTATTGGGGGTATGAGCACACTTAGGCTTTTTTAGCATATCTTGAGTTATAGAACTCTGATTGTGGTGATTCTTGCTTAAAAACAAACTAGAGACTTAGAGTTACAATTTCTTTGAAGAAGTCAACTTGTGATTTTGGTGATTGATTAGTGTGCTCTCACCATCATTGTGAAATGATAGCAAATGACCCTTCAAGGTTTCAAGTACAAGGTCCAGGACTTCGAAAGTTGGGCTCCGTAAACGGGGTCTAACATTCAGTGAGTTTCCAACATAATTCGAAACTCTCAGTTGGAACCTTGTAATCAGTCTACAATGTACAACCACCATTTCATGCTTCCTTACCAAATCATATGCTTATTCAAGGGTCCTTGGATTCCATAACTTCACTAGATATGCAATTTTTTCCTTCAACTTGTTCAAAAACATACTAACCAAGTAAGGTTCTGGCATTAATAATTTTTATAATAACATATCAAATTTAACAAAATACTCTTTCACAGACCCCTTCTGCCTCAATTCTTTCAATTCCCCCATTAGGTCTTCAAAAGCTATTTCTCCAAACCTTTGTTCCATTGCCAACAAAAACTCACCCCAACTAGGAGGGTATTTGGTTATTCTATTCCTCATATACAACTCATGCTAAGCCAGCGCTTCACCCTCCAAATACATTGTAGCCAAAACTCACCTTCAACTCTACTGGTGTTTGATCCAACGTAAAAAATATTACTCACACTTAAATACGTATGATCTCAAATTTTCTCCCTTGTGATAAAGAAAACACATGCAATACCCGGGGGGGGGGGGTGTGAATTGTGTGTGACTTATAAAAATTTTGCAAGTTCTTTCAATTCGTATAATAAGAAGATCCTAGTTAAATAATAAAAACAATAGGAGCCTCTTAGATGATAAAGTCTTTTAAATGATAGGAGCCTATTAGGTGATAGGAGACTTTTGAAGAATAGGACCATGCTTAAATGAAAGGAGCCTTTTGAATGATGAATCTTGTTAAAACAATTTAAAAACAGAAGGAGCCTGTTAAAACTGAAAGGAACCATTAGCAAGTTGAAATCAAAAGGAACCTATTATAAAAGTGAAGGAGCCTCTTGCTGAAATGAACACACACATAATATAATGCAAAAATATAAAAGATAATAAGAGAGAGAGAAGAAGGACATAGTCGATTTATACTGGTTCGGCTTACAACCCATGCTTACGTCCAGTCCCCATGTATCCAACTTGAGTGTTTCACTAAAAAAATCTGAGTATTAAATTTGATGAGCCTCTCCAAATTCACGAGTACATATTTTTCAAAGTTCTCCAACCTTCCACACTTGAACTATACAACAAGCTTCTTAAAGCTAACAGAAAAATAAAATAATAATTTGTCTCTTGATGGATTTATTTCACTTTTCAAGGCTCAATAAGAATGATATGACTCTCAAGAATATAAATGTTGATCAAGTGTTTCAAAAGTCTGAGGATGTTCCTTTTCTTTACGAGTGTTATCGCTCTTCCTTAAATAGTTAATTTCTTTAACTAGTCGTTGCTTCACTTACACCTTTAGTCAATTGGATCGATTTAAATCTAAATAACTTCAATTTCATCTTCATCTTTGCCAAAAAATTTCCAGTAATCATGGGGCTAATGTACGACCTTCATAATTAGGATCCATTCGGATAAACCATTTCTAATAAGATCAGTTCATAATGAAGGTTCCTGCAAGAAAGAAAACGTATTTCTTATGATTTTATTTCCTTTCGAGAATTAGACCGCTAATTATACAAGGAAATAAACCCAAATTGAATTTTGAAATATTGTACAGTTATCATCAAAATCATTAATAATAAACTTTGAGCTAACAATCTCCCCCTTTTTGATGATGACAAGCAATAATATATATTTTTTCAAAATTTAAAGAGATAATAGATGATTTCGAAAGAGACTTGTGACTTTTATATGTTTAGACATTTAGAAGTAGCCTGTTTCTTAAGAAAGGAACCTATCGTTTATATATCACAGATTTTCATAAGTTTAACATGAGAATCAATCACATAAATAACCGAGGTAGAATTAAGAAATATATCATCATATATGTATAGATATGAAAAAATATATCCATATAATCTCTCCCCCTTTGTCATTATCAAAATTAATAAATTATAGGGAGGATGTGAAATAAAATAGAATTAAATAAGGGGAAAAAAACAATTGACACAGTCAGTGAGGATTTTTCTTAAAGGGAATTTGCAAATCCAGGACTTGGTTTTGGAGGCAATCAATTTGTTTGCGTATTTGACCCTGATTAGCGTGAACGTTCCTCAACTGTTGTAAAATATCCATACTATTTGTGTCCCAAAGAAGGATAGGAGCTTGTTGTTCTAGAGTCAGACCTACAATTTCTAGTATCCTTTCAGATCTCTGCTTTAAGGCAGCACCTAAGAAGTCTGCTACTCTATCTGTTTTCTTTTCCATATAAATATTTTCTTTCAGCTTGTACTTGAATTGGGAGGGGATAGAGGAATGAAACTTGCTAGGCTCATACCATGTTATATTATCAAAGCGAACATCAAAATATGCAAAGATCTTGTATTGGACCCCAAAATTTTCTTTCAATTATTATCGATTTATTTGTTTAGCTTTATATTTTTTAAATTTAGTCCATTAAATTAGCAAGTATGAATAGAAATTATAAATTAGAATAAAGTGATAGGATTAAGTTAGAATTAATATGGTGTTTAATGGATTAAAAGTGTTAGTAGATAAAAACAAATTAAATGAAAGAAGGGTAAATATGGAAATACTAGTTAAATGAGGGGCAAAATGGGAAGAAAGACCAAACAAATGGTCTTGAATTAAGAAGAAGAGAAGGATTGTGAGAAGAAGGAAAAAAAAGACAACAGAGAAAACGTGGGAAAGAGAGAAGAGAAGAGAAGAACCATGGGACAGAAGAGAGAAAGGAGAAAATCGTGAGAGAGAAAGAAAGAAGAAGAAAAGAAGAGGAAATCAAGCTTGCTAAGGCAAGTTAATCATCTTTTTCTTCTTGCTTTATTAAAGAAATGGTTTTGTTGAGAATAGAGGGGAATAAATAGAGACTAGGTTTTGTGTTGGGAATGAAGGAGGAAAGAAGAAAAAGATGAAACTATCTTGATGTTTGGATTTTTAAGCTAGGGTTTTGGCTTTCTAGCTTAGATGGACTATGGGTAGGTTAGGTTTAAGTTCAATTTTATCCTTTTTTATTTTTGAAGTTTTATGAATTTTCATTTGAATTTGGATTAAATAGAAATTGGTTTATTTGAAGGGAATCAAGAAAACCTTACTCAAGAGCAAGAGGAAATTCAATCTTAAGCTTGGATTTTAAGCAAAATTAGGTGGGTAATTTATTTATAGTTATTGTGTGATTGGGAAAATTCTTGCCTATGTGTGTGTATGTTGATTTCTTGAAATGGATTTGCTTGAAAATGAATTTTTGTGACTTGATTGGGAATGCACGATGTATTGTGATTATGTTATACCTTATACCTTGAAAGGTGTTATAACTTTTTGAATTAAACGAAAAAAAAAGAAAAAGCATGAAAGTATGAGCATATGATTGAATTGAGCATAAATTTGCTTGTGATTGTGCAGGAGAGTAACCCGTTTCATTAGTCACGTGCAAGTTGGCCTATAGCCTTCTCCCGGCTACCTACTTGAGGTCACGAGATCCTAAGAATTTGGACTCGTTTTGTTCATGGTGTAAACTTTGGTTTCTCTGTTTCGTTCCATGAAACTCGCAAGCCATTTGTTTATGTATTACATCTTTGAATTGTCAAGTATGATGCATTTGAGTGATTTGCTTAATGGCTAAAGTCTATGTTATATGTTATGTATTAACTTTCTTAATTATGAGTTTTTGAGCTAAATTTGTGAATGATTGAATTGCTATATATATATATATATATATCTACGTTTGAATTTGTGGTAAATTGCCAATGGCTATAAATATATTAGTCACTTAATGTTGTAGCTCAACCCAATATCTTTCCACTCCTCAGGTGCAAAACAAGAAGGTTAGCAATCCTTGCAAGGCATTGGGACAAACTCTAAGATAGTTAGAGACTTTTGTAAATAAGTTAATGACTAAACTTTTGGATAGCTTTATAAGCATGTCAAACATCGAGCATTTGATGTATTTTGTATCTTGTGCTAAGTCTTTAATGTAATGTTGAGATGTAATTAAAGCTAAGTATGAACTTCATTTTGATTTAGAAATGAATAGAGAATTGAAGAAGTTCCAATGTGTATGTGCTTATTTATCTTGCAGTTGTACGTTTCATATTTCAAGTCTTTTATAGGAGTCAAATTGTGTACTGAATTTAGGGAAAAATTGTATTAATCTAGGCCAAATTAGATAAAGTTGTCTTCTTAGAAGTTGTATCTTATCCTCTTAGCTTTCCAACGGTATAAAGTATGAATTTTTTGGATATCGGAGTTGAGATATATGATCATTATAAATGGGGATGCTGCATAAGATGTATGTACAGAGCAACTATAGTAAGTGATGAGAATTTGAGGTATTAATGAATCAAATGAGTGGGGATTAGAGGATTTAATGGAACAAAGTTGGTGTTTGAATTGATATGAAGTGGTATTGCACTAGAAGAGGCGAATTCGAGAAGATTATGAGTGAAAGGAACGTTAGAATGGATGTAGGAACCATTGGAGAGGTTTTAGAGGGGCTTAGGTATCCCCTATATCTGTTAGACGGACTTTAGGTCCATTAAACGGACCTTCTCAGGTCTGTGAAGATCCCTAGCATTGCCCATGTCCATTTAATGGACCTTCTTGAGTCTAGAATGGCCTCCATCCTAGTGTATGTCTGGTAGGTGGACGTGTATAACAGACATACACTATAAACTTTTGGAAATTTTCATTTTTGACCCTTTAATTGACATAATCTCTCTTTAAGGTCTTCATAAAAGTTGTAGATCTTGAAGTTATCTTTAAAAATATCCTAAAACTACCTCATTCAGATATCTCTAGTGAAATTTATGTCAATTTTCCCAAAACAGGTACAATATGATTGAGGACATAATCATGTTTGATTCTTTTGGCCATAACTTCATCATCCAACCTCCAAATGAAGTGATTCTTAAAGCAATAAATTCCTAACACCTTTTTCTATCTTTCCATAAAAATTGGTAGCTTTTGGTGTTGATTTGAAAAAGATTAATTGAATCAAAGTGAGGGAATCGGTTGGAAGAGCATGAATTGGTCATGAACTGGTTATTCTACTGGACATACTTCAGTATTTTAATCATATCCTGATTCATAAAGCTCTGAATGAGATGGTTATTGTTTTCAAACAAACTAGAGACATAGAGCTACCATTTTCTAAAGAAGTCGATTTGTGATTTCAATGATTAACTGGTGTGGGCATGCCACCCTTGTGGGATGATGGCTAATGAGATTTCATTGGAATAACCCTACCGAGAATACGCTCACATTTTATGATTTCGGATTGTTAGGCTTCAGAAATGAGGTCTAGCATATTAGTCAACAACATTCCTAAAGGAAAACCTATAGTAGTGTTCTTGTGGCTTCCCTTTTCCACTATAAACTTCAGAATCATTGCTGGGAGATTCATTTTGTTGCCCTTTAAGAGATTATATACTACATAGGTATATAGGAGACTACATCTTTCTACTGAGCTACTTCTTGAAAAAAATTGAAGTAGCTGATATTGATGTAAGGAATCTAGGCAGTAGGTCCAGATTTCTACACATGGGTCTACCTTCATGTACATTCTCAATTTGTAGACATATGAATTCCACAACCTTTCCCAAATCAAGATCAACAATGTCCCACTTATGGCAAGGAAAATCAGTCCTACCTATGGGAGCTATGTTGAAAATGTTCCCCAATATATCCTTTGTTATCAAGATCTCACATTCCCGCACCTAAGATATAATGGCTAGCTTTCCATCAATTTCTTCTTTTCGCATGTGTGTGTTAAAACATTTGACTACTTCATCACAAAATGTATCATCCAAATTAAAAAATTTCTCCCACCCAAAAACAACCAAGAAAGTAGAAAGAGGAATGACAATATCATTGAACATATGAGGAGGCACAATGGGTCCAGCAACTACTTTTCGTTGGAGTTATGTAAATATAGTGCCTTGGAAAGCAAGTGTATTTACATGTAACTTTATCTTCTTCAGTTACAGTTTTGTAATGAAAATATTTATTATTAATAA
>JANZLX010000007.1:18804317-18821277 GCA_025531955.1 Erythroxylum orinocense | reverse complement strand
TGAGAAAAGGACATAAAAGGAAAATGCTAAAAAGTAAAGGGATAAAGTTGTCTTTTTATACTGTTCGTGCAATGAATAGTAACACACCAAATTTGATGTGTTACTATTCATTGCACCAAAATAATGTGTACTTTTGGTGTCTTGATTAGAGTAGATTTTTTGCATCAAAATACCAAATTTAATATTTTAGTGCCTTGGTTAGAGATGTCGTAAGTAAGCAGTGAAATTAGCGTAACATAGAGATTATTGTACCATTTTTCGCCGTTGGTCCCAACTTGAGCATAAAGACCAGGAGAGAAGAAACAATAGGAGCATATTATTCTCCAACTACTACTCATAACCCCAATAATTGATAGCAGACTTTACACGAGCAATCATCCTTCGCTTGGAATGGCATTGGTACATCCATGCTACTATGTTCGAGGGCTTAAAGCTTAAAAAGAGGATTCGATTCACCAGTTTCTAAATTTTGCAACTCATTCTTCATCTTGTCTGGATTAAATTGAAGGTGATCACACTCGAAGCAAGTAGTCATAGTCAATATCATAAATCTCTTCTCGTTTGTGGAGTTTGATTAGGTAGGCATTTCCTTTCCTGGCAACCAGATTTACTGCGAAGTACGTCACGATTTTGACTTATCCAACATACACAATGTCCAAGGACGGTAATTTTTCGTGTGCATTTTTGGAGGGTATGCGTCGTCTCGTCTGTCCTCCTCAATAGAAGACGTGACAACCGCAACATTATGGACATTAAATGGTACAAAGTTGCAATCTACAGCCTATAACTTTTGCCGCCTGGCATTTCTACAGCTTCTTATCCATAAAAATTATTATTGTTTTATTATATTAAAATAATTTATGAAATTAAAAAGTTAAACATAATATGTTGTTAAATATTTATCAACTTATTTTGATATTAAATTTAAACATAATTATTTATATCTTTTAAATAATAAATTTTCTATGGTCTTAACATTATTAATTTATAGAAGTTCTACTGCATAATTTTAAAGGAATTTGAATATCATAATGAAAATTTAGTATAAACATTATTTTATGGATAATTCATCCTGAAATGAGGGCATAACTAACTTTAGTACCTTAATCCAATCAAGGATCACATCGTCCTCATTGTTTTCCAGCACGTAAATCTATTTGGTGGATTAAAAGATTACTACAAGCATATTCATCTCTAAAAGCAACCGTGGGGGGCTACTTTGATGTAGCCTGAAATTGATATTTAAGAAAGTACGTCACTTCCTATTGCGAAAGACCTAAAAGTGATAATACCTTCTACCTCATTGCCCTTGTATTAGTAGTTCCAATGTTATCTCAAATGGCAGATTCTAAGAAACTGTGTACGTATGCTATATAATATGTAGCTGTTGCAATTTATTTGACAAAAGGGGATGGCTTAGTCGGACCTGTCTTGTGCTCAAGTTTAATAGAAAACCATCAACTGAACGTATATGCATGTCTTAGAAGGCTTTAAACCTTTTACTGTACACTTTCCTTCAGTGGGTGTCGACAATTTGATTCATTTTTTATTTTTATGTAATTTAATGTTAGAATAACATTTGTTGTATATTGTTTTTTTAGGGGTAAAATCCTTGTCCAATTAATGAAATAGAAAACAAATACAATCCGGAATAATGTTCCAAGTCATAAAAGAATTAAAAGATAAAGAAGCCCTCGCCAAATGGTGCGCAGCTTTATTAAATGTTCTACGAATCCAACAAACGCTAATGTCGGGACGAGAAATTAACAAAGATTTGCATTCATCAACAATTAAACCAACTTCATATTGGTCCTCCATATCATTTCTTCGAATGGTAAGAAATAGGGACTGAGCATCGGTAAAAATCGTACCGTTGCTTGGATGATTATCAACAAGCCACTTCAAAGCATTGCGTAACGCAACGGCCTTGGCCTAGCATGGGAGTAGAACACCTTCGCAGACAAAAGAGAAAGCTTGGACAAAACGACTATGCGTATCACAAAGAACAGCAGCACAACCGGTCTGTCGATGTTCGGCAAAGATGGCAGCATCAACGAAACAGCGCCAAGAATTTACTGTGGTACTAACATCTTCCTCAATAGCTGCAATCGGTGGAATAGTAGGAGAGAGCACATTAGCAGCTTGCCATTCCTGCAGAAAATCAACAGTATGCGAAAGGATAAAATCCACAGTGTAAGACATGTTGCTCCAAAGCATTTGATTACGCATCCACCAAATTTTCCAAGCAACCATACAAAATTTTTCGACAACAACTCTATCACGAACAGCAACAAGTTGAGTGAAGCACTCATCGAAGGGCAATGCAAGCAAATCACCACCCTTACCCCTATGATCCCACACGGCCCGAACAACATCGCAAAGAAGCAGAGCATGGCTGACATCTTCAATGCCAGAAACACACCGACAGCTTGCGTCAAGTAGAATGCTTCTGCTTAACAAACGCTCCTTAGTTGGTAAGACATTACACAAAGCACGCCAAGTAAATTCTTTAACCTTAGGCGGTATCCTCAATTTCCATATAGCGTTCCAAGGCCTTCCTCCTATATTAACAGGTTGACCGTAGTGCAACGTATGTGCCACACGATATGCGGATTTTACAGTAAACCTACCCCGCCTATCAAAGTGCCAAAGGAGCTTATTGTCTTGAGGAGTGGATGGTAAAGGGATCGAAAGAATGGACTCAACGTCATGGTCGCTAAAAATACCGGAAATCAATGGTAGGTCCCAAACCAAGCCATCTTCGAATTTCAAAGCTTCTACACGCCAACCACTAACAAGATCAACAACATCGGAGGATACAAAAAAGTCACCATCTCTTGGTAACCAAGGGTCAAGAAGAATCGAGATGCTACGACCATCACCTACCCGCCACCTTAGCCCTTCGCGTAATAGATCACGAGATTGAAAAATACCACGCCATGTTAAACTCATATTACTACCCAAAGAAGCAGCTAAGAAAGAACCGTTGGGATAATATTTCGCTTTGTAAATACGAGCCAACAAAGACGATTGATCGGTCAACAACCTCCATCCCTGCTTAGCGAGCATTGCTTCATTAAAACAACTCAAGTTACAAAACCCAAGTCCACCATCGTTCTTATTAGTGCACATACGCTCCCATCGCAACCAATGCAACTTCCAACTACCATCCTCCTTTGTACCCCACCAAAATGAATTCATTATGCGTTGGAGTTCATCACACAATGAGACAGGTAGGAGAAACACACTTATACAATAAGAAGGGACGATTTGAGCAACAGATTTCAGTAATACCTTTTTCCCAGCTCTAGATAAAAATGTATTTTTCCACTGACAGATTTTAGCCCACACTTTGTCACGTAAGAATGCAAAAACAGCTCTCTTGCTCCTACCGACCAAGGATGGAACCCCCAAATATCTACTATGATCAATAGACTGATGAACTCCAAGAATAGTAAAAAATTGTTGTCGAGCCATATCAGATACACTGAAGCTATAAAAAACACCTAACTTATTGAAGTTTACTGCTTGCCCAGAGGCACTTTCATACAACTGCAAGATTTGCTTAATAGCTTCACACTGTGCAATGATCGCCTTAAAAAACAATAATGAATCATTCGCAAATAATAAATGAGTAACAGAAGGGCTCAATGCACAAACCTTAACACCTGAAATAGCACCACAACACGCGGCATCATTAAGTAATGTCGTTAATCCTTCGGCGCATAATAAATAGAGATATTGGGAGAGCAGATCACCTTGACGAAAACCTCTCTAAGAAACAATAGGGCTAACTTCTTCACCATTAACATTAACAAAATACGGAACATTTCTAACACACATCATCATAAGGTCAATCCATCTATCCGCAAATCCCAATGCCCTCATAATACCTTGTAAAAATCCCCAATCAACTCGATCATATGCTTTGCTAATATCAAGTTTCAAAGCAATGTCACCACTAGATCTTCTAGAACTCGTGCGCATATGATGGATTAATTCAAAAGCAACAAGTACATTATCGGTAATTAAACGACCACCCACAAAAGCAGATTGATTCTCAGAAACAATACGGGGCAACACTGACTTTAGTCGATTAGCAAGCACCTTTGCAACTATTTTATATAGGACGTTACACAAAGAAATTGGACGAAGATCTTTCAAAGAAACAGGGTGTGTTACCTTAGGAACAAGAACAATTATCGTATCCATTAATGAAGCCGGGAAGTTCCCACTGTGAATCCAATGAGAACAAGTTGCAACAACGTCAGCTCCAATAATGTTCCAAAACTTTTGAAAGAATGCTGGATTAAGACCGTCAGGACCCGACGCTTTATCCGGATGCATTGAAAAAACTACCGTTCGAACCTCACTTACAGTGAGAGGTGCAACAAGAGCCTGATTATCATTACTAGTAACACGAGAGGGAACTAAACCAAGAACACCATCATAACTAGCACCTCCATGGGCATCTAATTTAGAAAAATACTCACGTACCACACGATGCAACCCGTCTCGATCACATACCATAACACTTGTTTCATCCTGTAATTCGCGGATAGTATTCCTTTGCTTCCTATCTGTGGCAGCCATATGATGGTATTTCGTGTTCTTATCCGCTGCTTTCAACCAAAATTGCTTCGAATGTTGCTTCCATTTTATGTTCTCGGCTTTAAGAATGTCATTAAGCTGCCTACGTAAGCGATTGTACTCCTCACTACCACCCGAAAGTCCACCAGTACCAATACGCAACTGCTCCATACGAGCCAGAATGTGCGTCTTAGCATCACGAAGCTCACGATCTATATTTCTGCCCCACTCACCAAGTGCCTCGCTCACAAGTTGCTTTTGCTGCATAACATTGTGACCAATGCGAGTCCAACTATTGCGAACCACATCTTGAATCCCCGACTTCTCTAACCACCGATTATCAAACCGAAATTGTTTCCCTTTCCACCGTTCAACCCTTACTTCGAGATGGAGTACCAAAGTGCAAATGATCGGACACAGAAGCTAACACAGACCTCACGGCAGCTTGTGGATAGTGCTCGACCCACGATTCATTTGCAAAGGCTCTATCTAATTTTTCACGCACCCATCTAGTTGTGCCTCGACTTTTCTCCCACGAAAAGGGATACCCAACTAACATTTCCATTAAAAAAATAAAATCAGGCCGATGTTGGCGAATAAGATCGCCAAGAGTAAGAACTGTCTCAAGATTGCCAATTCCTTGACAATTCCAACTTAAGATTTTTATTGTTGCTGGTCGGGTCGCATGCTGGTGCCCGCCAATCCAAAGTTAGCCCAATTAGAAACCGAAACACAGAGAGAGGTGGAATCGGAGGTATCCGAAACAGTTCGAGAACGCTTTTTCCCATCAACATGTGCAAGTGCCACATCTTCCGCATCAGCAGTATCCATATCATTAACTCTATCGCCACTAGTATCAGCGTGAATTTTTCCTTGATCACCATGCCCCGGTAGAGGAGAGCCATCATCACACCGCAACCAACGACTACAAGGTGGTGGAGTTCTCCCAAGATTAGCACGCAACGAGGCATCCCAAGCAAAAGAAGTTGGTGCAACGGACGACATGAGATGCTCGGGGCACATTTTGTCACCATGGCCAATAATACCGCATCTAAAGCAAAAGATTGAAAGCCTTTCATACTGAAATCTCGCATATATGAAAGAGGTGGCTGACGTAGCAATCCTCTTCCTACGCTTCAATGGTTTCCAAACATCAATGTTGACACGAACCCTCATAAACTTCCTAGGAGTATGACCGAGTGCAGGAGCTTCATACTCAACAAAAGAGCCAATGAAATTACCGAATTGTGTTGCCCACGATTCAGAGAACATCCCAGGGAGGAAATCATGTATCTGCGCCCAAATGTCAGAGTGAGTTAAAGGAACGGTCACCAGATCATCACCGTCCTGTAACCGTCAGAGAATTAGTATATGTCGATTGAAATCCCAAGGGCACCGTGCCATAACCCTATCAACATCAGCCTCATGGAAGAGACGAAACAAGTATCTCTTAGCCCCAAGATCAGTAATCGCCAATCCAGCCTGCGGTTGCCATAGATCGGCAATTAAATTCTGGAACGCATCGAAGTTGATTCGATTTGTGGTTAGGAGACACCCGACCAAATAGTTTGTAAACGATACCGTTTCGAGAGGAGCAAACCACTTGTCCTCTTCACCACCATCTAACGAGAGATTAGCAATCTCGTTGTCAATACTCATGATTGAATCCAAAGAGACGGAACACCGTCGACGAAATGCAGCCGGATACGAGACAACGAAAATAAAGTAACGCAACAATAATATGAGCAGACAAAAGCTGAATACTTTTTTTTTTGTTCATAAGAACGAGACAAATCATATTAAATGGATAATTTATTATAAAAAGTTATTTATAGTTTATATATACAGATGAAATAAATCAAAATGGATTACCATTGCTGCTGCCGACTAAACAAAAGTGCCAAATCCAACACTTGGAGAAGCACGCGCCAAAGCGGGCACAAGTGACTGTTCTATTTTCGTGTGCTAACCCTTTTCATCTTTTAAACCATTTATTTATTAAATATTAATAATAAATGGATGAAAGAAGATAAACACAAAATAACACACGAAAATGGACGCATGTGAATTGATTCCTACCAAAGCAGGCTCGGCATACATTTATCCCAATTCCAAAATATGATCCTCATTCCAGAAAAGGAATCCTTAAAATTAAACCCACTTGCCATTTCCGTCCCCTTGTCCTTTTCTTTCACAACCTTAAGAAAATACCACCTAGGAAAGCCAATGGCAGCATAGCATCATCCCACTGCAAATAACCCCATTTAAGCTCATACTAAATATGTCATTTATGTTACTAAAAACCGGTCTGTTTCTGCAATCCCATGAGATCTCTTGTTATTTATTTATGTTAATGCCAATTGTTGATATAAACTTTACGTTAAAGTAAATTTGAAAATCAAAAGATCCTCTGCCAAACTCTGGCGAATCCAACCCACCCTTTCCTTTATATTTCAATTTCATCACTTGGTTCGCTCCATTTATCCCCTTTTCATTTCTTTCGGTTTCTCTCTCGTTTCTTTCTGTCGCCATTAATTTCTCTACTTTCAGTTTCACACTCTCCTCTAATTTCATATCCTTTTCTCTCTTTCTAAATATCTATAAACCAAGCTCCTCTTTTCGCGGTTTAATCTTCAAAATTACCTACATTCTCATCTTATTGCCTTCTCTGTCTCAATCGTGTTCCTTTTGGGCGTTTTTTGCTCTGGCCATTCTGGGTTTCGTTTTTCTGTTTCTTGGTTGCTTTTTGGGGGTGTGACTGTGAAGAGAGCCAAGGAAATAGGAGATGGCGTCAAATATTGGGATGATGGACAGTGCGTACTTTGTTGGAAGGAATGAGATTTTAACTTGGATCAACAACAGGCTTCAACTCAGCCTCTCTCGTATTGAAGAGGTGTTCTTTAACTTTCTTTTGTTCATTTCCCATGTTTTGTTTTCAATTCTTATTATGTTGAATCGACTCTTAAGGCCACTGAGTATCAGCGGCCGGTTTCAGTTTGGTTTTTGTCTGGTTTGATGAATCTCCGTCATGGCTTTTCTCGGTTTATAAGTAATTTCAACTTAATTGGTAATGGGTTTTCGTTTTTAGGCGTTACCCAGCTCTTGAATTGCTTTTTATCTACTTTTACATTTTGTTCCACGAACGAAATGGATTCCTAAAGCTATCTACGTCGTTCTAATTTCATTTAGATTACCTTTTTTATCCAAATTGGTTTGTTTTATTTAAAATGTTTTTGATCTTTTCTCTTTCTCTAAACAAAAGCTTGCTGTACGTGGACATCAAAAGCTTACAGGGCACTGCTGTGATGGTCAGACTATGGGAAATAAATCAATATCCACACTTTAGAAGTATATATATTTCAAAAAAAAAAACTCTATCATCTACATAGCTCTTGGTTGAAATGGGTTTGCTTTATGGTATATTTAGGTTGGTTAAGGTACATAGTGAACGGGATAGATTTAATTTAATTTTAGCAATACATGGTCTTGGTTTTCTGTTGCAAATTTCAGCCGCCATTCTGATTGATGCTTTTGCTTATTAGTTTTGATCCTAAACTGAGTTTCTTCAGTGACCTCGTTTCTAGTAAAACACTGTAGAAAATATCTCGGATTTTCTTACAGCAACCAATTCGTCATGCAACTTAACCAGCGTGCTAATAAGCTGATACTATTAAGCATAATGCTTGTCACAAGTTAGCGTTATGGTTAGTATACATATGATTAGAATTTGCATAAGCATTTTTAGAACATCAACTGTGTTAGTGGTGTCATAAATATGTTAGATTTATAGAATAAAGAAACATAGTTGGAAATATAAGAGTGTTCTCCGTATCTGAGAATTGACTTAGCATCTAATTATGCTTCTACTTTTCATATTTCAGCGTATAATTCTCTCTTTGATGTTTGCCTTTTCAATTACTATACTAGGCTGCATCAGGTGCTGTGCAATGCCAGATGATGGATATGACCTATCCAGGAGTTGTTCCCATGCATAAGGTTGCAAAATTTTGCCACATTTTTCTCTATTCAAATCAACTTCATTGTTCTCTCAACTATATGATTTTTATTAACTTCCCTCACATTTCAGTTTAATCTATTGTAGGTTAATTTTGATGCAAAGACTGAGTATGATATGATCCAAAATTATAAGATTCTGCAGGACGTCTTTAACAAGTTGAAAATTGAAAAGGTATTTCAGATTGTAACTTGAGTATGTCTCATAGTGCATGATTAATGAATTTAATGATGGGGTATTCCTGCATCTCCATATTTGTTTGAACCTTGGACTCCTGGATGGATTATCGACATGAACTTTCTGACATATATCCCAGGAGAGTCTAATCTCCATCCTTTGCTGCATTTTGAATATGATTTGCCCCATCTAATACCTCTTTATTTTACATTTTGCGTTTAGTCTTTTCAATTTATTGCCAGCCTTTGTACCTTGACATCCAGAGACCTGAACTAGTGATTGTTTGCCCAAATTTGGTTTCAAGGCTTTATTTTCTTCTTTTGGATATATTCTTCAGCCTGGAATCAAAATATGATCCTCCTAGTCTGGTATTATTTATCAAATGTCATCTTTTTTCCCCTATGTTAAATATATTCGTCATGTGATTGTGGGTGAAACAAAAAATGACTGTTAATTGGAACAACTGAGTATTGCTTAGCTAAGACTCTTTTAAGGTTCCCAAAATTATAGGGAGCTGTTTTTCTGTTCTATATTTTTTGCAATTCAATGTTTTATCTGCATTCACATCATGGCCCATGGTTATGTGGCAGCATGTTGAAGTCAACAGACTTGTTAAAGGTCGGCCTTTGGACAACTTGGAGTTCTTACAATGGCTTAAGCGATACTGTGATTCTGTAAATGGTGGCGTCATGAATGAGTATTATACTGTCTATTCTGTTATTTTCCACTTTACGTTTCTGTTTGATATGGTTGCCCTTGTGTTAACATTTTTCACAAACACATTGATTATTTGAATTAGGAATTATAATCCTGTGGAAAGAAGATGTAAGGGAGGAAAAGACCGTAGTTATAGAGGTTCTCTAAAGACCTCAAAGTCATTGCAAGCAAACAATATCCATAACTCTGCTGGTAGTGACTCGGTTGGCCTGTATAAATCATCTGGTCAGTAGGCATTTTCTTGCTCATGCTTGAATTTTCTTCTGCTCGCTCTTAAACTTGCTCCTTTCTATTTAATGGATCCTTATAGGTCCAAAACAAGGGAAAGGATGCACTGGAGTAGGTGGGGCTGATTCACCAGTGGATATCGAAGCTTTGTCCAAGGAGGTACTGAAACAAATCTGTTTGTTTCCGTATGCTTCCATCATAGTGCCTGTGCAGACCACTTTCTCAATTTTCAATGGTTGTGAAAATCAGATCAATATCCGAGGGATTGCCTACTGGCCAATGCATTTCACTTATTTAATAGATTCCTCTATTCTTCACAGTATTTGTATTGCTGTATGTGCATGTTTTTCTCCAGAAAGGTCTCCACAGTTATTACGCTTTGAACACACAGTATTTGTATCGGTTTTTCTTGTGTATGTCCTATAGATATAATTGTAAAAGAACATTATTCTGCAAGTGCCAAAGTTTGTTATATGAATGCAGGTTACAGATCTCAAGCTCTCTGTTGACCTCTTGGAAAAAGAAAGAGACTTTTACTTTGCCAAGTTGCGAGATGTAGAAATACTTTGTCAGACTCCTGAATTGGAGGACCTCCCTGTAAGTAGCTGAAGGAATATAATTGTTATGATGTATATGAACGAAACAATATCTGTTCTTTGGCCGAATGTTTGCAGGTGGCAAATGCAATCAAGAAGGTATTATACGCTGCCGATGCCAACGTATCTGCGCTTGAAGAAGCGCAGGAATACTTGGCGAAGGCTATGAGTGCAGCTGACACCGACGGGGATTAGTTTTGACTACTGGTGAATAAGTTTTGCCTGAAAGAAACAGGAGGGTATAGGGCAAGTGTTGGACAAGTTTCTTGCCATGGTGGTTTTGATGAAGAAATGTTGGTTGTTATGCAACTTGCCTTACTCTTTACATGCACTAGCTTGTAAGTTTCGTTTCTTGTGGCGCTGCTAAATAAGTTGTTGGAAATATTAACAATTTATTGACGTGAGGAACAACTGTTGCCTCTGTTTTTTATTTCAATCGTCCCAGTTGGGTGAACTTTTGTATTAGAGATCATCCTAGTATAAGTTAATTATGAATTAGGTAATACAAAATATAGTTAGATTATATTTATAGTTAACAGAGGTAATGATGGAATTCTCATTGACTTTTATATTCAATAACACGATTTATAAAGATACCTAAATTCCGATATTAATATTTGAAATTTTCGTATACCATATATTACTGCTTATAATTAAGATGTAGATATAGCAAATAATTAAATAATAGAAATTGTAATTATGGGATTATAATTGTAGAGCTAAGAAATCATATTTCTTTTGAGTTTAGATATAAATGTTGCATTAGAAAACAAAGAGTCAAATTATTAGCAAGCTTTAAACTTTTAAATTGAAAATGATTAAATAAAAATAAGTGATTAATTTAAATAAACCTATTAATCGAGCATAAAATAATACCGGAAACAGAGTCCTCTGGACTCTGCAGTGCCGTCTTTCTGAACAAAAAGGGATTTTTGGCTTTAGGACAAACATCTTCGTGGTTGGAAAAGGATTCCACCTGAAAAATCATAAGCCTGAATTGAAATTGTGCGAGGATTTCCCAATAACCACCCACGGCTAACCCATATGTATAAATATAAACAGCACAACAATCTTGCGACTCCCATCATTCTAATTGGTATTCCTTGCTCACCTAGCCAAGTCTCTCTGTTTCATCAACAATGTCTACCCGCAACCTTCACTACAAGTTCGTGATTAGAGCAGTGAACCACAAGTTTTTACGTCCTGAGGTCCAACAAAGCGACCTTTACCCAAGTGGGCATGCGATGGTTGGATTGCATTTCACACTCGCTAATGCAGTTTGGAACTTCATAATACAGCAGTCAGGGAGACGAATCCGGTTGCCGACTAGAGCCACGTTTGTTGGTAGCAAAGACATCGCGTATCGCGTTGGCGATCCTCTCCCTGAGTTGGTAGTCAAACAGTTGAGAGAATGGGGAGTCCCGGAGACCCCCTATCAAGCGGTCGAAGAAGCGATTGCACAGACTTTGAGGAAGGCAACGAGTACTGACAGCGGTGGCAGTGGTGTTAAGAGATGCATTCATATTCAAATAGGAATAGCCCGTATTGAAGAATTTAATTATTACGGTGAATACTATGATGCTGGAATGGGCGGGGCTTTGAGAGAGTCGGCGCTGGAGGGAGAGAAACAGGTGCCTGCAGCTGAATCAGCCATTGAAGCGCTGGAGAGACTTTTTCTGATGGAGGAGGGTTGCTATAACTGTTCAGTGTGCTTGGAAGACGTTGAAGCGGGAACACAAGCAATTCGAATGCCGTGTAGTCACGTTTATCACGAGGACTGCATCGTCAAGTGGCTGCGTACTAGCCACTTTTGCCCGCTTTGTCGCTATCAAGTGTAAGGACTTTTAATAAAACATGTGGGCTTACGCGGGTATGATTGTATACGAAGACTATCATATATCTTGTATACGAAGACTATCATGTATCTTTTCTCCCATCATCAAAGAGAGTTAGGGGAAACTCTAAAAAAAAGGCTACTTTCTAATTTAGAAGACAAGCTGCAAGATTCTAGTGCAAATTTCACAATAAATTTAGATATGCTTTCACTTTTATTTGATTTTTGATGATTTAATATGAACAAATTCTATTTTTAAAAGTTATTAAAACCTTATAGGTGGTATCAGAAACTTGTTCATAATTGGGATATTAAGAATGGTTGATATTTGTCTTCCTTAATCTTGAAATTGTTTCTATATGGATTTGGTTAGAAAACAACCAGGCTTTATGTTTTTACGGTATTAAAAAGAAGAAGAGAAAAACTGCCAAAACAGATGACGGTAAGCCGTGTTGGAAAGGTTTTCAAAAGCCTTAATCTTTATGATGGTTGTTTTATTAATGTTGATTGATAAAAAAGAAGCGAGCAACATTACGCATATGTTTTTTGTTAATTGTTCAATGCTTAGTGTAGATTCAGATTATGATTGGATTTTTCAAAAGTCTTTTGTCTTTATCCAACAACCAATAAAGTTCTTTTGTTAATATGTTAACCATTGGATAAGGATACATTGACCATCGGATGTCAACAGTAAAACATAATTATTTTTCAAAGCTTTGTACATGTTACAGATTAATATAACGAGGAATGAGTTTTGAGGTCCAAAATTTATAATTTCTAGTCTGATTTGTAAAATTTTGACCCAATTATTGATTTAAACTAACATGATTATCAGTGTCGTAGCATCAAGAAATTAGAGTTATGATGCTTTCATACAGCTTATGTAAATTACGGTCTTAATTTTAGATTTTGGAATTTTAAAGAAATATATAACATTTGAAATTAAATTAATTGAAGCAACATGTTGTCAAAGCAACCTCTCTTATGAAAATTAATTTAACTTAGAATGTTAAAAAGTTTTGTGTGTATGTTAGTCGTGCAAATATGGACTGGCCCAAAGGAAAGTTAATATTTAGCCCAAATTGCATATACATTTGTGATGGTAAATGTGTGGCAATTATTCAGTATAATATGTTAACATTAAATCGGTCTAAAGAAAGGTTTATTGTTTGACATGCCTTATTCCCAATGTTTGATCACTACACCAAGGTACCACTTACAAATTAGTATTTCTGTCCAAACACTAAATATTAATGTTGTGCAAGGTATCTTGTGATAGGGCCTTACCATTATCTGTATATAATTAATTTGGCTTATTATAGTGTTGTTATGTGAGTAATTAGATTTTGTTTTGTTTTTTGTTCAGTTCCTGGTTCTGTTGCAAATATCTTTGCTAGTGTTAATTCAATTCCTATGCTTAATGACACCAATTTTAAGTCATGGAAGGAGAACATTTTGATTGTTCTCAAAGTCATAGACTTGGATATTCCATTACGAGTCAATCAACCTGATCTACTTACTGGTGAGAGTACCTCTGATCAAAAGAGGGAGATGGAAAAGTGGGAAAGTTCTAATCATATGAGTTTGATGATCATGAAACGTGCCATTCCAGAAGCTTTTCGGGGTATTATGTCCGATCAGATTACTACGGCTAAGGGTTTCCTTGAGGATCTTAAGAAAAGATTTGCCAAAAATAAAAAGGCTGAAACAAGTACATTTTTGGCAAAGCTTATCTCAATAACGTATGTAGGAAAAGGAAACATAAGAGAGGACATTATAGAAATGTCTCACATTGCTTCAAAATTGAAAGCACTTAAGTTGGAATTATCTGAAGACTTGTTAGTGCATCTAGTTTTGATGTCTCTTCCGGCACAGTACAATCAATTCAAAGTGAGCTATAATTGTCAAAAAGAGACATGGTCTCTTAATGAGCTTACCTTACATTGTGTCTAAGAAGAGGAAAGGTTGAAGCATGATAAGACAGAAAGTACTCACTTAGCCACAACATCTAAGGACAAAAGGAACAAAAGAAAGAAAATTAAGGAAGTTGCAGTTCCGGCAACATAAAGGAAACAACATAAGGAAGAAAATCTAAAAGCTTGTTTCTTTTGTGGAGCTAAAGGTCATGTAAAGAAACAGTGTGCCAATTATCATGCATGGCGTGTAAAGAAAGGTATGTTTCTTATTTTGGTTTCTTCTGAGGTTAATTTGACTTCAGTACTATACACACATGGTGGTTAGATTGCAACAACTCACATCAGTGTGTCTACGTAGGGTTGCCTGGGTTGCCGAAAACCAAGTGATGGTGAAAGATACATCTACGTAGGAGACGACAAGTTGGTAGAAGTCTAAGCAATAGGGACTTTTAGATTATTGTTAAGAATTGGATTTTATTTGGATTTAGTTAAGACTTTGGTTGTACCGTCTTTTAGACAGAATTTGATTTCTATTTCTGCTTTAGACAAATCTAGTTATTGTTGTTCATTTGGAAATGGAATATTTAGTCTTTCAAAATTCAAATTTGGTTGGTGTCGGCTATTTATCAGGTTACGATAATTTATATATGCTTGACACTAATGCTTCATTTAATGAAGCCTTACATCTGGATACACGAAGTTTAAAACGTAAATTAACTAGAGAGAATTCTGCCTCATTGTCGCACAAGAGATTAGGTCACATCTCCAAAAGGAGAATTGAGAGACTTGTGTCCGAAGGAATTCTCGATCCCCTTGATTTTACAGATTTTGCTACTTGTGTTAATTGCATTAGGGGAAAACAAACAAATGTCAAGAGATTGGGTGCCAATAAGGCTTCAGAAGTCTTAGAACTTATCCATACGGATATTTGTGAGTCATTTCCTACGGCATCTTGGAATGGTCAACCGTATTTTATAACATTTATAGACGTCCATGACAAATCACAGTCTTTGAACGTGTTCAAAAAATTTTATGGTTGAAGTTGAGAACCAACTTAAAAGTTTCAGATATGATCGTGGTGGCAAGTACTACGACAGATATGACGGATTAGGTGAGCAACGTCCAGGAACGTTTGCTAAATTCCTAAAGGAATGCGGTATCTTCCTCAAAGAAATGGTGTGGAGTATGATTAGTCGTTCTACTTTGCCAAAATCACTCTGGGAAGAAGCATTAAAGACTGCAGCATGTATACTCAACGGAGTTCCAACTAAAGTAACTGATAAGACCCCTTATGAACTTTAGATAGGCAAGAAGCCTAGTTTAAAACACTTACACATTTGGGGGATGTCCAGTTGAGGCAAAGCCTTAAAAGACAAATAGAAAGAAACTAGACTCAAGGATTATCAGTTGTTACTTTATTGGATATTTTGAAAAATCCAGGGTTACAAGTTTTATGATCCCACTATTAAGGCAATTTTTGAGACGAGAAATGCCTGATTTTTTTAGGATGTTGAGTTTATAGGGGGAGAAAGGATTAAGGACTTTGTTTTTGAAGAGGAACACATTGAAATTTCTCTAATTGCTGTTGAAAATGATCAGGGTCAGGTTTCCCATTTTGACATTGCTCAAGGAGCAATTCTGGATCAAGACAATGTCATGGAAACTCCTCCCTAAGTTCAACAACTTGTTCCAGAAAAAACAAACTCTACAACCTCAAGAACCTATGACATTAAGTGAAGTGAATCACACGTTAGCACAGCCTTTATATTTGATATACAAAACACACAAGAAAGGGGGGAGGGTTGAATTGTGTATCCCTTTTTGAAAAACAATCCCTTTTTTAAAACAACTTGCTTTTTCATAACTATTGAGTAAACGTATCACGAAGTATTGTAAATTGCTGCTAAATACTTGTATAACACAATAAGAGTAAAAGTATAGAGTTGAGAGTTAGAAATGACACAACATATTAATATTGGTGCACCCCAAACCGTGGGCTACGTCCAGTCCTCAGAATCTTTTATGAGATTTCACTAAACTTCTCAAAATTACAAGTATTCTTTTCGCCCAGCCTCTTCAGGTCTCTTAAAGCAAGTATTCTTTTCACACTTAGCCTCTTCAGGCTATCTGCTTTTCTTCTTTCTATTGAAAGATGTTTCGAGCTTTGTTACAGACAATAGTAGCTCTAAGTTTTTGCACAATAAAATTTCTAGCTCTTTAAAATTTCACTAACTTCTGCAGTCTTCGACTCCGACTCGTATTTATAGCTTTTGTCTTCAACCGCTTATTGATAACTGCTTCTTTCTTCTTGTTTCTTGATCTTTAAAGAATTAATTATTCAGTTGAGTTCTGTAGCTAACTCAAACTGACTAATCATCCGACGTGGTATCTGGTCTTTCGTCTCATTTTTGTATCTGCTTCCGTCTCACTTTTTTCCGTCTCATTTTTTCGTCTCATTTCTTTCGTCTCATTATTGTATCCACTTCTGTCATACTTTCTTCCATCTCATTTTGCTTCCGTCTTATGTTGCTTTCGTCTCATTATGTCTTCCGTCTTATTTTCCTCTGCAGCTTCGTCTTACTTGCTTCTGTTGTTTTTATTTGGTCTTCATCAAAATATTAATCGTAAATTCATTTTGACTTAACAATCTCCTCCTTTTTTATGATAACAAATAATCAAACATAGTTGTTAGAAAGAAAGTATTATTATTATTATTTATAAGATGATATACACTAAAAGAATTGTAAGCACTATCTTCTTCTTCTGATCTTCTCTTTTCTTATTTTCCTTTTCTCCCCCTATCTTTGTCCATTTCTTTCTCCTTTCCTCTTTTCTACCCCTATTTGTTATTGATCAAAAAGATCATGACCTCAGATGCTTCACAACT
>JANZLX010000007.1:18794068-18804217 GCA_025531955.1 Erythroxylum orinocense | reverse complement strand
ACTATTTTGGTTTTATCTCTGTATACCTACTATTTGTAATAGTGGAAGAAATATTCTGAGTTTTGTCCGTGGACGTAACCCAAAGTTAAGGGTGAACCACGTTAAATATTCTGTGTCCATTTTGCTCCTTTTATTTTTCCTTTTCACAAACTACATCCGCTGTGCCTAACAGTACTAAGAAGGAACTTCCCACTTCCGCATTACTTCCGCATCAGTTGCCATTTTCTTTATGTATTTCCCTTCAGTTTTTTATCCTCATTTTACCGTAGAAGTAACTCCACTGTCGTGTATAAATAGTTTGCAATTATCAATGAAAAAGGGGACAAATTTTTACGCAAATCTTGGAAAATTCTTGCTAAAACTCACTCAATTAATTTTCAGCTTTGACTGGGACCTATCATTGGTAATTTTGTACCAATGATACTAGGGTGGTGGTCCATCGTGGCTTATCAGAGCTCCATAATAAAGTATCACATTCTTTCTTTTTGAACCAACTTCTCAAGATGAGGCAAGAAGTTGAAGCAGACATGTCGTGTTCTATTAGCAACAGGAAACTCATTACACTGTGGTTTGATAATTGGTCCGGAAGAGGAGCCGTTATACACTCCTTGGCAGAAGTAAGACTTTTTGTTCACTTCCCACTTAATACAAAGATGGAAGCTTTCATTAGCGGAACAACTAGGAATTTTCTTGAAGGTATCAACCAATTACAACCAAACTACAATCCAAGCCTATCCTATCAAGACACTTTCTTCTGGCACAATCGCCCAACTCGTCAGTTGTTGAACAAAAGCATGAGAGAATTGTTGCGTTTGCACAAACCTGTAGTGAATTGGTCTAGAATTGTCTGGAATAAAAACATTCCTCCAAAGGTTTCCTTCCTCCTATGACTAGCTATCTAAAACCACCTCACTATAGCTGATAGACACAAGTATTTAACTATTGATAGAGATTGTCCATTTTGTTTAATAGAGGCTGCATTTGGGAAGTTGTTAATAGGGAATTTCAATAGTCATTGCCAACTTGTTCGCTCTCAAGTGTTATATAATGGTTAGCTGATTATCATTCTCCTATAGAATCGGTTTATTCTATAACTATCGAACTCTGTGTACAAAGCGTATGGAAGGAGTACAATGGTCAAATATTCGAAACTAAGCAGAAAACTCTCTCCTTCTTGATACAAGAAACGCTGAAAATTATCCATGATATTCATTATGAAAATTATCCATGATATTCTAATGCTGAGACATGTTTATTCATTATGAAAATTATCCATGATATTCTAATGCTGAGACATGTTTAACTCATTTACTCTGTTCTTTATTCTGCTCACCTTATGTGAAGCTGAAGTTGAGGAGTTGTAAAATTCAATTTAACTGGGATCTCCCTTGTTTGGTTTGTTATTTATGTTCTGTACCTATTTACGTTTTATAAATGAATTTTTTTATTTAAAAAAAAAACTTCCCATTAATGTTTAGTGGGATCGCTGTTACGAGTTTTGTAGCCCATTTGTGAATTACATGTTAGCGTACATGAATTTGTAGCCAGTTTTCTTGTGGCTTAACATCTTAGACTGTTACAGACTTCAGACATTGTTTAAGGCAGTATTGTATTCCCTGCAAACGCTTGAGATATAAATGTATGATGAAAACATATAAAGAATAAAGTACACAACAAACAGATTGATGCATTAACATCCAAGCCATACCAAAGTAAAGCCGGTAATAATTACAAGCCGAAAAGTGAGGATATTGGAACAAGTTAACAAAAACCGAAGATAGGAATACAATAGTAGGTGACTAAAGCGAAATCTAGGCAACCGAGCGCCAGACTCAGTATCTATAGTCATCAAAGATTCCGTAAGTGTTACCACTCCTGGATTTATCAGCCTGAAGAACAAAAAGGTAAATTTTTAGGCATTTCAATTTGGTGGAAGTAGAACCAATGTGTAAAACGAAATTTACATAACCCCAATGAATGTTCTAACGACTATCAATCTGAGTAATCCCCAACTTCTACGCAAATCTAGTTCAGGAGCACAACACTTGTAGGAGTAGGACTCCCTAAATCAAGGTCAAAACATACCCTATTGATCAGCTTTTCAAATGCTTCAGTTCCATTTTCTTCAATATACTTCTCTGCAGCAGTTAGAATGTCATCGGGCTTGCCCGAGGTGTCCTTCTTCCTGGGGACATACCAGATATTGATAGTCTGTTGTGGGTTAACAAAGAGAGGCCTTAAAAAGTGCTCATAAACATATGCAGCACCGCTGAAGTATGGCATAACCAACCAGCAGGTTAAAACAAGCTTTACATATGACCAGATTGGAACCCTGAAATCATAGGGAAAAAATTAACATGGATTAACTGTATTCACAAACTACTCAGTTATTTATATATTAAAAACAGCATTATATGAGGGTTGATAAATAAGTAATAATCAATCAGACATTGCATACCACCTATCAAAGTATCTCTGATCCTACACCTAGCATGATCTCACATTCAAGTTTATGCTATGAAGAAAAGTGCGTCAAATTTTCATATGACAACACTAAAACTACCATTTTCCCCGGAATTTATCATGATAAACTAGAGCCAACCTTTTGAAAACTTGTACTACCAAAGTACAGTAGATGAACATCTATCACTAAAATATTGGTGATTGTAATTATTTGGTGTGCTAGAGAACTAAATTATTGACTTACATTAATAGAATTTCCCCGTATCATTTGAGATCTCAACTGATAGGGTACTAAGACAGTACATGCCACATGACTATGTGAATGTGCAGAAGAATCTATAGGAAAATATCCAAGATATTGTCTCAGACATATGTATCATGGTTAAAAGGTCATTTGCTATTCTGTTAAATTCAACTCAGATTTAAGGGATTACTTCAACGTCATAACATAGGGTTTTCTGCGTTAACAATAATGATGCAACTAATGTAAATTACTAAGAGTGCAGTAAACTTACCATTCAAGGACTTTGGCAAAAGTAAGCTCAAAGAGTGTGATCATGGAGTAGAGAACCCAGTAAGTAAGCCATTGATGATCATCAACATGTGACTTAGTCTCAATGGCTCTAATTGAGGCATATCTGTCAAAACAAGCCAAATTGGTATACATATATTAAGAACATATATTCACATCACACAAAGGGGTCAACTAATTCGTGATAGCAAAAACCCACAAACATAAGTGGAAAAATAAAAGAGAAAGCAAAAAAAAAAAAAACACTAAAGTGTGATTTTGGAGAAGAGGTCACGGTTTTGTGAGAAGAGCACTTACAGAGGATAAGCAAGGCTAACCACAGGCCTGGAGAATCAATAAACGGTAATTAGCGATGAAAGCACAACATTGTCTAAATAATGTGCTTTGTAAAATACTACAGAAGAAATAACAAAACAGCAAAACCAAAAGTGTTCCACTAATCCAAAAAACTAAGAACCGTCCTCTTCCGCTTAATCCCTTTTCTGGTTTCTAAAGAAACATATAGTAAGTGGCCATCAAGACTTGTTTGCAGGAACAACATTTACATTTACAAAAATGAACAACTATCAAGACACTAACATTTACACTTTTCATCTCCCCCTTTTCTTGCAACTAAATTGCTCAAGAGAAATAACTAAGCCATTCAAAAACAGAAATAACGAGAAAAGAAGAGGACACATACCCAGCAAGAACATCAAAATTCTTAAGGATCACCTTGAGGAAGTTTCCAGTGCCAGATCCCATCTCTCGTATCACAATCACTGCAAGTTTTCTTTTGTCTTCTGTCTTTGTTTTAAAACCTAACCAGTAACCACTTCACTCCTGCTACTCAAAGTCTGAGCGCCTGTGGGTTTGTGAGAATTAGACAGGTGTCTATTCGCTTTGGAAAAGGCAAGAGGTATTATCCACCGCTTCGCGGTGCTCACTGCGTCACTCTGATGAGGAAATTAAATTGTTTATGACTGAGAATCTTAGCCGTTCACCCAACAGAGGCCCACACAATGGCTTTGCTTCGACATTCACACTGCCCCTTTCCTAAATTGCCACGCTCTGAGTCTGGTGAGTTGTAACAAAAGCGTGCACGCCAAAAGGGTACCAGCCAGGGGTTCAATGTATTTAAGTTGTAAAAAAATGGTATGATATTTCTATTTAACTCTTCTTATTTCAATTTTCTTCTAAATTATTAAATAATTAATGAACTCTTTTGATTATTTTATTGCATCCCAAACTTCTGTTTTTATAATTTATTTAATATTTCCTTCTGTTGTTGATTAATATATATATATATATATATATATAAGCAACACATTAGTTTAATTTGTATTATCATAATTATTCTGAATTTTATTTTTAAATAACATATATTAAATTTCGTTGTAACTCATTTTATACAACATTGTATAATTTTTAAATCATAAAAGTTATTTAAAAATTATCACACGATTGAACTATAATAAATTTGTGGACTTAATACTCGGATTTAAGCGCACAAATCATATTCCATTTGAGACTTTATTGGACGTTGGAGGAACTTGAACTTACAGTCCCGTAAAATATAACACCAAGGCAATAAGTCAAGGACCATGTATACGAAAAATTGTCTCATTGGCGTATGCAACGATTTTAGCCTGAAGAAGAAGAAGAGAGAGAGAAACATATAATTGCCATCAGCACACCTTCACCGAGTTACTCTTGGGATTTCTGTAATTACAACATATAATTGCCATCAGCACACCTTCACCGAGTTACTCTTGGGATTTCTGTAATTACAACATTCATCTTTATTCCTACCACAAGTCGACCAGTTTTGTATCTAAATCCATGATATGTTCCTGATTTGGATCAAATGGAACCCTTTTGAGCAATAGAGCGGGAATTATTAATTTCGTCTAGTTGCCGTATAAGTGTCTGAAATTGTGTGTTATAATCAATGAGCATACACCACAACTATGGGAGAACTTATTTGCAGAACTACAAGGGCGAATAGTAGCAAATTCTGCCCACTTGTGATCCTACTAAGTTTCCAATTTTTTTGCTTTTTCGATGGAAAGAACAAGTTGTCATTACACCTACAATTCAATGATAACGTTAAAATGGATCACTAGACATGATAACATTTACACAAATCATTCCCTCGTATTACAAATACTGTCATTGTGACCACTAAACTGTACTCCTTTACTATTTGTAAACTGTTCTCCAAGAAGTTGGGAAGGCCAAGAATCTGCTGCTGTAGGATACCTAGCATGTGGTTTGCTCACATGAGAAGAACTAACAGGATAACCTTGCTGTATATCAGGCCGGAAAGGGACCACAAAGACAGCTGGAGCCTGTTGCATGATAGCATCAGCAGCAGGTGCTCTCAGTGGTTCAGCGGGCAAATGTGGTGTAAATTCCGGTTGCTGAAATTCAGAAGCTTCATTGAAGTCATGTTTTGGTTGAGCCAGTCTTGCTTCCAGCTCACACTGCAGTTCTCCAACCTGACTTTCAAGAGCAGAATTTTCATCCTTTAGCTCATTCTTCTCAATACTTACCTGGCCAACAGTAGAGAAAACTTGATTACTCTTGGGATCAATGCAGCAAAACAAAACAGCCTTCTTCTTAGATAACAAACAAGCCTATATGGAAGTTTCCTACCAATACTAAATCAGCAACGATGTTTTAATTTAACTGCCAGCGATTCAGATAATAGCAAGAACATGAAATAGATGTGAGCCTTACGTAATTAGATTCAGACAACAAAGACATATTCTCCTTCTTAAGGCAATCAATCTGTCCAGCCAAGTCCTTCAAAATCCGAGTTGCTTCATTCAATATGAAGGCCTTTCCACTATTTGATTGGGCTAGTTCTGTGCAAGAAATTTTTTAGTTAGTTATAGTTCATCCCAATCTTCAACATCACGAGGCATCTAAGATCAGGAAAAGATAGTGAATAGCTACCAAGAACATTTGCAAGCTCAAGAAAGAGCTCATTCAATTGCTCACGCTTCAGTTTCTCCCTGTCAGCCTTGTTTTTTCTTTTGGGAACTTTGACCTTATTCTTATCTTCACATCTGAGGCATAGAAAAGCTCGAGTCACTTGGGAATAAAAAAGTTGTTTCCATCCACCAAAAAATCACTCTTTAAGTTGAAATTTTATTTCAGATGAAACATCTCAATAAACTCAGTCATGCACAATGCAAACTACGGTTCAGCAGAGCTTGTTAATACTGGAGAAAAAACAAAACAATCAAAGTAGGTACATAAACCATGAGAAGATGACCAATTTTACACTAAACACACGCAAAATTAACTGCATCACATAAGCTCCAAAACTAACAAATTTGGCGAACCTCCTTTGCTTGATTACAAGTAAGTAAACTTGAAAAGAACTCCAATATTTGTGAAGCTCCTTAGCTAAGCATACTCCAAAGCTTAAACTTATGATAGTGTAATAACAGAAAAATGCATTGGTCATAAACCACTTATCTTCAGAACAATGTGATTAAATTTAATCTGGGTTACACTTCTTGTATGCAAAATCGTGGTCTTTTAATACCCAAATGTGACAACAACGTGCAAAGAAAATTGTTGGAAATTTAGAACTCCCAAACCCACACCATGAGAGATTTTATAAAAAAAAAATTTAAAAATAGAGAAAAAATAACAACACAAGAGAATTTATATGGAAACTCTCAAACCGGAGAAAAAACCACGAGCACCGAGAAGAAAATCTACTATGTCAAAAAATCCTTACAATCACACAATTTTTCCTCTCACTCAATCCCCAATACACTAACACGTCCACAAAAAAATACCCAAAACAAGCTCTCCAACTCTCACCTCAAAAGAGGAATTTAATTAGAGTTAAATTTGTCATACAAATCTTTAACTTTGGATTGGTACATTAATCAAGAAGGTAACAACCTCTTTACATAGGCAAGAGCCTTGCCTCAATTGTTTTCCTCAACCAATATGGGATAAACAAAGGAGCAAGGCTCTTACCTATATAAGGAGGTTATTATCTCCTTGGTTAATGTACCATACAAAGTCAAAGATTTGTATAACAAATTCAAAATTTTCATACAAATCTTTGACTTTATATTGGTACATTAACCAAAGAAATAACAACCTCCTTATATAGGTAAAATTTGTCATTCAAATCTTTGACTTTATACTGGTACATTAACCAAGAAGATAACAACCTCCTTATATAGGTAAGAGCCTTGTCCCAATTGTTTTTCCCAACCAATATGGGACAAACAAAGGAGTCAAAACTCAACAAAAATCTCAAAACTGCTGACCTAGGATAAAGAATGTCCGAAGTGCAATGTACTAACAAACAAGTATTGAAGACCAAACCATGATGAATACTCATAACTTAATTCTCCCATAAAGCAATTACCTCTTAACGGTTTCCACTGTCACATTCGCCTCACCGACCATCCCAGCAGTAATCTCCGAGCCCATGCCTTAGCCCAATGAATATAATCGCCGAACAAGGAATTACTCTAAACATGATCGAAAAGAATTTATTCAGGTTTCCTTTAGCTACTGAATTTCATCAAACAATCAAAAGCAGTAATCTGCTTACTACTGACGCAAATGGAAAAAGAAAAAAGAATATGAGTGGTAACGTTGGTTTTTTTTTTTTTTAATCATACCAATATGAGCAACAGACAACTAATCAAAAGAGAGAACTTTTGGTAGATTAAAAGCAAAAAACCAACAATAATCAACAATATTAACAACAAACCAACAGTAGGTTAAAAAAGAAAAGATACTTTTAAGAAGAAAACGAAGTCCCACCTCTGTGAATCACGAGCATGAGCATAAAAGCTAAGTACGGCAAAATTCAGAGCAGAGAACGGTTTCTTTCTTCTTCCTTTTTTTTTTTCAAGTTAGGAAGATAACAAAGAAGGAGAAACGTGAGACAGAGAATATGCAGGAGCGAGGTTGTGTTTGTTAATTGCACTGTTTTTACTTGGAAGAGAGATGCAGCGCGTGCTTGTTAATGTGGACGGCGCGTGTCCACCATCTGCTTTGTGGATGCAATGAACCCGGTAGCGTGAGCCCGACACGTGCTCTTTGCGTGTGTTTTGGTTTGTCTTTTCTCTTGTCCCCTGCCACGTCATCACACATTTTGCTTTGGATCTAATAATACTCATAAAAAATAACTAGTGGCATTTCCATTCTTCTTTTAAACTATTTTAAATATTATACGGGCTAAGGCTAAGAGAGGAAATGCAGTTAGTAGTCATAATAACAAGTTTAAATCCATATTGTGACGTGTGATCCACAAAGGGACAGGTGACATGTCGTGAGCGCGCGTGATTGTCCGATTTCAATACTTCCATCCAAAGGGGCGTGGGTGACCTGTGCCATCCCCGCCGTTCAACATTATTAGCAAATGCTCCACACTTGAACAAAATCCAAAATCATACATGCTTCACATGCTATTAAACACTTGCATCCTTAAATACATTCAGTAAAATTAAGTACTCTATATAAATAACTTGTTCGATTCAAATGGTCAATTAAAAGATCAAACTCTTATAAACCAAGAAGCATAAACATTTTAGTATTTACGAAATCTATATAAGACTCAAATCAGGACCTAGTGTTTGGAGGTATCATCTGTGATATTGATACAGGGAGTATTGCAATCCTTACAGAAGATGCAATTACATGTAAGACAACCTCTGAAGCCATTTTTTTCTTGGTGATAACTAACATTGGTTATAGTTCTACATTTGCCTGGATCTTAGCTTGTGTTGCAACCAAGTTGAAACCTGCGGACCTTCATTCTTCCATCCGCCAAAACATCGTACTCCTCCACATACCAGAGTTCAGAAACAACTGCCTGAATCACACCAACAAGCCAAAGTCAATCATCTATAATATAATAGCAGCTTGTTTCTGGTTTTTATTGTATTTTTTCTCATGTATCAAACGCCTACCTCAAGCCCACGGATTTTTTTGTTTAGCTCCTGAAAAAATTGGAGCTCATCTGATTGCTCCTGCATCAAATAAGTTAAAATTTTGAAGGATAGAAAAGTGTGACCCGGTATACCAACATGTACAAGAACTTCAATATATGTTAGGTTCCAAAACAAACCACCTTCCAAATTGATGTTGATCCAGAACACGGAACTTTGTTTTTACTTCTATGAGATGGAAAATGGTCTAACCTAAGCCATAATGCAGCTGGGAAAGAAAACTAGTTCTTGTTCATTTCAGCATTTTGAATCTTTATTTTTCTAATTTTAATTGTGAATTTTATTACTTCAATTTCAATTTACACATCTTTTCTTACATATTCTTTTAAAAAATAAAGTCTAAAATCTATTGATGGCTAATTATCTCTAAAAATTATGGCTCTGGAGGAAATATCTCTTAGGCCTCCATAACTAGTAAATATAAGTTCTTTTCAGTGTCGTCCAATTGCAATGTGAACAATAGTACGTGGGAACAAGCACCAAAGAATTAAATTATGCAAACTGGTGATATAGTCATTATACATTACCATCGATGAAGCTTTAGGGTGACCGAATAACCTTGCAAATGAAGTATGAAGAACAGCAGCATCATACTGCACGGGCAAATGACTGCAAATTAGTGACCACCATTAGGAACATTGGTAGATTTGATAGTTGTTTAGCAAATCACAAACTTCTTATCTTCATAGGTTGGTGGCCTAGAAGAAACTGATTCATGCAGATGGCTTCTTCAATATGCAACATTTCATGGAAAGAGGTAGAAGAAAGAAAGACTTCTTTAATCTTTACGAGAAAAAAAAAAGTTCGATAGACTATCTTATTGCAATTTTCCAATTACTTTAATGTATACCCCGACTCCTAGCAGGTCCTTTTCAACCCCAAGCAATCACAATGTTGGCAATAATATCAGAAAGTGAATTTTATACCAACTCTTATTAGCACAGCACAAGAAAAGAAGTTCAAATGAGTCTTACAAGCTGCTTGGGGCACATGGGAGTGCAGCTCTCAATTTAGCACGGATGGATATGGGATCTGTTCCAGAGATTGTTGGATCGCGTACGGTCCGAGTATTCAAAATACGCTGCGGAAAAGACCGTACAAAAACATCAAGTATAATCGAAAATACGAAGAATCAACGAAAATACCTTATTTTCGTGAGTAGATTGTTTCTTTTCG
>JANZLX010000007.1:18711990-18728815 GCA_025531955.1 Erythroxylum orinocense | reverse complement strand
TTTATAACAATAATTAATAATAATAATAATAATAATAATAATAATAATAATAATAATAATAATAATAATAATAATAACATAATGATGATGATGATGATAATAAGATAATTAATTTTGTATAATAATAATAATAATAATATAATTAAGAATAAAAAATTTGCTTATGTGGGAGGAGGGGTATTTCTAGAAGTTGCTTATGTGTTTTGTTTTGGAGACAGAAACAAGAAATTTTGTCCTTCGGTTTTGGAAGGAACAAAAATTTATGTTTTTGTCATCCAAGGATAGAACAAAAATTACTTAGGACAACAACCAAACATGCAGAGGGACATGATTTTTTTTGTTTTGTCATCTGTCTCCGCTAATAGAGACAGCAACCATACACTACGTAAAAACTATTCAAAGTCCAGAGGTGACAAAAACATGAAGCATGCCATTATTGCGATAATTCAAGACATATTAAGAGGTTCTACTATAAGTAGAAGAGGGATCAGAAAAAGCAACATCATCAAAATGACAGTGACAATAAAAATATAATAGCAACACCTTCAAGCACAAATGATGAAGTGTCCCTAGTTTGTGAAAATAATGAATGCTTCCATGTTAGCAATTTTGGTTCTGAATGGCTGAATAACAATAGAGCATCTTATCATTGTGTTCCAAATATGGAATACTTATTAAACTACAAGAGTGGAGATTTTAGGAGTGTAAAGATGGGAAACTAAAATTTTGCCAAGATAGTGGTATAGGTGATATCCGAGTAAAGACAAACATCGGATACTTACTAACCTTGAGAGACGTATGACATATCCCTAATCTAAGGCTAAATTTCTTATTGCCTAATATGTGAGATCAAAAAGAATATTATCACCCAAATAGGAAGTGGAAACAGTCCAAATGTGCCATGTAGGTTGCCCGAGGAGAATTATGTTGCTCGCTATATAAGACACACTTAAAGGTGTATGCTGGTGGAGAAGTATACACAATCGAAAAGGAATTTTCATCAAATCTAAAGTATACACAACTGAAAAGAATTTTCACCAAATCTATGGTATTGACAATTGGGACACATGAGTGAGAAGGTATTAAAATTCTTGATTGGAAAATCCCTAATCTCAATTAAAAACTCACAACTGCTTAATCCTTGCAATTATTGCTTGGTTGAAAAGTAACATAGAGTCTCTTTCAAGAAAAGATCTATAAGAAAGTCAAGTTGGTATATTTAAATGTTTATGTTCTTATTAAGGAAGAGTCACTAGGTTACAAATATTTTGTTACATTCATTGATGATTCTTCAAAGAAGACTTGGGTATATATGTTAAACTCTAAGAGTCAAGTGTTTGAAACTTTCCATAAGTTTTATTTTATAGTAGAAAGGGAAACTGAGATGAAGCTAAAATGTTTGCGAATAGATAATGCAAATGCAATATAGGAATACATCCAAGCCAACAATAAACTGTTATGTGACTAGTTGATATTCCCAAACAGTATAGGAATGATCTTGGATGCCACAAAATTCAATTTTCTCAGTGTGGCTGTTAGTACTGTGATCAACATCAACATGTCTTCTCCTCTAGTTTGTTGGTGAGTGAGTGAGATTTTCAAATTCAGCAAAACTGTTTTCAATTCACCGATTTTGTAATTTAAACTGTGTTTGATTTAATTGTTGCTAGGTAACAAAGTCCCCTTCTGGGGATGAGTTACTCCAATATAAGCTACTTTTTAGTAATGAAATTGAACAAGAAGAGCGGTGCTTATTTGATTGGGCTCCAAGTGTAACTTCTACATAAGATATCCAGGTAACTCTGAATATGCCTTCGTGCACATATACTGATCATACTTGTTAACTTGGATCCACAATCAAAGATTTAATCTTGTTAAACAGGTATGTGAGCAGTAGCTCTTATTTCAACTGCCAGTTTATATTTGATCTGGAATATCCCAAATCATAACAGTTTATCCTTAGCTTGGATGTGTTGCATTTGCATAAACGGTGGTGAATCAACTGTTTATAATCATAACAGAAGTTTCATGTTTGGGAATATCAATTGTTTATAATTTTGCTTTTCAAGCAGGAGGTCGTTTGGTGGTAGTAAAAGCAGAGTTTTGGATTATGTTAAGTGACCATTTCACTACAATAGCTTAAGCTGTTGTGTGAGACTAATTTAATTGGTTTTATATATTCACTAACATACCCCCTCAAGTGAAAGTCCTTTGGGCTTGAAACTTACACAGGCTCAATCTACCTTGTGCTGAATAATAGGTGAGTGGTAGGATTTGAACTCACGACCACTTGGTCACAAAGACTCTGATACCATGTTAGAATTTACAATGGGCCTTTTAATTGGTTTTATATATTCACTAACACATCCCCTCAAGTAAAAGTTCTTTGGGCTTGAAACTTGCACAGGCTCAATCTACCTTGTACTGAATAATAGGTGGGTGGTAGGATTTGAACTCACGACCACTTGGTCACAAAGGCTCTGATATTATGTTAGAATTTACAATTGGCCTACGGGCCCACATAAGAAGAAAAGTTAGATCACATACAAGCGCAAGTGAGGTTCCATCATAAAACTAATTGGTGATAGGTGGAGTAGCTCAGTAGGCTTATATGTTGGTCTTCTTTCCTCTCTTTCTTCAATATGGGACAAACTCCTACTATTATATTTCAAAACACCCCCTCACGTGTGGGTCTAACACGTGACATAATCTATCATTTTGAGGTGTTAACAACTAACATAAGAGCAATCCGCTCTAATACCATGTTAAAATTCACAATGAGTCTATGAGCCCACACGGGAAGGAAAGCTAGACTACATACAAGTCCAAGTGAGATTCCATCCTAAAACCAATTGGTGATAGGTGGAGTAGCCCACTAGACTTATATGTTGGTCTTCTTTCCTCTCTTTCTCCAATATGGGACAAACTCCCACTATTATATTTCAACTGATTCTTTCGAGTAGAAAAATAAGCATTTAAATACGTAGTTTATGCTTTGTAGTACAAAGTATCATTGACGGAGCCACATTGAAGGGAGAGGGGGCCATGGCCCCCCCTTTCAAAAATTTTTTTAAAAAAATTATCTATAAAATTAAAAATTTTAAAATTATAAGTATAAGTGGCCCCCCTTAAAAAAATTATTATTATTAGATGTTGATTTCTGGCCCTCCCTTAGAGTTCAGTCTGGCTCCGTCCCTGCAAAGTATAAATATTTATATAAAGCATAAACTAATTATTTAAGTGTGTACGTACACAAGGGATTAATTAATCCGACGCTGTTAATAGTATTTAGTTTTAGAAAATTGATATATTAGATCATGATCCTTTCTATATGACGTAATTGAAACCAACGAACAGGAAGAGATTGGAAGGAGACTCTCGCAATTTGTTGGAAGAGAGTCGTGCAAAGGCTTTCTTAAGACCCAATCATTGAATGTGCCAATCAAATAATGGAACGGTCCAAACTCAAGCTAATAAGAATGAGTGGGGCCAATCTCTCTGGGCAGGCTCATTAACACCCACCACCAATCTCCCTGGTGCCAGCGAGATTTATACATATTTCAATATTAAATTAAAAAAGGATAAAAGCGTGTGAGAATTATTATGAACCAAATCAAGTCTCCTAATTGACATCTTTAAGAAAAGGAAAAAGCAAGAGAGGAATGATGCACCTGTATGTCAGTGACACTGTACATCGGTTTGGACGATGACCAGCATCTTGGTCCCACCACCTGAGCCAAACACCTGGAACTGATAAGGTATGGGTCCCACAGTCCTATTAACCCCTCCCCTCCTCGGAGTAAAATTTCTTAAATCATTGACGGAGTAAAATTTTCTTAAATCAAAAAAGCAAGAAGCGCCTTTTCCTCACTTTCTTCTTGTAAGTCCGAGTCCGAAGTCCGAACATATAACAGTTCCAGTCAAAACTGTTTTATCTCTGCCCTTTTCACTGCGCAAACTTTTTTACCAATAAAAAAGGCAAAGGATTGAAAGGAATTGCCGCTTACTTAGGACAAGAAGACTTACCATATGCTATGCCTATGCTATACCCACCAATAATATATATGGACTGGAGTGGAGACTGAAGAGGGAAGGGAATGGGAATCTCTTTATTTATTTATTTATGTTTTTTATAAGAGGATAAGAAAGAGTCATTTTCACCAACAAGATTAAAGGTATATAATTACAGGCTTTGTCCATAAAAGAATTGCACAAACCATGACGATGGGGCATCGGTGTCCTAGCAATCAAAAGCTAATTAGAAGGAGAGAAGTAGAATCCCCGAGTTGAGATAAGGCATTTTCATGATCGGAACCAGCCAATTCCCCGGTGTTAAAAATAAATAAACTCTTTTTGTTGTTCTTTCCTCCCTCAAAACCTTATAATTTATCACACACAAAAATTTGGGAATAAATCGAAAAAATATCAGAAAACAAAAACCCCAGTTCATCAAGAACAATCAAACCTCACGTGTGTTACACATGCATCAAGCAATCAAACTACACAGTTGGAGAAAACCCCATGATGACCATGATGATGATGCTGCTCTATGAGTGATGACTTGCCGCATCATGTCGATCATCGCCGCCGCCACCACAACCCTGATGTGAATGGGACCCACTTGCCTGGGACTCCGATACACCGGAAGGCCGATAAGGGTTAAGTCCAGCGAGTATGTTAAAATGCCCTTCGCTCATTCCACTGTTACCACCACCACCACCACCACCACCACTAACACTATTAGACCCCAGTTGTTGTTGGCTTGGAAATAAAGCAACAGGAGCAGGAAAATTCATGAAATGTAGACCGCTAGACATGGAGCCCCTGTACAAAGCAGCGTTATTTGTATTAACTGACGGAAATGTCCACACAGAGTCTCCGCTCATTACTTGATTATTTGAGTTAGCGACCATCCAAAAATTCCCCGGAATTTGACTGTGACTCGCTGGAATCGCCCCAGTGCTCGACTGTAGCAAGCAACTCCCCATCTGATGTTGCTGCGATGATAAATCCTGTTCTGGCCTTCTCTTCCTGCTCAAGCTTTCTTCTGTTTCTGTTGACAACTCCAGTGAAGAGCTGTCTCGCAGTTCTTGCTTCGCTTGGATGACTGCATTCAGATTATTAGTCCCAAAATTTAGGAATGTTGGTGGGGGTGTTGTGTCTAGACCAGGGAACAAAGTCCTACGTTGTTGCATCGAAAAGTGTGGATTAAAGGCAGCCGATCTTAGCTGGGAAGGGACCGACATGCTTGAGCCTGAACTGCGAAGAGAAATGTTGAGAGAAGTAAAATTTGCTGGGATTGTACCCGTGCCAGTGGCTGCGATCACTGCTGGTTCTGCTTGCTGAAGTAGCCACTCGATGGTTTCGCCATCGGATTTGTGGCCAAGTTCTCGTGTAAGCTGAAAAACCCTAGCAGCGCAGAGAGCTGGCATACGAATTCTGCGACCACGTCCATCGACTTTGGTGTGTCGGTCTTTAGTTGATGTTCGTTTAGGGGGAGGTTTCTTGGATGGTTCTGGTGCTGCAATTTGGAGACCAGAAGTGGAGCGGCTGGTGATGTTAGTATTGTTACTGTCGTCGTTGTTGGTATTAGGTTGGATAGGGAGAGAAGGGTAAGGAGAGGAAGAAGAACAAGGGTCATCTTCTTTCTTTTCAAGCAATTGAAATGGGAAGTTTGGGCGGCGGTGGTTGTGGTGGTGGTGGAGCTGATGATCGTCACTTCCTTCCATGATAGCATGGAAATAAGTGGTTTCTCTATTGACTGTTTTTGTTTTTCTTGAGTGAGCAAAGGAGGAGGCTTTAGTTTAATCTCTTTTTGTGGGTCTCCTTTCGGGTAGCCAGAGAGTAGATGATGACTCTCCCTATTAAGAGAGACACCTTTTGTTTTCCTCTTTTGGGTTGTGCCGTGGAATTCTCATTCAGAAATCAGAATTGATGTTAAGAGAGGTAGGATAGGAGGGCAAGGCCAAGCTTTAAGCAAGAAAAGATAATTATGACTGGGCCAACGTTTCAAAAGCATTATCTTTTATTTTTTAATTTTAACATAAGAAAATTGTTTTTAAATTATTCCAACTAAATTATTTCGAAAACCGTTAATAAGTTGAATTTTCTTTTTCTGAAAAGGAAGAGAATATATCCCTAGATTTTTGGAAAATTTTGTGAATCTGGAGCTAGCTCCTTCCTTTCAATCGTGGTTGGAGATGGACAGCCCCTTTGGTTCAGACTCCACGTGAGGTGCCCTTTTTTATCATTCAATCCCTAAAGACGATGGTGGCCGAGGTGGGACCCAATCTCAAGTCAAAAATTTGAGCGACTTGGAAAGCAAAGGTTATCAGGGCGGGTCCCATCTCATTCAAGTCATCATTTCATTTTGCCTTTGTATTTGTTGGAGAACTTTGGGATTCCTCTCGTCACCAGGTATTATTATTATTAACATCAATATACATTGTTAGTAACAGGACTTCCAAATTTTGTCTGTAGTAACTAATCTTCCCATTGCCTGCTGGATAAATTTATGATTACATCTACTAATATAACTAAAACTCAACATTAAGTGACATGATTCTAAAACTTGAAGTTTGTTTTTGCCCCTTTGCATTTTGGTTATACCCAGGCTTTAGGGTTAGGGTTTCTGTTAATCCTTTTAATTCATTTTCCCCCTCCGAGCAAGGTTCTCCAAAATGGCTTTTTGGTAAGCATTTTCATAACCAAAGTTGGTTTTTAATGGTGGAGATTCATTGTTAGCCTTACCTAGTATACTTTGGATACATATTGATTGGGCTTTTTTTGGAAGGAAATCGTCTGTTTCTTTAATGTTGCACCTTATGTGCTTAAACAATCCTACCCATTCTATTTATTGTAATGAATGAGATGACTTAAGCACATAGTGACATAGGATTGTAGGAGCAAAAGATTTATTCCCGGATTATTTAAGGACATTATGATATTGACTAGAATACCCGTAAAGTTGTGGAAAAGGACGATGTATGATGTATTCTTGTGATCGAATCTTGGCGATACTTCGTCCTCTTACACATCATGGTCCCGACTGCATTATCTGCTATGGTAGCATCACGAGCGTGTATATATACCCCTAGAGGTGGATATGACTTTATCACGAGTGTTCCATCTTTAGATGGACTGACGGGTTGGAGATGGCTTTGGACACTTCGAGTATCTAAAAAACATAAAGTGTTCTTGTGGCTAGCGGCATGGAATCGACTCCGCACTAATAAAATTAGATATGAGTGAGGCCTATGCTTATCTCCTCTCTGTGGATGGTGTAGTACTAATACCGAAAGTGTTTGTTACTTACTACGTGATTGCACTCACACCAAGTGTCTGTGGGGGACAATTATGATACAATGGAATGACAACTTCTACCGAGAGCAACATATCTTTCTTTAGCTTAAAAACAACTGTGTGCAGAATGACCGGGATGTTCCTCGTACTTGGTGCTTTCTTAGCACCTATTGGATAATTTGGCACATTAGGATCAAGTGCGTGATTGAAGGAGAACAAATCACTTGTCGTGAGCAAATCAATTAGGTCAATGCGTTGCTTAGGGACTATATCATTGCTTTTGGTGTTCACTATAGTGGGCTGCCTCATCATCATGCCTTGCTCCTTGTATCTTGGGTTCCCCCTCTTGATCAGTGGCTGAAACTTAACGTAGATGAGAGCGTCAATGATAGTTCGGGACAGTGGGTATTGACTGACTAATTTGGGATAGTCAAGGTAACTAGTTAGTGGGGTTTTCTTGTGTGTTGGGATCATCACTATCATGGTAGCCGAACTCTTGGCTCTCTGCTATGGTCTCGCTTTTGCAAGCGGCTTTCATTGTGATGGCCTTATGGTTGAATATGATTCCACGAAAGCGTTGCGTTGCTTAAACTTTTATTCGGATGCCTTAATATTCCATCCCTTTGCTAGTTTCATATATGATATCCGCTCCTATCTTAGAGGTATTATACGGTATACAACTGCTCATGTTTTTCGCAAAGAAAACCAATGCGTCAATTTCTTAGCTCATTTGGGTTCGGGTAGTATGCATGGGGAGTGTGTTTGGCACACCCCTCCTCCTAGTTTGCATACTCATTTGCGTGCATTGCAAGGGATTGCTTTTAGTCATATTTAATGCTTGTTTTAGCGTTTCTACTGTACCAAAAAAAAAAGATATGATCACTTTCATAATAGAATCATACTATGTGGCGGTTCTAGAGTCTTTAACTATGTTAGAAAGTTCAGTAATAACCATTAAGAATTTTATATGATATGGTCGGAAACTAAAATTACCTTTCAAAATATTGCTAATTAAGATTCAAATCTCAACGAGCCTAAGGGATGCTGTCCTATGTACCCAAAAAAAATTGAGATCATGAATTTTAGGGATATTTATGTTTTATGGTATACCAAAAGATATAGTCATTTTTCCCTTTTTCTAATAACAAGAACAAAAAGTTGTTTGATTAACTCTCTTAATTGGTCAGACGTTATATTGTTTTTTTTAATTTCCAATTGGGATTACAGGTTTCATTCTCTTGAATTGAATTTAGCCTTCAAAAGTCAATAATTTATACAGACTACCCAAAGGCGTTGATTCTTAGTGGCGTAGTACAAGACCTTTAAACATATCATTCATCATTGTGTTTTCTTAAGTAGTACTATTTTCTTCTGTTGTAAGTTGGTAGAATCGCAACTATGGACGAACAGGAATATTTTAAATTTCTACTCATCCATCATGGCGTAAGGCGATTTGTAACTGAAGAAATTAATTATATTATACTGTGTTTTACTAAAATTATACTCATCATATTGATTACTTTCACTATTATTATTGTTTAGCCCTGGTGATATATAACTAATTTTCATCTTGTCTCCATAACTTCAAATCATTCATAAAAACAGCTAGATCAGGCCCAACAGGGTGGTGAGGAAATATATATTTTTCGCTTTCTTTATCAGTAGTTAACCTCTATATGGAAAGAAAATAAGAAATTGACAATGCTTGTCTCACCAATTTAGCGTCAAATGATACTAACTTTGAAACATATAACTGATGGGTTATGATGATTAAATTCGAGCAGCTTGGTGTTGTACAAAAACAGAAGGCCGTTCGACACCCTCAATAGGTTGTAATGATAAAACAAAGTTAGATTTTAGATACAAGTAGTATAAGATTCAAGTCTTAGATCGAGGAACCTGAAAAAAGGATTAATATCATGAGTAGTCAATATAGATATATTAAAAATAATAAAAAGAGGCCCCACCTTATTCAACGTCTATATTGTTTTAGAAATCATGCATGTTTTATATTGTTACTACGGTGGGTCCCTTTGGTTACCCTAATAAATTACCCAATCCCCACGACATGTAGCGGCTAAAATTAAAATGGTTTGACCAGGTAAGAAGGAAATTCTGCAACTCTTTCTTTGTGTGACTTTTGTGAAAGGGATTCATATGAGTTCCAAATTTGTTGATTTTCTTTTCCCTTCTTAATGTATATTGGATAGTTCAAACTGTTAGTGTGTTTAGCAAATGAATTTGCGTTAGTAAATGGATGATTAATGCACTAAAACGCGTGTTATTTCTAATGTCAGTGGTCCTTTAGTTGTCAATACGAGGGTCTTCCTAATTATATATCCTACTAATAGTTGCCCATTAAATATTGGATAGTGAAAGTTTAGCATCTAATTAATTAATTAATTTACTATAATTAACCATGAGCACTCATAAGCTTTTCCCAAACAAACAAAAAAAAGGTTATCTCCTTCACCAAAAAATCAATTAAAGTTTTGACGAATCAATCAAGATTTTGATAACTCTATCCATGTCAGAATCATATGAATTAACTAACCAAAGGATGATATGAGATCAAACTTAACTTTGCGACACTTTAATTTCATTCCCCAGTACAACATATTTGTTGTATATATCATATATTGGGAGAAGCCTTTTAAGTTGCACGTGTGTTTAAATAAATCCTAAAGCATATTGGCCATAGAATCTACCAACACATATAAATCAAGAGCCTTCAACGAGATGTTCTCTGGCCCTCATCATTCCTAGAAAGATAAGAAATTAACATAAATAAATATATTTATCCAAATGTAGGACCATTTCCTACAGACTAAGAAGCTCTTGACAACCAGATATCACGTGCATATGGCGCTGCCTCTTGTCATGAAACCTTATTATCGTCTTCTTCCCTACCAAAATCAATAGGTGAATATAGGGGCAAGCCTATACTGTTCATATATAGTTTTTGTTGGCATTGTCCTTGCATGACTGCATAGTGGACCTGGGATTGGCCATGAAATGTGGATGAGATATTTGCCAAGTGCTGCCCCCTTTTTTTTGAGACCACATGTTCTTTGCTACTTCTGCACCCTTTTGAATATGATAGTTAACCCATTCATTATTTAGCGTTATTTGTTTATCTCCTTCGGATATGGACCGATTTTGATCAATTTTTAGCTCTTTGTTTTCTCTATTTAATGCATCCATGACAAGGACCATCAACATATTGGCTCTCAGGTACATCTCATCTTATGTTTTTTATAATCACACTAGAAGAAGGCTGCATAGTAGTTACTAATATAATTCATATTATTAGTTATATGTGTGTATTGACTTGGTTGTATCTAATGACTACACTAGCAAAGAACAAATCTATTTATTGTAATAATTTAATTAGATAGTTGAGACTAAGTTTTGGATGTTATTGAACTAGTGGTACCCAAATTAGGTTAGTGTATACAGATCTAGAGTTGTCGTGTCGTCAATCCCCTAAATGTTGGTTTATAACTTACAGCAAATTAGTTGATTATAGTTTAGTTACAAAATAATTTAAATCATTCTTTATGTTATTCATATTTAAATGTATATGAAAAAAAGTCTAAAGGATAAATATGCATTGCAAATGAAATATAATGAGATTCATATTGCATTAATGTATTATCCTTAAATTATTTCTAATCATTATTCTATTATTAAGATTGAACATTAACAATGTAATAGCTAGTTTTTCAAATTGAGAGATTAGAACCCTAGACTATTGCATAGAAGCTATATCACTGAAAATTTATGAATTGCATTTCATTCACATGCATAATAATAGCATACACATAGGAATTATGATTTAGTACACATTGCAAAAAAATGTATTTGCACTCAATTAATTTATTCCAAGGTATGAAAGGTTTAAAATGATCACGATGTGAATTGTGTATTGTTTATACCTTTCATTTTGGTTTGATTGATTACAAGTAGTAAATTTAGAATTAATTGGTACAACTGGAAAATTGATGAATTAAAATGTATATTTGGTTTAGGAAAAATGCCAAGTGATAAGACAAATTGACACATGAAAAATTAAGATGACTAAGCCTATAATTGAGTGACATTTGGCATAGCTAATTAATTGACAAATGGCATCGATCATGAAGTGACAAATGGACTAATAACTAGGTGACATTTGGCAACAAATATGCAGGAAAAATGGAGAACATGCTTAGGGACATATGCCATGGTAATATAGAGACACCTAGCATCTAAGGAGTTAAGTTTCTGCAAGAGTAAAATTAGTTTTGTTCATTTCTTCTTCTCACATCACCGAAAAATTAGTTTCTGTCCAATAGCTACACTAATAATCCATGCTTTCACCCTCTCAAAGTTAGGTAAAGAATCAGAACATAGTTGTTCTTGTTATAGCCTTTGATCCAAGCCAAAATCCATTCAATTCCCACCTTGAATTCGTGATGATTTTTGCATGCATAGAGAGCTAGATTAGCTTGATCTTTGAGCTAGAATTTGAGCTAAACAAGTAAGTAAAAGATTGTTCTTTATGGGATGTTACAATAGAAAGTTTATGATGACGAACTTGGGATTAATTATATATTATGTTGATGATGAGGTTGTGCTAGAATGTGATAGTGAATTGGATAGTTTTTGTTTTGTTTTGATGGATGAAAGACAATAGTTATGAGCTGCTAAATGAATGATTTTGAGTTAAAATTAGAGATAAGATTGGTGAGGTATTGACATATAATTAAGGTAGGCATAATTTAGGAACTATTATAAAGGTGTTTTGAAATTGGAATGAAGGTGTTTGAATATGGAAAATCATAGAAAAATGAGTAGTCCACAATCGTGGCACTCATCCCACGATCATAGGTAGATGCATTAGCTTCTTTGACAATCGTGGGCAAGGTTTTAACATGGTAAATTATGTTTTGTGCAATTGTTGAACCATATGAGGACAAGACACTTTACATTGGTGTATTTGAACTTTAATGAGGCTTGAAAATGAAAACATTGGTGTATTTGAACTTGAATGAGGCTTGAAAATGAACCTAGTTTGGTGTTGGATTAAGTGGTTAAGGGTTTGATAAGTTTAGGTTGTTAATTGATGTTGAAACTTAAGGAATGGATTGTTTTGATATCAATGTATATGAATTTAGGAAGTATGAGTTGTTAGTGGTATAAAGATGTTCTTATGAATGCAAAAGTGATTCAAAGGATACGAACAATGTGAACTAGGTATAAATGAATGAGTGATGAATTTGGAGTAATCAAACTTACTTAAGGCATAACCTAATTGAAAAAAAGTTATGTACAAGCTATAATATTTGAATGATCAAGACTTGTGATTGAGGATAAATACCAGAAAAAATCAATTGATTTTTTCATAAAAATTTAATTAATATTTTATGTTTTATGAAGGAAGTAGTTAATCTCATAGTTAAAATATGGAGATACTTAAATAAACGTATGGGTGATTATTAGAGAATAAGTTCATTGAACTGACCTTCTATGAAAAATCTATTTGGAACATTACTTGTATATCTATAAAAATTCTCATTATGATGATTCTATAAGTGATTCTTTGACTTAAGATTTTCAAAGTTATCTTGTATATGGATTGCTATGTCTTGATATTACTTATGACCTATTTTAGTCAAGGATAGCTAAGTCAGTAGTCATTAGATGCAACATAAATTATATAGAGGTAGTTGAGTGATCAATATAGGATTCATCACCTTAAATTAATTAGAGATAATGTTATGTTGTTCTTGATTAGTTTTTATTTGAAAAATCCTTAGCCAAGGTGGAATAACACTATGTAAAATAGTTTATAAATTTTATTAATTAAATTAATTACTAATGGTGGAGAACTAACATGATTGGACTCAAATAGAGTAGACATGAATTTCATACTCTATGTTTAATTTGAACATTATATAATGAAAGGATTGAATTATACGAAAAAGTGATGTATCAAAAGGTTAGTCAAAATCATTTTGACATTCCTAAATATTTGAGTGGTTATGATATGTTGTTAGACGTTGATGTTGTTATATGGATATAAATTGTTAACTAGAAAATTAAAGATAAATTAAAGGGGTTTAATTTGTAAATGTGATTTAGATTTATAATTTTTATATATTGCTAACATATTTAGGAACCTAATGGGTCACACATAAAAAACAAGTTGAAGAGAGAAAAGATATTTTAATCAAGTTAGACTTGATTTAAAGTTTGAAAAACCTGATGATTAAATGTGAGATATTAGATCTCATTTGGGCATAATTGGAATTTAATTAGAATTATTTGTAATTATAATTATAATTTAATTTTAATTAAATTACTATAGTGTCCAAAACTTATTATAAATAAGCTCAAGCTCTAAGAGAGTTAGTACTTTTTGTTTAACCTCTCTATAATAGTTACAAAATTCTTTTAAAGTTGTTCTATAGATATTGTTGGAGATTGGATACTTGTGCGACTACAGTAGTTGAGATGAGTCAATTTTAGAAATGGTTCGAGAGATAAAATAAAAAAGGATGAAGCTTCGAAATAAGATACGAATTAAGATTTACGACTTATTATGATTTATGTGTTAATCATTTATAAAAATTGAAATTATCTTGACTTTTAGGAAATAAAAACGAAAAAATTTATTGAGTGTGAGATCAAGAATTGCCCCAATTTCACAATACTAAAACTATAGCTATTAGTTGTACATCATATGCACATCACAAATGGGTTAGAGAGAGAGGCTCCCACTTGTCTCTAGGTGCATTCTTAATCACTACACTCCTTAATCCAAACCACCGCACTTTTTCGCTTTCTTCTTACCCCATCTCTAGATTATGCAGGGGCTTTTTAGTTATTTCTTTCTACAATATTTCTTTCCTGCCACAACTACTTACCATTTCTTTCCACTGTTCCTTTTAAAGTCTCACCCTGCAAATCTACTCTCTTCCTTTTCAGTGATATGACCACTCCTCACCTTACTGACTTTCCACCCTTACCCCTCACCTCTAATCCCTCCCTAGCACATGTCTTCCCCACTCCATCTCTTAAGACACCTCCCACCTAGAAAACATGGATGCAAGTTGTCATATATCAACTTACATCTTCCCTTACCTTCAGCCCTCCCTAGGAGATTGACGGTAAGTTGGTGGGTTGTCAAGATCTTGAACAACTTCAGAAAGGAGCTAGGAGCTAGAAAACAACTATTGTGGGGTTCTTCTTTGATCATCATCCATCTTTTGCTCTCATCCATTGTTGGGCCAAAAAACTATGGAAACAAAGAGGACTCATCAATATATTTCTTTCATAGAATAATCTCATTCTTTTCATTTTCTCCACTACCTCTGAAGTGAACAAAGTTTTGGAGGATGGCCTTTGGCATTTTGGAAACTAGCCTATATTTTTAATATGGCAACCTAGCTTACGGTTTGACTCAATTAAGGTCCAAAATGTACCCCTTTGAATCAACTTCCATAATATCCCACTTAAGTATTGGACTACTCAAGGGTTAGCTCGTTAGCTAGCTATATCAGAAAACCCTTATGTATGGATGAACACACTACCAGGAAGAAATGCATAGGTTATGCCAAAATATGTATCAGTATCGAGCTTTCTAAGGAACTCCTAACTGAAATTCATATCCTAAGGTTAGGCGAAGACAACAAACTCTGGGAGGATTCTATTGCTATCTCTTACCATTGGAAGCCCCCTTCCACATCTCAAAACAAGATCTGGCAACCCACGAGGAAGGTTTTTAAAACTGAGTGTTACTAAGAATTGATGAGACTCCATGATTTTGGGCACTCCTCTGGCGAGATTGATCCTAATCCCACTGCTCTTAATAACTCTGATACAAAAATAAACTCCTCTAATCCTGATTTTATTTATGCCTAAAAAGGGGACAAACCATTAGCAGATTGTCTTATCCCACCTTCAGAGTTACCCCTGATTGAGACACATACCATTGCTGCCTTCCCTGTGGCTATCACTAAAACTCACACTCTTGAATCTGAAAATCCAGTTGCCACCTCCTCCCACTCGACCTCATTGAATGCTCCTACTAATAGTTCACCTACTGTCGACTCTCAAGAAAATTTCCAAGACGAGACTTTTCATCCTACGACACGAAGAAAATCTAAGCAAGGCAAAGGCAATGCCCCACAAATTCCCCAACATAATGTGTTAATCCTTATTTGGAAAGTGAGAGGAATAAATTGCCCCTCCAAACTTTTGGCTCTTCGAGATTACATCCTTCAGGAAAAACCATTACTAGTAGTTTTACTTGAAACCAAAAATAAAGAGAGATAACTTGAATAAACTGCAGATACTAGGTCCTTAATAAGATCTGCTCTCTAACCATCATCATCATGCTTTTGGATGTGTTATTATTTGCTACCAAAAGGATGTGTTAAAGTCACTTTGGTGGATTTATATGAGCAAGCTATGTATATGCATTTGTATTTTCTACAAGAACAGACTACCGTCACTACTTCCTTCATCTATGCCAACAACTTTGCCTTTCAAAGAAGGTATCTATGGAACAACCTACTCACCATTAGAGGCAACATTAATACACCATGGGTGATAATTGGGGATTTTAATTCAGTTCTTTATCCTATTAAAGCTGAGGGTCATTGCAACCTCAACGATTATTCAACAGATCTCAATAAATGTGTTTAGGAGCTTGGAGTGACTAATTTACGATATATTGGACATTTTTTTTACTTGGTCTAATAAGCAAACATCTGCTTGGAACATTAGGAAAAAACTTGATCGTGCCCTAGTTAATGATATATGGTTGCACACTTTTCCCAACAGCTCTGAAAACATTAAGGATTCTCTCTTCTCTTACCACCCCCAATCTTTATTGAGAGATTGGTTTAAAAAAAAGTTACCCATTTTCCTTTTCGGTTCAATAGTTATCTAGTTTACAATCTTGACTTCCCTGCAGCTTGTAGTTACGGGGCACACCAACAATATACAGGTACTAAGAAATATTGTTGTGTATAGAAACTGAAATTCATTAAACATAAGCTCAAGATACTAAAAGCTGAGAAAGGATCCATGGTATAAGCTATCCAATCTACCAAAATAGCTATTGAACAAGTTCAATCACAACTGGCCATATGTCCTACTGATAAGATATTACTGGACTTAGAGAAAATTTCCCTTTCAAATTATATGCAAGTAATCAATAATCATCACTTTTTGCTCCAACAATGCTCTCGAGTTTAGTGGCTCATTAATGGGGATCAGTGTACCAACTTCTTTTTCCATTCAGTTGTTATGCGTCAGAATCAAAATAAAATCTATTCCATCACCTCTACAATGGGCTCACAACTACATACACTCCATGATATACAGCAAGAGGTCTTGAGATACTTCAACTGTTGGGACCCGTTTCTGGATCCCAACCGAAAACCGAAAAACGAAAACATATCGGAAGTCGAAGGATTCGAAAGCGAAACGGAAGCACTTTCAAATTGAATCGAACGAAATCGAAAACGAA
>JANZLX010000007.1:18658440-18673459 GCA_025531955.1 Erythroxylum orinocense | reverse complement strand
AATTTTCTTACGAATCCAACGGTTCAAGAATCAGGTCATTTGGAGTTCGGATGACCAAGATATGGTCAAAATAGTGGGAGGATTTAAATTAAAACTCAAATAAAATAAAATAATAAAATAATCAGCCCATCTACTATTCATCATCCCTACCACCGAATTTTGCAGATTTTTTTTTTTTACTTCTTTTCATCTATTTTACTATCCATTTAATCACTTCTAACTAGTTCATTTAGCTAGTTTAAACCTTACTAACACTTCCAACCAACTCATAAACAATTTAAAACTTCAACTAACACTAATCCAAAACCTCCCAATTTCTGTTTTTTTTTTTAAAAAAATATTTCTTCTTAATCCTTTAACTAATTCACTTCTAAATAATCCAATAATCTTGCTTAATCTCTCTGAACTCCCAAACCATTCAGAAACTACTTTAAACCTCATACATCACTAAACAGAAAAATTCACTCTCTCTCTCTCTACTGCGTTTTCTTTCTTCTTCTATTTTTTTTTTAATTTCATGTAGTAAATTACTGATATCTTACTGCCCTCTGTCCATTTAACTCCATCAATCAATCTAAGAATTATTATCACCAAAACTGAGGACCAGAAGTCTTACTAAATGTGCATCATGTGTAAATGTGAGTCAACGAGAGTCACAAATTGGTCTGTACAGTGACCAAGAAGCCATGACACTTAAGACATTTTGCTTGCCACCCACTTCCGAAAACTTCCATTAAAAAAAATCATATTTGTTTGTGCATATGCAGCTTAATGTATCAGTACAAACTCATTCAAACAGTTCTGTAAACTAGACAGAAATCTATGTCGCGGATGTCATCTAGGAAACGTACGCAAGGAATTATGTTAATGGTGGTAGGAAAGTTATAAGAACATGTAATAACAATAATTTCTATGTATTGTTCCTATACGCTAAAAACATATAATTTTTTTATTGCCACACATGTTAAGTAACAAAAAGAAGTATATGAAATAACTCTACTTTGAATCATAATATACGTTTATAACTTATAAGCTCACAACAGAACCACAAAAGCAGAGTAGCTTCACTTACTGTGTGAGTGACTCAATTGATGCTTTAGTCGTTAGTTGGTAGAGAACGAGTGAAGGAAGTTCAGTAAAGACTAACCAAATAGTCCTCTTTTAAAAAAATCCACCCGTCATTACCACTTACGAAATAGCTTGCATGCAGGACAAGTAGTATAAACGTGTCAAAGAAACTTAACCACATGTCTAGCTACCAACTACCACTGTCACTGCTTCCATTCTTAAAATATTATTATTATATTAATAAAATATTCTTTTAAACAACTATGATTCTTATATCAACAAATACCTATAATTTTCAAAACACTTCCGAAAATTTACCAAAATTCCGTCATAAAATATTGACTCTAAAAATAAATTTTCAACTCAAAAATACTTCACCATCAATTTTTAAAAATATTTGAAGTATACAAAAATTACTAAAATTATTTTAATATTGTCCGAAGTTCCATTAAACCAATTTACCCGGAAAATGCCAAAGAATGCATGTACAATCATATAATTATGCAAAAATGTGTATGTCACAAATATGATGCATGAAAAATGCAATTTCCTAGTTTCTCACAGGAATCCACAAAATTTACAATTCTAGCCCTAACATGGGTAACGGGATGCTACAATGTCTATGCCAATTCAAAGCGTATGCAAATTTCAATTCAAAGCATGTGACATGTCATTAGTTTCCAATTGTATCCAAAACTCAATTCAATGCTAAATCAAAGCATATGTAAACCTGATGAAAATTATAACTTTTAAATTCAAGTAGTAGTGGCACTAATGGAATTATTCATAAACATACTTTTCATAGTAAGGTATAAACAATCTTTACAAAATCAATTTAAAGGTACACTCACTATTTGTCGTTTATCATAAACCACCATCATGTGTTCGGTGCTTTTCCTATATTAGTCCCGAGTCTATGGTGACAAGAAAATTTTATTGTCTTACTCAGCTATAAGGGAGACCCCTGAAGGGTTCCTAAAGCCTGTTAAATACATTCATAACTTTTTTTTTGGTAAATCAGTAAATAAATTAGTAAATAAGAAAAAAGAGTTTATGTACAAAGGTAGAGTTTGTGAAAAAACCAAACCCTTCCCAACCAAAAAAAGCAATCCACTAAACTAACTAGTTAACCCCTGAGAAATGGCAGCAACTCAAAACTCTAAAATCACTTGCAGAATTTCAAACTAAACAGAAAACCATTAAACTTGGATTATGATATAAGGGACAGTCTTTTGATGCATAAATCTATTCCCCTTTCTGGTTAATAGGCTGTGAAAACCCTTCTTGAAGGTGTACACTATTGACAGCCTTCCATCTCTGTTCCACCCTCCACCTTGATGCTGATACTCCAAGTCCAAATGTTGGTTGAATCCTTCCAAATGGAGAGTCAGCTGATGATGAAACAACTTAATTGCCCTTGGAATGGTCTGCTGGCTCTGGACTGAGGCTACTTCTGCTCCTCCTATGCAAAGTAGTGCTGTCTCCTAGGGTGCTCACTGATGGTTAAATGGGATCCTACGGCAGACTTAACTACTGTGGGTGAAATATTCCACAAGCAGTTACTTCAACTCCTGCTAAACATGATGTGTAGGAAAGCAAGCTGCTGCCGCCAAACGCCAATGAGAACTACAATTTCCTGAAACAAAACTCAAAAAAAGGTGATTGAAAAATAAAGACTCTCCTTCCTTTACCTTACCTCGGTGTTTGTTCTAAGGTGCTCCTGAACTAGGGTAAGCACTCTTACTTTTAGTCCATCCACTCCCATGGCTTCATCTTGAAAGGTCCTAGAATTCCTTTCTTTCCATAGTGAATATACTATTACTGAAAGGATAAGAGGGAAAACATGGGGAGAGAAGGCTCTAGAGTGTTGAGGGTGGTTCAACCAAGAAGGTATTGTGTTGAGGGTAATCTGTGGAGGGATGGGTTGATGGAAGTGAGTAAGGCAAGAATCCCAAACCGATTGTGAGACAGGGCATGCAAAGAAAAGATGATCAATGGATTCATTGTCATTGAGGTATAGGGAGCAATGATTGGGTGTAAAAAGGAAGGGAAGATGGTCTCTAGTTTGTAACTTACCAAAAAAGGCCAACCAAAGGATGAAGGAGCATCTAGGGATATTTCGTTTAAACCAAACCAGAGAATGTCAAGGGGTGGGAGGAAGAGGAGGTCTCAAAATATTATAAGCTAAAAAATTGGTGTACACATGCCGGTGCCTCAACCCATCGAGCCACTCCAAACTATCCTGTTGAGAGATATTTGGATAATAAGGAGGAATGTCCAAGTGGCCCAGAGTAGTAGTTACTAACTCTTGCCATCGCCACCTATTGTTCCTGATCACCTCAGAAACAGTAGCAGTTAATTTAAGGTCAGATCCATTGATGGCCCGGGGAGTAGAGAAATGCTGGAGAATTCCTCTAGGATGCTAGGGGTCCAGTCAAAAATAAGTAGAAGCTCCATTACCAATCCTAATTCGAAATTGGTTCCCTAATTTATCCCTAACTGCTAAAAGCTTTCTCCAGCTCCAAGAACTATTGCTATTGGGACAAATACTCCAAAAATTCCCCCTCGTCAAAATAGTAGAATGGACCCACCTCACTCAAAGTGCTTCAGGGTCATGAAACAAAATCCAAATCCGATTGCCAAGCAGCACATTATTCCAAGTAGCTAGATGTTTAATCCCTAGACCTCCTTCCTTTTTAGAACGACAGACATCAATCCATTTAACCTTAGCAATGGAACGGGAGGATCCTTGCCCCGACCAAAGGAAGTTCCTAAGTTTGGCCTCTATGTCCTTTAAAATAGAAGAAGGAAGAAGAAACATGGAAGACCAATAAACTTGAAAAGAAGAAAGAACCGAGATAATCAATTGCAGCCTACCAGCATAGGAAAGGGTTTTGTTTGTACACTTACTAATCCTAGCGTCAATCTTGTCCAAAAGGGGAGTACAATCCCTTCTTGACAGCCTCCCTGTGATGAGAGGGACCCCTAAGTAAGTAATAGGAAGACTACCTCTCTTAAGCCCAGACAACACTTCAATTTGAGAAGTCAAGGTAACCGACTCTGGGGACAAGAAAAAATGACTCTTATTGAGGTTCATTTCTAGACTAGAGAATTGAAAAAAGGTCCTAAGACAGCTAAGCAAAGAATGAACGGATCCTAAATCAGCTTGGCAGAAAAGCATGAGATCATCAGCAAACAGAAGGTGGGATATTTTTAGGGATTTACACCTCCAGTGGTATTGGTAAGCCAAATTACCCTCTAAATTCTTGTTTAACCACCTGGACAGGACTTCCATACATAAGTAAAAGAGGAACGGAGATAAAGGATCCCCTTTCCGAAGACCAGATTTGCCTTTGAAAAAAGTTGAAGGGGTTCCATTAACGAGGATAGCATAAGAGGGGGTTGAGATACATTCTTTGATCCGAGTAATGAATTGCCCAGGAAACCCCGTAGACACAAGAATATTGAGAAGAAACTCCCAATGAATGGAGTCATAGGCTTTATGGAGGTCTATTTTGAAAGCACAACACTTGTGATTATTAGACAAATGATAATTCCGAAGGATTTCTTGGGCCAACAAAACATTGTCACCGATGCGACGATTTTTAACAAAGGCACTTTGATTAGGACTAGCAAGATGGGGAAGAGTCTCTCTAAGCCGAGTGGCTAAGATCTTATCAATGACCTTATAAAGGAATTTACAACAAGAAATGGGTTTATAATCCTGCACAGTGGTAGGTTGTGCTTTCTTGGGAATAAGAGATATGAAAGTGGAATTAAGCTCTTTAAGGAGCTGCCCATGAACAAAAAAAAAAATCCTTGATAGCATCGGTGACTTCCTGACCGATTATTGGCCAAGACTGATGAAAAAAATAGCCATTAAAACCATCTGGGCCGAGAGCCTTGTTGGGATGGAGGGAATTAAAAGCAACTCTTATCTCTTATGTGGAAACTTCAGCTACAAGAGACTTAGAGAGACTTGCAGGAAAAGGGCAAGGAAAGAGAGAGGCCACAAACTCTTGGGAAGAAGGGAGACGTTTGGAGCTTCCTATAAAAGCCTAGAAATGATCTAAGAATTGATTACTTATCTCTTGACTCCCTACAATTCTAACCCCATTGGTCAAGGATAAGGAGTGAATGGTATTCCTATTGCGGTTAGCAATGAGGGACTGGTGGAAGAAACGAGAGTTCCTATCCCCTTCTTGAAGCCATTTAATCCGGGAAGCTTGCTTGAAAAAGGATTCCTGATCTCAAAGGGCTTTAAACAAATCATGAATGGCTGCAGCCTCTCTTTCTTTCATGAGAGGAGACTGAGGATCACTTCTCATCTGATCTTGAATTCGGTTAAGATTGGTCTGACAGCTTTCGACTCTCTCAATAACATCACCTATTTGTTCAGAGTTAAGGGTCTTAAGAGCTCGCTTGACCACTTTAAGCTTAGACACCACCTGATACATAGGAGTGCCTCTTATCGACATTGTCCATGCTTCTTCTACAGTTTGGAGGAAGTTAGGCTGATTGACAAGGAAGTTGGAGAATCGAAAAGGGGAAGACCTCTTCTGTTGACTAAACAAAGCCCTAACCACTAATAGGGAATGATCTGAGACATGTGGATTCAGGTAACACTATAAGAACTGGGAAAAGCGGAGGACCACTCAGAATTTATGAGATTTCGATCTAGTTTCCTAGCAACATTGAGATCACCACTCTGTTTATTGGTCCAAGTGAAAATAGGGCCACTTGCATTAAGATCAAACACTGCGTAATCAGTAACACACTGCCTAAAGTCTCTCAGCCCTTGCATTGCCTGATGGGGACTGCCTTATGGGGAAACAAAATCGCATTGAAATCCTCAGCTATAAGCCAAGGGGTATTACCTACTGTGGAAGAGATTTGGGCCAAAGCAGACCAAAGGTTTTTCCTATGATTAAGGTTGTTAGAACCATACACACAAGTGATCAAAAAGGGAGGAGGATTATGAATGGGAGTTACTGCCATATGAATCAATTGATCTGTAGAGAGTAAAGTAGAACAGGAGTATCTACCAGCATTCCAAGCTATAACTATCCTAGCATTATGAGCTTGATCAAGATTAGAGCAGAATGACCAGCTAGGAAACATCATGGAGCAGATATTATGCAGCATAGAAGAAGATCTAATACGGGATTCAATCATGCAAACAAAACCAGGGGCAAGCCTCTTGAGACAAGCTTTAACAGCTAAATGTTTATTAGGGCTATTGAGCCCTCTAATATTCCAAAAGACTAAGTCCATAAAAAAGCGAAAGGCAAAGACTACTTCTGTTTCCTTCGAGACTTCCTATTAGTTCTAATAAGATCCCCTTCTGCCCCCCCCCCCCCCATATTACCTGAGCTGCTGGGAACCATATCCGAACTAGGAGAGGAGGGAGAACTACTTACTTGGTGGACATCAGGCAAATCTGAGACAACACTTGCTCCTGGAGGGGCATCCACAATGGGACTGTCCTCACTAACTTCCATCAGAGGGGCGACTTCCTACCCTTCCTAGCATGGCTGCTTTCTGTCAGGGTCCGCCAGATCTGATTTGGGGTCGGGAAGAGGGACCTCGTTAGGGAGCTCTGTCACACTTAAGGAGGCCAAGGTGGATGACTGCTGCTGGTGACTCTGGGGAATGGCCTCCCTCTCCTGCAACAATTCTTGCTGCATACCTTTTTCAAAGCGCTTCCCAGTAGGTGTCCATTCCTTCTTAGGAACAGAATGATCTGGTTTCCACTCATATTCTATATGGATTTCCTTATACATGAGCTTCCCTTCTTCATCATAAGTTGCCAACTAGAAGGATGTGGGCCAAGACTTGTGCAGAGCCATATCCATACACACTCGAGCATAAACAATTCTTGTCATCATTGCTGTTGGAGTGTCCATGAGCAAGGGAACACCGACTGCACTGGCTATTCTCCCTAAACTATCAGTAGTCCAATATTCCATGGGAACATTATAAAACTGTGTCCAAACTGGAGCAGATCTAACGACTTCCTGCTCACCTCCGTTCAAACACCATTTTCTCAGGAACAGAGGTTTTCCCTGGATATGCCACGGTCCCTTCTCCAGAACCTCATTCATTCCATATGTAAAGTCAAATTTGAAGAGAAAGTTGTTGGAACATGTGATCAATATGTCCTTAAGCTCAAATGCAGACCATGACCAAGCGAGGGCTCTCTGAACTAAAGGAAAGGCCGGCCGCTTACCAAGAAAAAAGTCAATGAGGGTGGCTTGCAATTACGCCGCCCCTTGCTTAGCCACAGCTGGAGGAGGTGTGATAAAAATCTGGTTGTCCTTCAGCTCCGAAGGATAGTAGGTTAGGGACTTATCCGAAGAAGGCGCATCCAGGCCTGTGGAAACAACCGCTTTCCAGGTTTTGAGGTTGCCTGGAGGAGTGTCTGTGGAGGATGCTGGGGCTGTGGTTGAGAGCGGAAACGGAGGCGTCAGATTGGCAGAAAGGGAAGGCTGGAGCGAAGCAGCTGGCAGATTTGGGTGGAGGTTCTGGTCTCTAATAGGGGTCGGAGAAAAGGAAATCTTCAAGGCTGAGGCGGACGGAAAAGACAAAGGGTGGAGGGGAGGACGGCTAAGAGAAGACGGAGCAGGGAAAGGGGACGACAAAGTCATGGGGAGGAGGGCTAGGGCACAGCTCACCGAAGCTCAGAATCGCACTCTCTCTCTATCGCACTCTCTCTCATCTCTCTAGTGATCTCAACATTGTTCTAATGGGATATTTAGGTTTAGGCTGCTTCAAAATTTATCAATTTTGAAATAAAATGATATTATTTTATTTAAAAGGGTTAAATTTTAGGTAAATTTAGAATTGAGCAATTGAAATTTAGTCCTAATAAAAATATTATTTTATATTTAATTTAAAAAAATTTGACCAAACTGGCTAATGGGCCAACCCATTACTATCCTTACTTATAACTCAATTTTGATTTAGTTAATATCTAGAGATTCAATATATTTTAAATTATTAAAATAAAATATAATCCTTCAACTGCAGCTCAAATTTGACAATTTTTTACTAAGAATATAATATTGTAGTCTTGGTAAAAGTTAGGGTTGATAATATTATTTCAATTTGGATTTATATTGTGTGGAAATGCCAAACAGAACCTGACTCGACCAGACCTGATTTTGGCCCAGATTGATCGGGCCATACGCTGAAGTTGGGCTGACCATGATTGGGCAAGTGGGCCACAGGTTAGAAAAATGACAAAATGACGTCGTTTTTGAAATCTTTCTAAAAAGCCATGCCACTGACTAGTCAGCCCATGGTTGAGCTGGGTCACGGGCCAAGTTGGGCCTATCGCAACTCGAGCCCAGTTCAGTCCATTAACATCTCTAAGATTTTAAGAGTAAATTTAAATTATCATCGACCTGATCCATTGACATTTTTAATATTTTAAAAGTAAATTTAAATTATTGCCTAAAATTTTAAAACGGCGTCATTTTAGTAAAATTATGTAAAATGATACTGTTTTGATTTAAATTTCAAATTTTAATATTATTTTAATTAATTATATCAAAAAGTTATCATTTTAGTACATTTTAAATAAATCAATTTTAAACTCTTAATAACAAATACCAAATCAAGCTTAAAATAAATCTAATCTAATTCTAATCCGACTCCATCTAATTCCATCTGTTGTCATTTTTTATCAAAACAACTGTCCTTCTAGCTTTGGATGTACCAAACTAGATTGCCTGTGTTTTATGAAATTGTTTCCTTCATTTCTGTTCCCATTCCTACTGTTAAGTGGTTCTTAAAACTATACCTAATTATGATTTTAATTCATTATCGTAAGCAATTACTTTTGATGTTTTAAAATTTTGGAGATTATGAAACCAAGCAAACAAGAAAAAGAGACTTATCATCAAAGATACCGATTGATAAATAAATAGACAATGTAGAAGTAAGAATGATATTTGTGTTAGACATTTTTGTCCCTAAGGACAATTTTGTCCATGTCTCATAAAATTGGACTAACATGAATTGCAATTTTGGTTTTTAAATAAATTATTGGTTAAGTTATGCCATTTGATTCAGATAAAGATATTAAAGTGGTCCAATAAATGATCTAGATTTATAGGTCGAAGTTTGGATGAAAAATAGGTCTCAATTAGTGTGGATCGGGTCCAATTCGGCCTTGTAATGGAAAAGTTCGATATGGAAGCTATATAAGATAAGGTCTCCTGCAGTTACTCAAAAAGCTAATCACGAGCCTAACGATTCCTGACCCATTAAGGAAGCTCGGGATTTGAAGAAACTGTAGAAAGGCCTTGCCCGTGAGTCGGTAACCACTTTTCGCTAAAGGCTCCGAGAGATTCAGAGTCGTTTGGAACTCGAAATTGGCATCGAAATTAGAGATGAAACCGAAATCTAGGTATTATGCATTACCTTCGTTTTTAATTCTTTCATGTAGATCCAGGGTATGTAATAAGGCTCCCATTACGTACTAACACGTGGTATTAGAGCGGATACGTGATCGGATTGCCGGAAACGAAGCTTTTTCAGTTTTTCATCTCATTTGGATTTCCTTCGTTTTTTAATCATTTTTTAGTTTTTTTACATATATAATTGCGTAAAAGTGGTCTACATAAGGTTGGCTATAAAATACGAGTCGAACGGAGTGAAAAACGAGTCGGAGGGTGATAGAGGCAGCCATACGCGCCCGACGGTGCACTGTAGCAATCAGGAGCCACGTACTGTTGGCACATGTGCCGCACATGCCAATCGCGCACCAACACGCATCTCCAACTGCTAGGCAACGTGTGTCCCACATGCAGCGCACGCGCGACTCGCAGCCCGCACCGGTGCCCAAGTGGAACAGCCAGCGTGTGCCGCGCACGGACCCATCCGGCTCGTCTATTCGGGCGACACGTGAATTAAAAAAACCCAAAATTTTAAATTTCTCGTAAGGTACCCCGGGGTGCTTTGGTTCAGTTTCCAAGTTTGGTAAATTTATAAAGTAACCTTTTTCTATTTTTCTGGATTTATTACATTAGTAATAAATTAAAGTTTCACTCCAGAAAAAAGGAATTAAGGTATTCTAAATCTGATTTCGATTAAATTTTCATGCTTTAAACTACGTATGAGGGAGATACATGAGGGTCTTGGGTCTCATTTTAGTATTCGGGATTGCATGATAATCAATTGGAGTTAGGAATTAAGATATTCAGAAGCCATTTTTGAGCGAATTTTCGTGCAATGAACTTGCCATAAGCGAGATATATGAGGTTGTCGTGTCTCAGGAGGTCGGTTCAATATTCGGTGACGCACGATAGTCGCTCTATTGAGATTTTTCTTTTAAGAAGGTCTCAAATGAAGTTTTCAGAGAATGTCTTCAACATGTGTGTGTGACAATGAGATTGTGCATTTGGAATTTTCCATTTATTGGGGTTACATTATCACATACAGTATGCCCATAAGGATGTGAGGATAACATAAAGATGTATTCATTGTGTTTGAGGATTTTTTGGATGCTGATGAGAATGTAGTCACCAAAGTGGCCTTTCAAGTCAATATTTTAAATTGTTTTGCTTACATGTTAGGGGATGTCTCTGATTTTATGTTTGGTTATTCTGCCCAAAGGTGTTGGCCTTATATAAAATCCTGAGATGTGCATAAAGGCATTAGATGGAGGAAGCCTGTTGCTTAAGTGATCTATTCACCCAAAAGTGGTAGTGTTATAAGAGTTGATGGTTTTTACTCCGATCGCTTTTATGTGTCAAAGTCTAATTGCATATATTATGTATTCAGCCCAAAGGTGTTTCATAATATGTACGATCAGATTTTCAGGAAAGATACTATTAATGGCTTTAGTATCGTTGTTGTCCTACATTAGTGCTGATTTAAAGATTATTATCTTGAAGTCACTTTTCCAGTTAACCAAATCAGTATCACTATTGAAACCCTTGCTGTTTCAATATAAGGAAGTAGATGAAGAATTGGACGAAGGATGTTTTGAAGGTTATGGATATAGGGTTGAAATGGCCATATGGACGGGTAAGCCATCTCTAATTACATCCCTGAGCTTGACAACTTATAAAGCAGCTTATGAAGCCTAGGATTGGTCTAACAGATTATAACTGATGACCATTAAGAAATCCATGACTAACCATCTACAAAGTGGACTTTCAGACATATACATAGCGAAGGAGTTTTTTGATAATGTCTCCCAGAGGTACACAGTCTCATTTGGTATTGAGACAAATGCCTTATTAAAAGTATTGTTCTCCATAAAGTATACAGAGGAAAGGGGGGAGTAATGGAGTACTTAGCAAGAATAGTTTTCATAGTAGGTGAAGATATTGAGACTTCAACACTTTGATATTCCATTGAGTTGCTGAGGTGGAGAAACTCAAGTTGTTATTCCTACAGCCCTCAAAACAGCTTAAGGGAAGACAAAGATGAAGCCCATTAAGTTCAAAGGTAGAAGTTCTAATCTTCTCCACATGCTGACGCTGGTCAAACCATTTCTGGTAAAGGTCCTCAAGACATAAAGAAACCAGAAATATGAGGTTGAAAGGGAAGACTGAGATCATCAGGTTATTCTTTGGTTTATCAATTATGAATCTAATTTGCAATGGTCGCATTAAGTATAAGTGACTATTTAGTGGAATATCTGATCAAGGTGGTCCCACAATGCAGTAGATCATATCTATGATAAAGCCAAATAAGGGAATGAGGAACTGATGTTCACAGCAATAAAGAGATGGAAATAATACCTAAAGGAGGTGTATGTACTAAACTTTATAGTAAGGTTTATAAGATTTACACGACACATTTTATATGTGATCTTTTGATCAATTAAGGACACTAAAGGTTAACATTTTTCATTTAATACTTCTGTTGTAAAGTTGTTGTTTAATGCAAAACATACATGTGCAACTTTCTTGTCATATGGTTCATATAGAATGTGTCTTACCCCTGAATTAGATATATATTTCTTCGTGTCATGCTAAACAAGGTATGAAGGACCTGATGAATGAGAAGTCATACATGGTGTCACATAATAGTTTAAGCCACATTTCCAAAGCTAGGATTGAGAACTTAATCAAGGAAAGCATTTCTCAATTCTAGATTAAGGTGATCTGGAACATGTACTGACAATTACAGGGGTAAGTTGACTAATAAGGACACTACGATTAACTAATACTTCTAACTTGTTGAGTTTGATACATAAAGATTTTGGTAGACCTCATACAATTGCATTTTGCAATTCTGAAAGTGTTCTGACATTTCTTGGTGATTATTCTCATTAAAGTCATGTGTTATTGCTTGAAGTATGAAAGTTGAGAACCAGTTGGGAAAATTCATCAAAATAGTCAGATTTGACCATTGAGGAGAATATCATGGCAGGCATGATGTTTTAGAACTTTAATAGTTCGTTTGCCAGATATATGAAATCAGTTGGAATAGTGACTTAGTTCACTATGCCGAATAGTTCTGAGCAAAATGGTGTGTTGCTGAAAGGCATATTGCACCCTAAAGGACTTAAAGAAGTCAATGCAGAGCAGAACTAGTCTACCTATCTAGAAATTGAAAAACTCAGCCTTGAGCACAATCATGCAAGGGGACATTCTACTGAGGTAAGATAATCCTTATACAGAAACATTGCATACTCATTTTTCCATTGCTACTTAGTAAAAGATCTCATCCATTTTATGTCTATAGATTTTACTATAGATAAAGAGGGCCAGAATAGTGGAATCACAAACAACCAAGTTTCTGGAATACCATGTCTATGATGGTGGGTCTTTTAACCTTTCGGATGATAGCAGGGTGGATACTAAAGTTATCCCGTATCCGCTACTCATACAACTAGATCCAGTAGATCTAGATTTTTGTATCGTGCCTGTACAAGAATAAGAACCTATACCTGTACACAGAGGGATTCTTGAGGATACAAGATCTAATACAGTTGAGTAAATTCACTAGAGTGAGACAACCTGCTATCCTACCTAACAACATAGTCTGTCAGGTGTACTTGACTATGTTATTAGACATATTACGGATCCAGTTACTTTTACAGAAGCTGTTTCTGGACCCAATGCGGATGTGTGGTGGGATGCGATGAATGACGAAATGCAAGCCAAGAAGCATAATAAGGTCTAGGAGCTAGTTGATTTCCATCTGGAACTGCAAGCTCGTCAGTTATAAATAAAGTTGAGGCCTAAAGGATTTCAAGATAAAGTTTAGTGGTTTATGGACTTGCTCCATTGCATAAGGGTTCACTCAGGGAAAAAACTTGACTTTGTGTTACCTTTTCTCTCGTATCCTCGTAGGATACAATTTGAGTGATAAAGCAATTGTAGCTTATGATGATACAGAGTTACATCAGAAAGTTGTCATAACCATCTTCTTGAATAAAAACCTTTATGAAGTGGTCTTAATTGTATAACCTGTAGGGTCCCAGGATCCAGACAGTACTGACATAGTTTGTGAGTTATGCAGATCAATATATGGTTTACAATAAACCTCCTAAAGGTGATCCCTTACATTTGGTGAGGTTATGGCCTCTTCAGACCTCTTAGAACATAAAGTCAAAGGATGCATGTACTATAAAGTTAAGGGAGCAAAGTTATCTTCCTATTATTGCATAAGGATGGTAAATTGCTCACATTAAGTCACTTGATCATGTTATATGAGGATAAACAACTTTTGATCAAAAACCTTGACATAAGGACCTTAGTATAGCATCTTCTATCCTAGGTATTCAAATTCACTAGGACATATCTCAACACTCATCAGATCTCTCAAAGAATGCATACATTGAGTATGTGTTACAAAGGTTTAATACAGTTGACAGTAAACCTGTCGTAACACTTGTCTCTCACAATGGGAGATAATCTTTGATACAATACCCAAAGATAAAGTGAAGAGAGAGATTATGAGGAATGTTCTATATTCTAGTATAGCGGATAGCCTGATGTATGCTAGGCTATGTACTAGATAGCACATTGCATTTGCTGATTATCTGTTTGGTCAATATCTGGTTAATCCAGTTGTAGACTTTTGGAATGCAGTCTAGTGAGTATTGAGATACTTAAAGGAATCAAGGATTATATGTTGACATATAGTAACGTCAACAGACTAAACCTCGTAGGGAATTTAGGTTTAAAGTAGGCTACATGTTCGGATGATCGAAAGTTCACTTAAGGTTACAGTTCAAATTTGCAGATGGTACATAGTTGTAAAAGTGTGACGAAGAGACATGTGTAACTTCCTTGACTAGGCATGCAGAGTGCATGCTAAGGGGCTGCTTCGCAGACGTTTTAGCTCAAAATTTTAATTTCTAAGTGGTCTATGGTCCATCCAGAGGCTAGACCTATTTGGTTTTACTATAGTATTCTTCTTACAGTGTTGTTTAATGATAACGAAGAATATCACAGGGTCATAACAGTTAAAGATCAATTATTTGGTCATAAGGGTATTGACACGGAAAAGTAACATATAGGAGAGTATTTAAAGGATTGAGGAATTGTGAGTTGATCCTTTAACTAAAGGGCTTCACCCACTTGTGTTTGTAACACAAGTATACAGTATGGGTGTTTTGATGTCGTTAGGCACTGCCAGTTAGGGGATCGTTATGTTTACTCCATGTATATTTGTACAATTTGAAGTATTATGATAGTATGATGGTTACTAATAAAGATGATCATCATTTAGCCTCAGTATTAACTGTCGTCATACATTGTCATAGTATGCATGAAAGTCTTAAGATTTGTGTCAATCTTAAGCATTTGAAGGTCACTAGGCATATATATAGATCGACCTTGTGCCTGTGTCATTTAGACGCATACAGTTTAATACAACTAGCTATAAAGTTTGACATGACATAAGGGATATAAGTTTTTAATCCCATAAAGGTTCTCTAATGCAGTTTAGCATTCAGTTGGAGAACATAAAGGTTTTCTCT
>JANZLX010000007.1:18645801-18658340 GCA_025531955.1 Erythroxylum orinocense | reverse complement strand
TTAATATATAAAATTAATTTAATAATTATTAATAAATATAATTAATTTTAAAATATATAAATTTTGATTTAATAATTAAAATATATAAAATAAATATTAGTTTATAAATAATAATTTTAAAATTATTTATTTTAATAAATAATATATGTCATTAGTATTTATTAATAAATATTATATAAAATATTAAAATACATTTAAATAAAAATAATTTATTAGTAATGAAAATAAAAATAATTTGTTAGTAATAAAAAAAATTATTTTTAAGTTTTATTTAATTTATAATTGTTATTAATAATAAAATATTTATTATTATTTTAAAACTTTGAAAAGAAAGGGGGGAGGAGAGGTAGAAGGGAGGGAGATAATTTTTAAAAATTTTGCAAAAAAACTCCAATTTTTAAAAATTTTCGGCAAAATACCGGTCGGTACCATCCGGTACAGCCGAAACGGATCGGTACCGGCCAGTATTCAAACCCGGTACCAAAGTCAAGGTATCGGCACCAAATTTGGGCCGGTACGGTACGTACCGACTGTTATGGTCTGGTATTCATAACAGTGATTACACTTCGACGTATTAATTGATGTGGTAATTAAGCCTACTCAACCATTAGTCTTAAAAGCTTAAATACAGTTGGCGATGAGTAGTAATTCTATTGTACTTGCAGAATAATACTGCGCAAATGCGCAGTAATAATGCCCTGTAAATTTAACCGATTATATCAATAAATAGTTTTAATGTATAAATTACAATAGAAAATAGAAAATATATAAGGGAAGATTTAAAATTTTACAATCAAATTAGAAAAGTTTGACTAATGAAATAATGAGTAAAAAATGAAACGAAGGAGTGAAAGTGAAAGTGAAGTGGAAACTCAAACGAAGCGGTTATATTAAGATAATTATTATATTAATAAAAACAAATATGCGATGAACTGTTATTATGATTATATATGTAAATATAATAAGAAATATATATCACTCATTCTTATTATTTTATATGTTTATGTGCATAGTATTATGTTTTAGAGATAATATAATTTTTGAAAATAATAAAAATAAGAAAACATGAGTATATCAATCAAGTTGAATAATAATAACGATAATAATAATGATTTTAATTATAACAATAAAAATAATCAGAAATTAATTTTGCAAATAATAATTATATTAGAAAGTGATGAATCATATTGGTAAGGTTGAAGAAGACTAAGACGAAGAGAAAATAAGACGAAGCAGTGAAAGCAAACATGAGACAGAAATTAATGTAACCATATTATATAAATACGAAGGCGATCTTATAAAGCAATACATTGTATTACTAAAATAATAAGTAACAAACAATTTATGAGTAACGAGCTCTACGTGGAAATGAGTCAACTAGTTCATGCGATACAATTTGTGAAGCTTGATCTATAATAAGGTTCATAATTTCTATTGGAAGACCCAAAGGGTGTAAAGTTGTGGCTAACTCGATTTTACGGATTTCTTGAATAAATGTCTTGACTAACAACGTATAAGTCTTGTTGTTAGGCATACTATTCCAAAGCATTTGCAAAAGTTCACCTTCAGCTTGAGGCAATGTTGCAAGTAAACTCATGAACTTCTCTTCAGCATTTGCGTAAGCTAAGCAACCTTCAACATATAATTCCTGCACGATATTATTGATCGAAATAATATGCTCTATTACATCATTCCCAGGCATTAAGTGCATGTTAGCCAACATCATATGCATGTCGCTAATGCGTTTTTTCTGTGCTTCACATCGTATAAGCTTGGGCGTTCGCTTAATAATAGGCATTTTGCTGGAAAAAATTGTTATTTTATGACATGAACATGATAATAAGAGGTAAAATGGTCTATACCAATATAGAAATGACAGATATTTAAGAAACGTAACAAAAACGGAGTGAAAGAATAAGTTACTGATATGGATGGCGTGTTTTTGAGTTTCCAGAAGTAGTAAATATTGCCTGGTTATTTTTGAACTGGAACACGAAAGCTGATCTATTTATGTAGAAGAATAGATGAAAGAAGTTAAACTCGGTTGAAGAAGTTGTTTGATTCTTTATGTTTTATATCATCTCAGTGTTAAGTTAGAGAAGTTAATGTAAACAGTAAAACAGATAGGCAGACAATGAATAATTTCTGAAACAATATAATTAGGACAAGATAACAAAACAGTGCGATTCATTGAACATTACATATATATAAACAACTTCTTTAGGTTTTGTATCATCTAAGCGTCAGGTTAGAGAAGTTAATGTAAATAGTAAAACAGATAGGGAGTGAATGAATCATTTTTGAAACTAAATAATTACGACGAGACAACAAAACAGTGCGATTTATTGAACATTATTTTTTTGGTGTTAAGTATATTATAATTAATAGTAATCAGTAATATATATATTTGTTATAACCTTGGTGCAAATGGAGGATGGTGACTTATTTATATAACATTATTATATATAAAAAATAATCGTATAAAGATAGGTTAAGGAGGAAAAAAATATAATTTGTGTTTTATAAAATTTTCTAGTCGTAATAATAATAATAAATGATGACTGCTATATGACATAGGTTAAAGAGAAGCAGATCTGCAAGGTATCTAATCTCTAAAGTAAAGATTGTTAAGTAAAAATAACTTTACGTTAATGGTTTTGATGATGAAGAACAAATAATAATGGAAGAAGGAAGTAAGACGGAAGCAGAAGAATATGAGACGAAAGGAGCAAAGCAATAAACAGACGAAAACGCGACGAAAAAAGGCAGATGATAGAAAGAAAGACGGAAGCGCAAATCGAAAGTGAGACGGAAGGCGCAAACTAAAAATTAGACGGAAGAAGGTGGATCAAACTCTGTATAGAGGGATGATTAGTTCCTTATTTTATCTTATAGTAAAAGACAAATTTAGTTTCATGGTCAAGGAAGAGACAAAGCTTAATCGCTCTATCAACTACTGAGGTGACCAACCGTCTGACACGTCACAACCGAGTTAAAAGGTCGTAAGAATTAACGGGACAGTAATAGTAAGTTATAGCTGGTAACTTGTGTCACAAGAAAGTTTTGGAGGAAAAAATTCTTAGTCTTGAGAACATTACCTATTTTAGAATACTCCTGATATGCTCAGATATCGACCTTTGAAGAATCGTCAACAAAAGCTCTTTATTAGTTTGTTCTCTCAACCTCAGTAAACAACTATACCTTTTGTAGAAGAAATCTGTGCATTAAGTCCTTTACCAACTAAAGAAGCAAATGGAGTAGGAAATGATTTACGGAAGACATGTTGATTTTGACTCCTTAAGGAAGGACAACATGGACATTGAACCAGAGATAGTTGCAGTCGGGTGGAGGAAATTCTTTCAAGTTCGAGAGACCGTGTATCAGAATGAAGTTTATGATTTCTGGAAGAATATGACTATGGTAGACAATACTATGGTACCAACAATTGATAATCAATAAGCACCATTATATTGTAATATGATTATTAATTAAAGTTTATGTAATTGTTCCTTATGTTTCATTATATATATTTATATTGGACATTTATATATGATATATGATAATAATAATGATTTTAATAACAACAACAACAACAACAACAACAACAACAACAATAATAATAATAATAATAATAATAATAATGAGAATCACTTTGTAATATTGTAATAATATTGTTATTACAATATTACAAAGTCATGAACGGTTTTGGTAAAAGCAGGGAAAGCGAAAGTAAGGCGAAAGCAAAAGTGAGACGGAAGTAGAAGTCAAACTAAGAAGAAGTAGAAGTGAAACAAAGACGAAGCGGGGAGAGAAAAGCAAGAGGAAATGCAAAGACAAAAGACAGATGAAGGGAAGAAGTAAAAATAGTGGACAGATAAAAGTAAAACAAGACAAGAACATGAACAATATGCATGTCCATCTCCTCAAAGCTTTCTTTATTGTCTATTTATATTTTTGTACAATTAATTGGGACTTTCACATTGCTAACAGATAATTTCACTCAACAATACAACTTCTTGTTACCTCTGTTGTGTCTTTCAAACCTTGAAATCTAGAGAGATATAGATTCCTGGATTAAGATCAGCATTGTTCTGATGATCCTAATTTTCATCGTCATCATCATTCAAGTCACTAGCTTGGGAGCCGATTTTGTGTCATGATCCACCAGATGATCATCACTGAAGTGAATAACTATGTAGTGATCCTTATCATTCTTTTTCGCATCAGCTAGATGTATTTCTCCATCGGTTGAATGCATTGGTGCATTGATTGGAAGTATTGCTACATTAGTCGGATGTGTTGCTCGAGCGGTTGGAATTTGGGTGTCCATTAAATAGCTTACATGTCTACTATTTACATGTGCAGTATAAAGATGGCTTAATCTATAAGCTTTTTAATTTGTCTTTCATACAATTTTCTGGTCTGGAAGACTGCTTGTTTGAGATTGTTCTCCATCTTTATCTTTCGACCAGTTTCAAACATCTCGATGTAGCAAAAAGCGTGTAAACTATTATGTGCCTTTTTATTCTGTGCATGGTATCGAATAAGTAATTCATCTAGCTCATTTTGACGATCATATGTCTGCTTTATGACATTTTTCAAATATCTTTTGCGCTCGAAATAGCTGAAATTCATATCTACCATTAAAATAAACAAATCAGTCTATAAATGTGTAAATTATTTGATAATTTTATTTAGCAGTTCAGATTTTATCTTATAATAGACATACAGGGCAATTTTGGATGACAAAAAATAAGTTGTGAGTAAAAACGAAGTGTAAACGTAGTCAGAATAATAAGGCGAGGAAAAAATGTTAAAGGGGGCAGTGAACGAAATTGGGAAAAATGTAAAAAGCATCAGATAAAGAAACGAAAATTTTGAAATGATAAATATAAAAAATTGGGAAAAAAAGTAATGGGCAAAAGAATTGCTTACTGATTTGAACGGTTGTTTTATGTTTATTGAAATAACACACGTAACTTTGATTGTTTCAATCTTTCTGGAATGGAGGATGTGATGTATTTAGGTTAAAGAAGGATAAGGGAAAAGAAGAGGGTAGAAATTGTTTGATTGAAGTTACAGGAGAAACCGTGTGGCAAGACAAAAATATAGCTGTCTAATAAAAGACTTAAGTTGAAAAGTTGCGTTGTATTAAATGAGGGGCAGTAGTTGAGGATGATAAAGTGGAACACAAATGATTTTCCTAGAGAAACGTAACCCCTGAATGTTGGGTTTTAAAGAATAAACTGCGTTGTATTAAATGATGACTGCTATATTAAATAGGTTAAAGAGAAGCGGATTTGTAAATTATGTAATCTCGATTTGTGCATTAAACAATGAAAAGAGAAAAACGTGAAAGAAGTAAAATTTTCGTGGACTAGTTAGTAATATTAAATTTTATAAGTATTTTTTTTGAAATGAAATTTTTATAAGTATACATCTACAGAGGGCGGAGAGCTGACAAAGAACGAGAGAGGAGGAGAGGAAGGCAAGGGCGGAGAGCTAAAGGAAGAGAGACAAAGCTTTGCGGAACTCTAGGTAAAGGCAATGAATGAATGGAAGAGGGAGAGTAATAATAAAGACACAACATTCAATGAACACATATAAGCCGTCAAGTTAAACGAACGAGCGGGATGCAGATGTTTGTTTAATAATAATAACTGTAATTAATAAATCATAATAAAATAAATAGTAATGAGGAATTCAACAATAAAAGTTGCTTTTTAATTCAAAATCGCGACAGTCCATTTAAGTGCGATAAATCTACAGAAAAAATTTTTAGAAAAAATTATCAGCTCATAACACTTAGAACATATGATACATCGAGTCTAGTATGTAACATTGCATAAATGATTGATCCTATAGCTGAAGAATAAGGAATCAATCTTATACAACTCCTCTCATCTTGTGTCTTTGGACACAAAGATTTAGAGAGCGTAATACCATGTACCATGGGAAGACAACCTCTCTTGGACTCTTTAGCATCTTGTCTATATATGTAGACTGAGAAATACCAAGCAATCTCTTACATCTATCTCTATAGATCCTTATCCCCAAAATATAAGTTGCTTCTCTAAGATCTTTCATAGAGAAATTCTTAGCTAACCAAATTTTGATTGATTGCAAAGCAAAGACATCGTTTCCTATTAGCAATATATCCTCTACGTACAGTACAAGGAACACGATTGCACTACTATTAACCTTCTTATACACACACGGCTCATCCAGATTTTGTGAGAAACTAAACTCTTTGATTGTCTCATTAGATCGGATATTCTAACTCCTGAATGCTTGCTTCAATCCATAAATGGATTTCTAAAACTTAAATACCTTTTTCTCCATTCATAGATATGAAACCATCAGGTTGTTTCATATGCACATCCTCGGTTAGGTTTTCATTAAAGAAAGTCTTCTTCACATCAATTTGTCATATCTCATAATCATAATAAGCGACAATGGCTAAGAGTATCCCAATGGATTTAAGCATAGCTACTGGGATAAACGTTTTGTCAAAGTCATCACCTTGCCTTTGACGATAACCTTTAGCTACAAGCCTAGCTTTATAGATAACTACATTACCCTCCATGTCAGTTTTCTTCTTGAAAACTCATTTGCACCCTATAGGTTTTATCCTTTCGGGTTAGTTAACCAAATTCCATACTTGGCTTTCGTACATGGAATCCATTTCAGATTTCATAGCTTAAAGCCATTTGTCATATTCTAAACTCTGTAGAAACTCTTCATAGGTAGTAGGCTCATCATCTTCTATGAGCAATACGTCGTTAAGTTCACTTATGATAAATCTATATCTCTTAGGAACATGACGTATCTTACCTAACCTACGAACTTCTTATGTGTCAGAAGGTTGAACTATTGTTTCATCTTTATGAACAATAGTCTTGAGCCCAGGCAATTAATCTACGCCTGTTTAAGCATCTTGAACTTCCACAAGGATTTTGGTAAATCTACTAAACCCATAATAAAACTCACCATATCTAACAAGGTTCGGTTTCTCCTCTCAGCCACACCATTGTATTATGGTGTGTAAGGTGGAGTCCACTGGGACAATATTCCTTTATCCCTGAGATAATCTAAAAACCCTTGGCTTAAGTATTCCCACCTCGATCTGATCGAAGTGATTTAATACTTCTCCCAAGTTGTTTCTCAACTTCATTTCTAAATTGTTTGAACTTTTCAAAGGCTTCAGACTTGTATCTCATAAGATGCACATACCCATATCGAGAATGATCATCGATAAAGGTAATGAAGTTTACGAAACCACCTTTGGCATGTATGGACATTGGATCACATACATCAGTATATATTAGGTCTAAAAGTCATCAGATGCCTTCTTCTACTTTAAGGACTCTAGATAGGCTTTACAGTTTTTCTTCTAGTGGCCATCCTTGCAACAGTGGAAGTAAGTTCCCTTCGAGGTAATCTTCTTTGCTTTCTTGACACCTCCCTTAGGCCCTGCCAACTTCTTCTTCTGTTGGCTCTTTTTCTTCGAACTAGAAGAGTCCACCAGCATTACAGCCTTGTCCTTGCGGACAAATCACTCAACTGCCTTGAGCATGTTGAATAGCTCGGGAATTGTGCTGGATATATTGTTCATATGATAGTTAAGCACAAATTGTGAGTAACTATCAATTAAACATGTCAGAATTAAGTCAATACTTAATTCATGATCTAAAACAAAACCTAAGGAGGCTAACCTTGATGTAGCCATTCATATTTAGTGCGTACTACACTGGAGATGTCCCCTTAACCATCTTGGAGTGATAGAGCAATCACGAAGTCTTAAACCTTTTAGACCTTGCTTACTCATTAAAAAGCTCCTTAAGATGATAGACTATAGTATGAGCATCCATAGCCTTGTGCTGCTTTTGCAGCTCCAGTGACATGGTGGCTAGTATAATACTACTAGCTATCTCACTATCATTGAGAAGCTTCCTATATGCCCTCCAATCATCATTAGAGGCATCAACAATAGGGGAATCAGAAAGTGATTCTTCTAAGACATAACCAAGCTTCTCGAACTTGAGAATTATTCTCAAGTTCCCGAGCTAGTGAAGGAAGTTTGGTCCAGTCAACTTGTTAGCTTCCATCAATGATCTTAGATTCACACTAGTACTCATGTTGTTGACTCGAGCAATAGCAACCTTTTATCAAAAAGAGAAAAATTAAAATATACTTAAATGCGTGTTTATGACTTTAATAACACGCATTATGGCTCTCACTATTTTTCACGAATTCATAACCCTCAAAAGAAATCTGAGAGAACTTGTAGAAATGCTCCTAGTAGGTTGATATCCAGTATCCCTAAGAATGACCTTGGGCTTGCCCAAAAAGTCACCTTAGTTCAACCGGTAGGTATCGATCATACCAATTACATTTCCAATGCAATTATCGAATCTAGTGCTATCAATTGTTGATATGTGCACACTCATTTGGCTATCAACTCTTGACATGTGTATATCTAATGTACACTACCTAACTTCATGTTTGTCTATGTTGTTCTTGGGTTTACTCAACAAACCAACGCTTCTAGTTAACCAACCTATTAATCTGAAAATCCTATTTATATGGCTCAACCATATCTGTGTAAAGCAGGATTGAGTTTACCCAACAACCCTAACTTTAAGAGGACTCTAGTTCTCGCCATATTAAAGGAAGGTGTTAGTTTAAATATTCTAAGTAAGGGGTTTGACTAAGGTCTCATCTAACTTAAATGGTCCTATATATATATGTATATACACACACACACACACACATACATACATACATACATACATACATACATACATACATACAGTTACTATAACTACATAACATGATATGGACTACCCAATCAAATTAGGGCTAAGCCCATAGCCATCCATCATGCAAGCCCACACATTCTCCTAATCATGCATTCTTTAATGCATATATGTAAACACATCATTTTTAGTTATGGATCTTATGGATCCTAACATAAAAGGCTCAATCCAACACGTGGATCTACTATCTTCCTTTTACTATCTTGGCTAAAATTACTATTATATGTTATTTCATTTGGAATTAATATTAATCTAATTAGCATGAATTCCTAATTCTAGAAATTAATTCATAATTAATTTACCTTAAAATAATTATTTGATGTCCAAAATTAAACAACTTCAATTTTGTCACATATGCCAATTTTTCTAGTCTTACTAGAAAATCTATTACTCTACTAAAATAAATTTAAAATTAATTTCTATAATTTCTCAAAATTTCCTAAATATCAAGTCATCATTCCAAGTATCTCTTTGTCATTTCATGATGATCAAAATAATTTAGGAATCAACCAAAACTTATTATGATCACTGAAACACCGACATGGCACCATAATGACAAATATGACTTCTAAAATTTTTATGGAAGTCAAATTTCGAGAACAATTATTTAGGCATGCTTCAAACATCAAATTAACACATTTTTATTAGATAAAAATATTTTTAAGGTTCTAGACCCCTAATATAAACATACAAAAACATCAAACAAAACAGATCCTACAATTTCTGGAAAACTCTCCAGATCTGGAAAATTATTAAAATATTTTTAATAATTCTAAAAAAATTACAGAGGCATAAATACATCCCAAATATGTTCACATAATTTTTCCAGAATCAAATTCCATGAAAATCATGTGTAACCTCATCAGTTTAGCCAATAGACAATACATGCCTAGCAGAAAGACAAATTTCATGCATGTTATTATAAATTCAAAATTAAATATTTTAATAGCATTAAAAGTATTTTCAATCGCACTGAATCATTCACGTACATCTTATGAATAGATTGGTGAAAGAAAATCTTGAAAAAAAAATTCTATAATTAATTTCAAACAAAACATTACAAGACTTTAAGTGGTCACAACCATGAAAACTTTCACAGGCATGTACTCTACATCTAACAAGGCACAAGATGTCTTTAATACCACTGTAAGGTTCCAATCATGTATCTCATAGACAACATATATCAAATATATGCAGCCAAAAATAAAATGGAACCTCAGAAACTAGATCTACTCATGCATATATATAGAGAAAACAAAAACATGAAAATTAAGATGTTTATATACCTTTCTGACAATCTCCTTCGTTTTTTAATCTTCTCCACATTGGGTTACCGTAAACCACAACGATCAATGCAGACCGTTTCTAATGAAATTCCACACAAATATACAAGGATGAAACCTTACTAAAAGATAGCTAGAATTCTTTCTTTGTGCTATCAAAGACAAGAACTCTTGTGAGAGTTAGAGAGAAAAAGAGTTTGTGTGTAAGAAAGAACTTTTCTTTCACTTGTGTCTCACACAAGATGCACGAAAATCATCTATATTTTCTACACCATTTGGCCTTCCATAACTCCCATCACCAATGGAGAGTTATGGGAAGTTAATGGTCATGAATAGCATGAATTAATGGAAGTTATGGGAAGTTAATGACCATGAATAGCATGCATTAATGGAAGTTATGGGAAGTTAATGACTGTGAATAGCATGCATTAATGGAAGTTTTAGGAAATTAATGACTAAATTGGCAGCCAACAACACTTATTTCTAATCCATTTCATGCAACATTTTCTACTACGATCACCTCACGATACAATCCTGAAGCACTCTCTCATATCTTGAATCACCATTCAAGACCATTTTACTCATCCTTCGGATCTCCTATGTGTGTGACCCATTAGGTTCCCGGTTATATTGGCCACTTGAATTAACACTTAACTTAAGTAAGTCAAGAACGGTATCTAGCAACACGTCATGATCCCCAATTGAACAGAAAGTCAGTGGTTTGACTACGAATCCTTCCATACGCAATGTTGCCAAGCAATTCGTCCTTTCACCATCTATACCCCACTTAGTTCAGAGTATGGTTAAAGTGTCAACTCCCACTATAATGACTACGTTACATCTAGTCCAAGTGATATTAGATCTTGTCCTAAGGATCTCATTACTCTATGTATCATTGATGACTCTCTTTATGACACATATCTGCTCTGGCTAGAGACTCTCGAGCAATGACCCCGATAAGAGGTCGTGGGTATCACCTCCTACTATCACGAGTGGTGAATCCTTTATTGGCTTCTCAATTACCTCTAAATACCTCAAGTTGTACCTAATCTCTACTCTATGACTAACCCTTGAAAGACACAGATGAATGGAGTCAAAACACATAATCTATATCTGAGATATCCTTGAGCACCTTAAGTTAAAGGATACTTACACCATTACTATGATGAGACTATCGTTGACACTGGAATAGAATATCCATATGATTGTTTCATAGGAGGTCAATCAAATATACTTACTACCCTTAATAAGCATCTATATGTTAACTCTAAGCAACTCATATCTACAACTTATGAGATCTACTACTTGATCCAATCAAGGAGTATAACATGAGCTAGTCTATCCAGGTTAATGACATCCCATCTCATTAATCCTATGACTAGTGAAAGTTCATATACAAACATAATTACACATGATAGGAATTTCATTATCATGATTTCCTCAATGTTGTGTTTTATATCAAGGACGTCATTAAGTCAATTTAAGATCAATATCAAATCCATAAATGTATGAACATCGAAATAATGAAAAATTCCTTTATTAATCATAAAATGATTTGTACAATAAGTGCTAAAGGTGATTGTCTTTAGAGCACTTCTCTAATAAGAAGAAGATGAGGCCAATGATCACAAGTGATAAATGGGTTGCATCTCAACATGCTAGGTTTAATGCTAGATTTTAGTTTTCTATAATTATACTTGAAGATCATAAATTTTGTTTCCAATGTCAATTTTCCATCCATTTTTATGAGTCTTTGGTGTAGGTACTTTATCTAGCTAACAGCGATAAGAAGACAACAAAGTGTTATTTTTATGATGTCATGAAGAGGGCAAAGCAAGCAATCAAGGCCAATTTGAAAAATAAGTCTTCTTTGTACACACCTTATCAATGAAAGATGGAAAAGGTAACTTTACTCTTTATTGTTTACAACTAGGCCATTTTTGAATTATAGTGTCTATTTTAGTACAAGTTTTGCAAAGAAAATTGAAGTTAATAGGAGAATGTTATTAACTATTACAGTAATTATTGCCTATAAGATGATGAAGGATCTCCTAAGCTCATAAATGGAGATTTATAAGGATGTTTCAGGTGACTTTGGGATACTCATTGCTATTCATCAAAGAGACAATTAATTCAAGTATTTTTTTTCACTTTTGTTCATTGTTACAAATTCCGTTCCGTTCCGGCTGGTATCAGATTTTAAATTTTGGTTCCGGATTTAAATATCAGTAGGTAACGGCCAATTTTGGCTGTATCGGCCGATATTCAAAATACCGGTCAAATACCGACCAGTATTGAAAATTTAAAAAAATTGGGAGCCTTTTTTGAAAAATTTTCAAAATTTCCCTCCCTCCTACCTTTCCTTCCCCCCTTTTTTTCAAAGTTTTTAAAATAATAATAAATATTTTATTACTAATAATAATTATAAATTAAATAA
>JANZLX010000007.1:18603538-18622253 GCA_025531955.1 Erythroxylum orinocense | reverse complement strand
ATGAGAATTTCTGAAATTATGAAAATTGTTACAAAGGTTAGATTTACTTTTTCAAATGATTTGATAAATTGTTAAAATTTTCTGAACTTCTTTATGCGTGAAGGATTTGTTACTTAAGAAAATTGATACATTTGTTTATTTATTATTTATGAATTATTTTGATAAATGATCAAAAGTGTGGCATACTTTGTTTATGAATTGTTATAAATCAAATATGATTTTGATTGTTATGTAATGGATTGATAAATTGTGATTGCATTTGTTTTGCTATATGACATAAGTGGGGAGAATTGCTATATGAATTTATGTGCAATTGTGATTGTTAATGTGTCTAGTATGACACGACATGAAATTTTGAATTTTCAAAATGTGCCTTCGGGCAATACGATTTTTCAAGCATGAAAATTTGTTATGTGGGTTTGGTTAGGTCCCATTAGTATGAGTCAGTGCACTGGTCTCCTTTTATAGGCTTCTCCCGTCTGCCCGCTAGTGGCACTGGAGTTTCGATTTCAGATTCCCATAAGTTCGTTGCTGCACAGAACCGTTATGTGGGAATGTGTAGTACGTTCCCTTTTGGACTAACCCAAACCGTTTGATGTGTTATGTGTTTTGATTTGTTTACTTTGTGATGCATTTTTAGGTGCTACATTCATGTTTCAAAAGGGTTCATGAATTGTGCAAAAGAATTTGAGAAGTTTGAGGAAAAATTTTTTTGGAAATGTTTGGAAAGTTGAAAAGTTTGAACAATAAGCCTTTTGGCAAAAGTTTGTGAAAAAAAAAGATTTTTGCTTATTTTTTAATTTATAAATGTGTTATCTGCTGAGTCGTCGAGCTCACCACCCTTTTTCACCCCTATCTCCAGGTATTGAGCGGGAAATCGGATGAAAAAGAATCAAGACTTTTGTTCGATTTTGCATGTCTTGTGTTTTGAGTAATTTTGGATTTTGATATTGGTTTTGTATATGGCTTGGAATGCCATTAGTGATTTGTAAGCATTAATTTATAATGTATATGAATAATGGTTCTGTGTATTGAATTGAGTTACAAGACTTGTGTATGATTATGGTTATGAGTTGAGATTGTATATGAATATGATTAGATGGGTTTAGCTTGATTTATGAATTTGCTAATGAAATTAAGATGAATATGAATGGGATTGTATATGAATGAAATTGAGTTCTGATTTTGGTTTTTGACTGAGACGTATTGAAGTGTCTTAGGTTTAGAGTTGTGTTTGCTTATGTTGGGTTTCCGAACAGGAGGTCCGATGTGTAGTACGGTTGGATATGATTATATAGAAGTGCATTTTGAACCCTTTGCAGGTTTTGGGTTTCTTAGAATGGAGCCGTTATGTTGCCAAAATTTTGGTAAATTTTTTATTAAAGAAAGAATTAGAATAAGAAGTTAGTTAAAAGATGAAATTTTTGGGTTATGTATGAATGTTTAAGAAGAATTGTAAGAATTGATAATGGCATAAGGATGAATGTCAAAAAGGGAAATTGTATGGATTGGTTTTTGATTTGAATAAAGTTGAAAGAAATGAAAGAGTATAAAAAAGAAAGAAAAAGAAAAAAATTTATACCGGATTTGATTGAACTATACCGATTTTTCGGATTGGATTAGGCTTAGGTTTCCAACGATGCGTGTTTAAAAAATGTTCGTTACCGGATGTCGGACTTTATTTGTTTTAATTTCTTTTCCGTTTTGATTTGCTTCCCCTTTACGATTATTTGATTTGTTTCATTCCGATATGTTCGGACATTAGTTACGAGACGCGATTTGCTTTCGATTTTGTTCCGCAGTTTGCTATCCGATTTGTCCAATTCGATTTGAATTCGATTGCGTTTCTTTGACCTTCGCCTTAAATTTTTGCTTCGGATATTTTTGCTTCGTTTCCGTTTTTGTATTTCATTTTTCGTTTCGTCTCGATTAGTTTCCGTTCTTTCGATATTTGCCTTAGGATTCCGTTTTCCGTTTCTGCTTCCGCTTTATGATCTCTGATTCGATTCATCAATTTTGCGGTTGTTTCGCTTCCGCACTTTGTTCATTCCTTCATTTTTTTGTTTTTTCGGTTGGGGTCCAGTCCCGAGATCGGGTCCCAACAAGTTCGAATTGATCGAGCCTCAGGTTGGGCTCAAACTTAAGCTATTTAGGCTTGGCCCAACCCGAGGCCTAACACATAAACAAAATGATGTCTTTTTGTACAAAATGATGATATTTTTACATTTTAAAATTAAAAATAGCTCAGGTTGGGTCGAGTCTAGCTCGAGCAGGGCTACCTGAGGCTTGGTCGGGTTGGGGCTGGGGCTGATTGCCTCTTGCTAGTAGCACCTAGTCTCGGCATGACCTATTGCCATCCCTACTGATATATGAAGGACTAACATTGATAAGATGCATTTGAATATCCCTTATGTGAATTTTAGGTGATTACAACTCCCTAACACCAATAATGACATTGTTTCCACTCTTGTTGTCAATATTTCTAACATTGATCTAATTTGTAACCATCTTTGTTGTGCTTCTACTATTGTTTTGTTTACGTTGCTGCTCGATTTCAAGGTTAATAAGGAGCATATTATCTAAGTTTGTACTTTAAAATCTCTTATATTGCATAAACTGTTGGACCCCGAACTTTTCGTGAAAGATTAAAAATATTGAATGGAAAATTTTGGTGATTAGTCATGAGTAAAGAACTAATGAATGAAAGTTCTTGAACCAAGAAATTATACCCAAGAGTAAAGTAGCGAATGAGAAATGTAGAGAGGTTCATATTTTGCTTTGGTACTTTTAGTGGATGAGAGATTTTGAAATAGAAAGAATTAAGATGAAAGTTAGAAGTAAAATGAGAGCAATATTGTGTAGTAAATTGATGAAGAATAGGTATATATGTGTATGTTCTGTTATTCGTGTTCATGATTATTCATGGATCTAATTTTCATTATGGATAATGTTGATTTGAAATGGAGTTGAGAATGAGGAGTAAATGAAGTAGAAGAGTGATCTTGGTATGAGTTGTGTAAGAAAAGATTTTGAAATAAAGAGTTAATTTGGAAAATGTTCACTGAGTATGGTTTAGTATTTTAGCCACAACGTTTGCTCTAGATATCCAAACAAGATGATTCTTAATTTGAATTAAACTAGAGATATATGGCTATATTTCATATGAAGACATCGAATTTCAATTCTGTATCTAAGAATCTCAAAATTTGTCATGAAGTGAAGAATTGGGTGCAGTGTTGGTGAATGAATGAAAAAATTTTGTCTTCGAAGTTTAGGGGCAAATTTGGGATTAATACAAATATAGTTGAGCAAAGTTACCTTCTAGAAAATTATAGATCTTTCTTTTATCTTTCCAACGCTATATTATATGAAAAATTTAGACATCGGAGTCAAATGTTATGATCTTTACAAGTGGAGACGTTCAGGAGCAAAAGCAAGACGAAGTTACTGTTCATCGTCTTAGTTTGACTTTTTGCGTCTCAGTTTGACCGTCTTATTTTGCTTCCTTCTCAGCATGACGTCAGCAATTTGCCTCTTGACATCATCATCATCTTAGTTTGACCGTCTTATTTTTTTTGTCTCAGTATGACGTCAGCGATTCGTCTCATGACGTCAACATCGTCTCATTTTGGCCAGAACACTTTCTAGTCCAAATTTGATCCTCTAGATGACATAATTGGTCTTTAAGGTCTTCATGAGAGTTGTATATCTTGAAGTCTTCTTTCTATTCATCTAAAGAAAACCTAAATCTGAGTTCTGTACTAAAAGTTATACCCATTTTTTGATTTATCTCAACATGACGTCAGCGATTCGTCTCATGACGTCAGCATCGTCTCATTTTGGATAGAACACTTTCTAGTCCAAATTTGATCCTCTAGATGACAAAATTCGTCTTTAAGGTCTTCATGAGAGTTATAGATATTGAAGTCCTCTTTCTATTTATCTAAAGAACACCTGAATCTAAGTTCTGTACCGAAAGTTATATGCATTTTTCGATTTATCTCAATATGACGTCAGCGATTCGTCTCATGATGTCAGCATGGTCTCATTTTGTCCAGAACACTTTCTAGTCTAAATTTGATTTTCTAGATGATAGAATTGGTCTTTAAGGTCTTTATAAGAGTTTTAGCTCTTGAATTCTTCTTTCCAACCAGATAAATAACACCTCGATCCGATATCTGTAGGGAATGTTATGGTAATTTTCCCAACCTTGTTTTGTCTGATGACGTCACTTCGTCTCAAAAATGATGTCATATCGTCTGTTCTATTTTTGACCCCTCAGATGAAAGCATTTGTCTTTGACGTCTTCATAAGATTTGTATTTCGTGAAGTCTTATTTCAAACCATACAAAGAACACCTCAATTAGAAATTCCTACAGAAAGTTATGGCTATTTTTCCAAAACAGGTTCAGTATGATTAAGGTCATAAACATGGTTGTTTCTTTTGACCATAACTTCTTCCCTAGACCTCCAAATGACTTGATTCTTGAACCTTTGGATTCCTAAGACATTTCTCTACATCTCCATGAAAAATTGAAGCTATCTGAAATGAAATAAGAAAGATTGAGTGAAAAGAGTGGGACGGGTATACTGAGTGTAATCTTAAGTATTTTGAAGTGATGTTATTTCACTGAACATACTTCAGTGTTTTGATGATATCTTGATCTGTAGAAATGAAAATATGATGATTTCTGATTTGTGGTAAACTAGAGACATAGATCTACAAAGTATCTGGAGGAAGTAAATTGTAATTTAGTTCCTAAGACTTTCAAGTTTTGGGTGGAAGTTATACATAGTATACTGTTTTGGATAAGAGCGGTCCAAAGATGTTAGAAGTATATCTTTTGAATCACTGAACCAAATTGAATGATTTCAGTGGCATTAGAAACTTAAGAAAATGGAGGATATTTTTTAGAAGAAAGTGTTATGTTAGAATGTTCAAGGATTTTTTTGGCAAGACACTTAAGTTTGAAAGAACATAAGCCTATAAGGAAGGATAAAATGAACTTTTTGGACTCATTAAGGACATAATTGGAAGAAGAAGTATTTTCTTACTTATAAATAAAAGAGAAAACGTGAATGAGAAGATTCTAGAGAAACAAAAAGCATGGTGTAGAAAAGAGACAAGAGAGAGAGACATGAAAAAGAATGAAAGAGAGACAGAAGAGAAAACAAGCTAGGGTTTTAATTTCCTTAGCCTTCAAAAGAGGTTTTAGGGTTATTCAAGGAAAGAAAAAGGTAGAGGAAGAGAAGAGCTTTCTTTTGAGCTAGGGATCCCTTCATTTGGTGAAGAATGAAGGGATTAAGAGAGACAAGAGGAATAAGAGAAGAAGCATTTTGAGCAAGTCAAGTCTTTAAGTAAGGAAATTAAGGTGGGTACATGTTTATAATAGAATCAATAAGCCATTACTATTTTCCTTAAGTCAAAGAAGTCTTTTGATTTCAATTGCATCATAAGTGTTGCATCTATTGTTATGAATGATTTGGGAAATCTTTTGATTCGGTATATATGAACTTTTTGATGAATTTCGAAATAAAGATAGTAATGCATTGAAACATTTTATGTTATGTTTTGAAAAATGTCATGGCATTTTGTATAAGTGATCAAGAGAAAGTATGAGCATTTGATAAAATAATTTTGAGCATGCTTATGTGCTTCTATTTGGGCGAGAGTGGAAACATTTTGTTCGTCACATGCATGTTGACAAGAGCCTTCTCCCGGCTGCCCGCTTGTGGCATATAAGCTCCGATTTGGAGTCATTCTGCTCATGGGGTAAACTTTGATTTCCTCATTCTGTTCCATGGAACTCTCGAGCCATTTGTTGCACATTGCATTTGTAAATTGTCAAGTTGATGTATTCAAGTTTTGTAAGTTGTGAATTTTGACTGCATGACAAGAATTTGGAAAAGCAAATATTTTTACAATGCAATAAGATATTTTCTGAGACAAGTAAAATGTTTTCAAGGCTTTTGCTTATTCATTTGTTATAAACTGTTACCCACGAGCTTTCAAGCTCACCCCTTCCTGTCCCCATCCTCAGGTTATAGCTAGAAGATCAAGTGATCAAGAGCCTAAAGGGATTGCTACTTTTCATTTGCTATTTTGAATTTTTTTGTAATAAGCTAATGGTGTGGCTTTTGACGTGTAAGCAAAGTATTTCAAACTTTGTTGGTTAAGGAAATTAAATAATAGATTTAAGTAGTTCAGTTATATATGTATGTTTACTTTGATTTTAAAGCAAGAGTTGGATTTCGAGGCCAAGCAAGATCCAACATGAGTGATATCGGAGCAAAAAAACGAATCGATGATGGTTTTAGTTTTCTGAAGAGTTGGGCTCCTGAAACAGTGTCCAACATAAGTGGTATCAGAGCAAGAGTATAGGTGTTATGTTTTTCTGATGAGTTAGATTCCGGAAACAGGGTCTAACAACAAATGTGTGGAAGGTTCGTTCTTTTCTTAGACATGCAAGTTTATCAAAGACTTCAGTAAAATCTCAACAAATATGTCATTTATTGCAAAAGGATGTGCCTTTTTATTTTGATGAGGGATACAGGGAAGCATTTGATAAGTTGAAAGAAGTTTTAACTTTGGCACCAATCATTCAACCACCTAATTGGAGTCAAACATTTGAGATTTTAAGTAATGCGAGCAATTTGGTTGTGGGAGCCATCCTTGATAAAAAATGTGGCAAGATGATTCATGCCATTTACTACGCCTCTTGAACTAGTCCAACACAATGTAATTACTCCACCATAGGAAAGGAACTTTTAGCTATTGTGTTTGATTTAGATAAATTTAGACCTTACTTGCTTGGTTCTAAAGTGATTATATATTCTGATCATGCAGCATTAAGGTATCTTTTATCGAAGAAGGAAATGAAGCCAAGGCTTATCAGATGGATTCTCCTGCTCTAAGAGTTCAATTCGGAGATCAAAGATAAGAAAAGTGTAGAGAATTTAGTTGCGGACCACTTAAATAAATTTGTGAATGAAGAGGAATAAATACCATTGTAAGAGTTATTTCAAGGTAAGCAACTACTAACTCTTCAAGACAAGGTACCATGGTATACTGATATTGTGAACTATCTAGTGAACCATGAAATGCCTAATGACTTGAGTAAAGCTAAACAGAATATAATAAATAGTGATTAAAAATATTATATTTGGGACGATCCTCAAGTGTGGAAGTGTTGTTCTAATAAATGATTAGGGGATATGTGCCTGAACATGAATGTGATTCTATTTTGAAAATTTTCCATTCATATACTTGTGGTGGTCATTTTGGGCCTAATAGAACTTCTAGGAAAATACTTGAATGTGGTTTTTATTGGTCAAATATATTTTGAGATTCCTATATGTTCTGCAAAGCATGTGAATAATGCCAGAAACAGTGTAATTTATCCCATGGAGATCAAATGCCTTTATCTCCAGTCCTTGCATGTGAAATTTTTTATATATAGGGCATCGATTTTATGGGACCATTTCATTCCTCTTTTGGTTTTGTTTACATTTTTTTGGCTATAGATTATGATTCTAAATGGGTGGAAGCTAAAGCTACTAGGATTGATGATTCTAAAGTTGTTGCAAAATTTCACCGCGAGCATTGATTAGCGACAGGGGTACTCATTTTTGCAATTGAGTGGTGTGAAATCTTTTGAAGAATCACTCATAAGGTGTCCATGCCCTACAATCCACTGACAAATGGGCAAGCATAAGTGTCCAATAGAGAAATCAAGTCAATCCTTGAGAAGATGGTAAGCCCAAATCGTAAAGACTGGAGTCAACAACTTAATGATGCTCTTTGGGCATATAGGACTGCATTCAAGACACTGATTGGCATGTCTCCATAGTGGTTGATTTATAGAAAGTCGTGTCATCTTCTAGTGGAGATTGAGCACAAACCTTTTTGGGTAATTAAGCAATGCAATATGAAGATGGACATGACAGGTGAACATAGAAAGTTACAACTGTAAGAATTGGTAGAGCTTAGGCTAGAGTCTTACGAGAATGCAGAAATTTACATAGAAAAGATGAAACAATTTCATGATAAGATGATTGTTACGAAAAATTTTGTTATCAGGAAAAACGTTCTTCTCTACCATTCACGACTTAAGCTTTTCCCAAGTAAATTATGTTTCTGTTAGATTGGACCTTTTGTTGTTACTAATTTGTTTCTGCATAGTGCAATTAAAATTGAAAGCTTATTGAAAAACAAGAAATTCAAATTCAATGGTCATCGATTGAAACCCTTCTATGAATGATTCCAAGTGGAGGAGGTCTAAGTGATAGGGAAGAAACCTTACTTATGAAGATTGAGCAACATGAAGTCAAGCCAACGACGATAAACAAAGGCCCTGCTTGGGATGCAACCTAAAGGAAGTTGATTTCTGTTTATTTATATTTTTGCATTTACTAATTTTGTTAAATGCTCTATTGGGGACAATGTAAGTTTTAAGTGTTGGGTGGGGATCTTAGTTTTTATACACGTTTTTTAGCTTAATTATTGCTTATATGACTTCTTAGGCGTTTTCAAAATCGAACGAATAAACAGACATTTTCACTTTTTCTATTGCTTTTAAAACTATATAGTCATAATTAAAGCATAAATTGACTAGAAAATTTTATGGCAACTTTAGCATGTACTTTTTCTCTTGTGATTGGTCAATGTGAATTATCTTTAGAAATCATTATATGAATAAAAATAAGCTTCTTAACAGTGGTACTTAAAATTTGATGAGGTAATTACCTTATTTGGCTTTATTAAAATAAACTTGAAAGGTGTTTGTATTACAAAGTTAGGGGAAACAAGATTATTTTTTCTATTTTTATATACATATAATATCTTGCTTGCATCAAGTAACTTGATCATGTTATATGAGATTAAGCACCTATTAGCAAAACATTTTAACATGAAGGATTTTGGTGAAACTTTCTCGTTGGCATTCAAATTCTTTGAGATCGATCTCAAAACTTAGTGGGACTTTCTCAAAGAGTGTGTATTAAGTATGTGTTGTAAAGGTTTAACAAGAAAAATTGTAAACCATGTATAATATTGATCTTTTATTGAGAGATTATCTTTATAATAGTGTCTAAAGAATGAAATGGGAAAAAAGAACATGAAAAATATTTCTTATTTTAGTATAACTGGTAGCTTGATGTACGCTCAGGCATGTACTATAATGAAGATTGTATTCATTATTAAATTGTTAGGTAAATATTTATCTAACTCAGTATAGACCATTAGAATGTAGTTAAGCAGATGTTGAGATACCTTCTATGAGCAAAGGATTATACGATTACATAAAAGAAAGTTGAAGATTTAAATCTAATTAGATACACATATTATGACTTTACTATAAGTTCAAAAGATAGAAAGTTCACAACAGGTTATATCTTTATATAAACAAATGGTGAAGTTTTTTGAAAAAGTGTCAAGTAGATACGTATCTTACTTGTAACCTCTTCAACAATGTATGAAGAGTCTATTGCATATTATAAATTTCCCCATAGGTAGTTTGGTTAAGTAATTTTATTTTTGAGTTTTATGTTGTTAATTTTGTTGCTAGACTTATCTAGTTATACAATAATAATCTTTCTACAATGTTGTTTAGTAATAATAGTAAGAATATCATATGATCTAAACATGTTGAGGTTAAATATTTAACCATAAAGTAACTTATATAGAAACATTATAATGGAATATACTTTGACTGAGCATATATTACTTAATCCTTTAACTAAAGGCCTTCACCTTACCATTTTTTTATAGACATGTGTATAGTATGGTTGTTTTGAAGTCATCTAATGTTACTAACTGGAGATAATTATATATTTACTTTATATACAATTTTCTTTTATATAATGTGACTAGATTATTTATATATTGATGATCTTCATCTTATTCTCAATTAGATATATTATTTTACATGAACATAGCTAAAAGTTTTAATATTTGTGCCAATCTTAAATATACTATAGATTGTTAGACATATATACACCTTGACCTTGATCTTATGTCTCTTGACACATTATAAGTATCTCGAGAAATTGACAAGTTTATAAGATATAGTGGGATATAACTTTTAATCCATAAAGATTTTATCTTTCATGTAATTTAGTATATAGTGAAAGAAAACACATTTCTCCAGTACAAGTTAGCATAAAGTTTAAAAAATTGAGATTAACAAATAAAACATAGTAAATTGTAGATCATTTAGGGACCTTTTTTTTTTTGCAAACTTTATTTCCTCATTCATGTTAGTAAGATTGTTAAATATGTAATTGTATTAGATATGTGTTATATATAATATAAGTTTCTAATACCTTTCCATATTGAAAATCTTATAAGATCGAATAATAGACTTTTATTATCTTTAGATAAAATGCTTTTTAAAGGTTAATTGATACAATTTTTATTCTCTTATCCTTTATAATTTTTATTATAAATACAATAATTAACATTTTTCCAAAGGGGGAATGTTATAATTTTATTCTTACTATATATTTATTAATTATCATTTTTTAAAAATTAATATTAAGAAAATTAAAATTGATATGATTTAAAGATAATAAAGTAATCTAGTAAATAACATAATTAGGTGTGTTGTGAAGAAAATGAAGCCTTATTAGAGTGTGATAATTTCTTATTGCACCTATGATGAGGAGGCTCATTAAGTTACTATAAATAATAGTTGGGTTTCCCACACCTACTTAAATAAGTTTTATGGATATATAGCTTTCTTTTAAGAATTTTGTGTATTAAGAAAGGTGTAAAAAGATCTTGCTGACATTGTTATAAATAAATTTTAATAAAGATGATTGTTATGCATAATAAAACAATTATGTTTATGCATTGTCTCTGTTTACACAAGTTTATGGTTGACCCCATGCTACTCTATAACGGTCATATTAAGTTTAATAAAGATAAGACTTACAACAAATAAGTGAATAAAAGTAAAAGATACACACTACACTGGAAGTTTTTTATTAATTATTTGTATTGATTTTGTTGCCATTTGATTTTAAGTTATTCATTTTTCAAGTGACTTTATTTCTTACATGTGATTTGTTAAGTATTTTATACATTGGTTTATCTATTATACACCTAAAGGTAACGATGGGTTCCTTATAAAAAAAATCAAGTTGATTCATCTAAAAAAATAAAGAACAAAACTCGATACATCTTAAATCATATAACTTAATGGTTAATATTTGTTAGATCTAATCAATCTTGTTTCAAAATGTATATATGAAATTTGGGACTCTAATGCCATATATTATAGTAATAGTATAATAGAAGTGGTATATATTAAAATCCATTAAGAAATAGAAACCCAAAAGTGGGTGCAAGTTCAAAGCCAAACTCATATTACTATGGGTATGAACTTTTAGTAAAAGAAGAAAATGGTACTAATAAGCTAAAATTGTACTCGATATGAAGCTTTCTAAGCCAACCTCTACAGTAAGGAGTATAGTTATGCCAAGCATGCCTTGTTAACAATTCTATTACTGCTTTACTCACAAAATGATACACTAATTTATTTTATAGAGTGATCATTAATTAGTTTTAATGATTATGAATACTGAATAAAGATGAAGATAAAGAGAATAAGTTAAAATTTGAAAGAAACTTCTAGAGAGTAGAGATTAAAAAAAAAGGTAATTCATAACAAATTGGCATAATGACTATCATTTCTTAAAAAAAAGGTATATCTCTCTCAATTTGTTAGAACGGTAACCAATTCAAAAAAGAAAATGTCCCTTATACCTTGGACCTTTCCCACTCAATCAGCTTCTATAAGTTATTGACTATAACAAGTATTATTTATGTATAAACCATTAATTATATATGTATCCCTTATAAAAACATCTTGTTTATAAGGTTCAGATTTAGAATCTTTGTTGTAAATTTTAAAGAAAACCTCACATTGCTTTCTTTTATGAGTCATTAGACCAACTAATGTGAACCTTAAGCTAAAACCTAAATCATAAGAAATTAAAACCTTAAGATCATCTTTAAATCAAGAAAAAAAAACTTGACCCCAAGCAAACCCACTGATTATAACCAAAGCTATAAGAATTTTGATTAGAATTTTTTTTAATAAGATTATATTAAGTTCTTATTGATATTCCATTTGGAAAGAAATGGATATGAGAAAGTTTTAATCTAAATGAAAAACCATAGATCTACTTATCGTTGAAGCTATGAAAGGGACTTGAGAAATTGTTTTACTGAAGAATCTTGCATCTAATTGTATTTCCACTCTACTAAGTTCACTAAATCTCTAAACAATGTGCTTCTTACATACTCTTTGTTATGCTTTATGTTTAGGTGTATCCATTGTGCTTATTTGTGTTGAGGGTTCATCCCAAGAAACTCCTTTAAGGATGTAAACTTTTTATTTATTAATTCATTCCTACTTTCCTTTTTTTTTAAGTGCTTATTAATGAATAAAGAGGAAATTCTCACAAAGTGAAGAAAGCTCTCAATTTAATTTCTATGTTGATGATATATGAATTACATTAATAAGACAACCTTTTATAGGAATAAACTCTCCACGAGCTAAAACATTAAATGGAAAAGAAAACTAGAGTCCTAAAAAATATTCCTTATCAAGTGTAGCAATGATTAAAATACTAACTACTAATAATACTTTAACTAGGATTATGGGAATTCTATTTCAAATCATATCCTTAATGTCATAAGGAATTCTAATCAAATTATAATTTAACCTTATAATAAGTCTTAAACCAAATAGGCAATTAGAAAATAACTATTAAAAAATATTAATACTGCTTGGGATTTATAATTAAGTAAGTTATAGCCTAATTACAATAAAACACACTGACTAATAACACAAAATAAACTAAATATCTTAAATAAATCTTAAATAATTACTGACTTAGGTTCCATTTTAACTTAAAAGAAGTGAAATGGAATGTTAGACATTCTTCAAGCTTTGTTCTTCATGTAGTAAGCATATTATACCTTTAACAATATGTAGAAAGTGATTAATCTTGGAAATGTATCTGATTTATCTCGAATAACCTCCTTTTCTTACATCTCCATAATTAATTCTTGCAAAGCTATATTCATAAGTTTGATATTTTCCTCAATTATTGGACCTCTAATTTATTGCAAACGATCACAAGAATGGTTAGAAATAGGTGCTGGGATAAGCTAATCTTCACCATTCCCTTTATCGTCAAAAGGATTCATCCTTGAATTACCCACATCATACAAAGATAAACAGGCAACATACCCTAGTGCGCAAGGTTCTATGCTTTGCGAGGGTCGAGGGAGGGTCATCAATCTATACAACCTTCCCTTTATAATTTTTATAAAGAGGTTGTTTCTATTATTTGAACCTGTGACCTTAAGGTCATAAAGGATAAAACTTTTACTAGTTGCTACAAGGCTCTCCCTCGTATACACTGATAAATAAGTAATATTAAAAGTAGTACTTGCATCACTATAGTAGCTTGACAAATCTAGTTAGTAGGCATTGTTATTGATCTTCTCCATCGTTTGAAAAGGCCCACCTCCCTTAGGTTGCAACTTAAACTTCCTTTAAACAAGAAACCTATCCTTATGCATATGAATCTAAACCCAATCTCCAGGTTCAAAAATAACCTTTACCCTCACCTTATTGGCTTGCCTTTCATATTTTTCATTCTTTCTCACTATGTTAGCACAAACCTTGACATGAAAATCCCTAACAAAATTTATCTTATGCTTATTGATAGGATTGAATTATCTTATATTTTCTTATGCATTTTAATGTCTTCTTAATCCAATTGTTGTGTTTAAATACTTAATTTTTATTCATTTTTTGTTTACATGTAGATTAAAGGATTGAACACAAATATATGTGAAAAGGAAGAAGAATCACTCACTCACTACATCCATGCAAAATAGTGATTTAATTGGCAACATATTTAATGGACAGCACACGTTGGAGGCATAAGAAAGTAGAAATTCATCACTTACGTGCATGTTTTTGCAGGTAAGAATGTGATTTAATGGCATCATAGTAGAGGATGATGGACGGTAGAGTTTAATGGACAAAGGAGCAGTCCACGCCAAAGAAGCAAAGCAACAACAACGTGAGGTTTTACTAAGTGACACTGTTCATAGACCACAACATTAATTTGTCACATCAGAAGAACAAAAGCAGCAGAAACGACAGCGTGTGCAGCAACGTTTCATGCAAATGTTTTTCAAGTAAAAGTTGTTTACGTGAACAACATTCATGCATTTAACATAACATGCAACCATGTTCCACACCAAGATGATGACGCACAGTTGGGTAAGTAGTTTTTTAACAGAAAATGACAGCGTAGAGAAGAGCGAGAGTTAAGTGAGGCATGAATAAAACGTGAATAGTGAATTGGACCAAATATTAATTTGTCACATCAAGCACAGTAGCAAGGTAAGTGAACAGTAATGAGGACCAAGAATTAAATAGAAAATGAGAACAGGAGGCGTAGTAGCATGGGGAGAGTCAAAACAAAGCCCGTAAACATATACAATGGTTTGCATGTAACACAAACACAGTCGTTCATGTTAAACGGAAAACATTAACGTGGGATAGAGCAGAAGAAAAAGACCACAACCTCAACACACCAGCTAGGAGACAAAGAGCAGAAAACAGTAGTATAGTGGGAACAAAATGCCAACAGAATAAGATAACAAAGTTGGGCCAACATGTAAGCAGCGTGTGTGTGTTTCATGCACTAACACACATTGAACAAAAATGACAAAACAATAGTGAATGATTTATGGAGGAAGATAATTTTCTGATGTATATTTCTATTAAAAATGTACAATATATACAAGAAACGACGCGTGAGTTGTTCCTTGCTCATTAATTCCCTTAATGGACTGCTAGAAATAAGCCTATAAGGACTCTTGCCAACTATACATATATTCTGTTATATATACAAATATCCTCGAGATTGAATTTCCTATATAGATCATCAACAATATGATCCTATAAATAGTTAGAGAAATGAACCAAAACACAATACAGGAGGATAAAGTGAAAGGTAAAGCACAGACGTTCAATATGTAGTGCAGATACATTTTAACTAACTCATACAGTAACGAATAGCGTGAACAGTAGAGATGGACCCATAAATAAACCAGATAAATAGAACAGTAGCAGGCAGAGAACAGAGGAGAGTAAGAGAGAGCGGTAATGGTTCATAGAGAAGAGCACAAAATGGTGGTTATGACTTCGACGCTTTTTGGCAAGGGGCAACTTGGAGTTAGCTTTCTAAGAGAAGCTCTTCACTGTAAAGACAACTATAATGTTTTCTTCACTTCATTTGCATTATCTTTTTCGTTGGTTTTTAGCTATTAGTTGTTCATTCGTTACTTTCCATAAGTAGTTATTTCTTACGGTTTTGCTACTTTTTTTCCATACATCCAAATCTTTTAATATTCATACCATTGGTTCACAGCTTGATATAGTGTTAGTCACATTTTTACATGTTCTAGGATATTTAGAATGAATGTTTAATGGATTTTATAGTTGAAATTCATGAATTTTGTAAGGAACATTTATGTCAGAACAATGGATGTTTATTCCTTCAATTTTCCAGCTTTAATCTTGGTTGTTTGAGTTTATTTATGTGATTTTTTCATATCTGAATTTATTGGGTATTTGAATGTTTAATGTTTTATGTTATGGGTTTTTGTTTATTTGTGATGCTCTTGATTAATTGGTGCTTAAATTAATTTGGGCTTTTTGCAAATTATGTGTGTTGGAATTTTCATTTTGATGCAATTACTTTAGAGTTTGTAATTTGGGGTATTATTAGTCATTTGTTAGCATAAAGAGTTTTGATTTCTATTAAGTTAGTGTTGAATTTCAGTTTTTATCACTTCATTTATTATTTCCAGCCTTGGTTTTATTTAATTAAGTATGGGTTTTGTTTATTTAATGTCTATTATGCTTAATATGAACATGCGTGGCTAGACTACTTAGGAGTTTGGAGATATTTTAAGGAATGAAGGGATGGAAATTGTGAGAATGGAGTTGAACTTGTCTTGAATTGGTGCTTGAAGTTCTAGGTTGGTTTGGGATTTAGGATAAATGTTATGAATTAGGAAGTGTTTATAGGCTTGATCACCCTTTAGGTAACTTTCTAATCCGAAGCGTAGGGATGAGCATGTGATATGTAATAGTCCATAGTGATTCTCGAAAGTAGCAACAGGTTAGATGAATTTGTCAGGATATTTAGTCAGCTAATCTAGGATCCCATACCTTTAGGTTACGCCTTCCGAACTTATGAGTAGGTGGCCACAGTTAGTTTTTTCTTATTACTTAATGCATCTTCTCTATTAAACTTAGAGAGCCCATTCTATGTTATAGTGGAGATCGGGGCATTTCTAGAGCTTATTGATTTTGCTTATTTTAGAGAAATTAAGGGTTTGAGAGCTTAATCAAGACCATAGGCTAACACCATCATGAGAGTACCTTTTATTTAGATTTAAAGATCAATGAACATCTCGAAATCTCGAAAATATCTCCAACCCACATCTTTACCATTGTTATTAGTATTTTCTAAATTTGCTCTGTGTTTGTCTTTTGTTTACGTTAGTTGCACCTTAATTATCTCATTTCATCATTTCAGGGTGTTTTGTTTTCTTTTGTTTGCAACATTTGAAATAGCATTTGCATCCCAACTCTTTGTGGTTCAACCTTAGCTTGCCATTTACTACATAGTTTGGTAGTTAGGAATTTATTATTTGGTAGTTAGTGACATGCTATCACTTATCAACATGTTCATTAGTAGGTAAACGTAAGATATCCAAAGGAGTTACAGGATTAAAGTCGTACACAATTTTAAAATAAGAATAAGAGGTAGTAGAATGAATTGACCTATTGTATGCAAACTTAACATATATTAAATAATTTTCCATTATTTTAAGTATTCTCGAATGCTATACGTAACAAAGTAGTAAATGTCCTATTAACTACTTTTGTTTATCCATCTGTTTAAGATTGTGAAGTAGTAGAAAACAAGAGTTTAGCTCCTAACTTTTTCCAGAAAGTATGACAAAAATGACTTAAGAGCTTAACATCTTTATCACTTACTTTTATTCTACGCAATTTATGCAAATGTATTATTTTCTTAAATAAAAAATCAATAATATGTATTATTATTGGTTTTAAAGCATACAATAGAATGCACCATCTTACTAAACCTATCAACAACAACAAATATGCTATGTTTTTCACTTAAAAGAGGTAAATCATATGGTAGTTCCTCAAAAAATAAATTAGCGTATTTCTATAACAAAGACATAACTATATTAGTCAAGGAAGTGTTAATATTGTTAGCTAAAAAACTAACATCATTGTATAAAAGTACAAGTAGTTGATAAAAGCACTAACTCTCTTCTTTCCTCTTTATTTTACACTCTAAACTTTTTTTTTCTTATTGTGTACCCTTATATTCTTTTCACTTTTCTATACACACTCACTCTTTTTATCACTCTTTTCTTTTTTATGAAGTACTTATTATTTTTCACTCGTCTTTCACCATTTTTCTTAAGCTATCTTTTTATACAAACCATCAATGATTTTAGCCATAATCGCCTCAAGATCCTCTTGCAACTTTCTACGTAAGTCCTTATAGTGATAGCTAGGTATGAATCTCTTAAGCATCATTATCTTCATCTCTTCCTATGAGTAAATAGGTCTCTTACCATTTCTACGTCTATTAATCATAAAATGATCCCATCAACTACTAGCATAATATGTAAACTCAATCATTGTTAGTTTAGCCTTCTTTTCTCAGTGTAATTATGACAATTAAACATATACTTTAACTTCCACTCCCACTCCAAATGTAGTTCGGGATCATTCTTCCCTTAAAAGGTAGGATTTTCATCTTAATATTACCCAAATTTTTTTCTTATTTTGAAATAACTCTTTTACCCTTTCTAGAACTAGACTCATCATAATTAAAATCTTCCTCTTCCTCCTCCTTAAATGTATGTTTCCTAGAAGATCTAGATGGGGACTCTAAACTATCTAACTCATGTTTAGAACTTTGAATTAGATTTGAACAACTTTCATAAATAACTTAGATCGATTTTTGCATTATCTTCACAACTACTCATGTTCAAATCTTTTATAACCATATTGCATAATATATGATATTTAGGTTTTAATGCATATTTTTATTTTGATTTCTTCTTTCTTCTTTCTTTTTCCTTTTTTCTTTTTTCTTTTTTATTTTATTTTATGTATATGCAATGCAAGCTAACTAAAAAACATAAGAGAAATGAGAACGCAAAGACATTTTTTGGAAGGTAAATAAATTGCATTAATAGCTAACACAAGTTTACATGGAATGTACAAAATAATACATCAAATTCATCTCAAGACTATTAAAGCTCATTAAGGTACTATATGTGTAATATGTTAGGCTATAGCTGTAACACCCCACTCCTGCGTGACCCGAACCCGATATCGATGGTGATATTCGAGTCCGCGCCCTGCGAGGGTAGCGTGCTACATCACTCAGTAAACTCAGTATAAATCCTTTTTTTGTTTGAATCACTCAAAAGCTCAGAAACCAAAAACCAAGTTGGGTCCACTTCCATTTGTACACATTTTCAATCACAACAATACACTCAATCAATTTTATTTATAAACATTTCAGTGAATACATTACAATCAATAGAATTTCCATAGCC
>JANZLX010000007.1:18554725-18565426 GCA_025531955.1 Erythroxylum orinocense | reverse complement strand
CACTAATCATATTCAATCTCATTAACTCTTACACAAGCATAAGCTTATACCCAATAAATCAAACATAGGTTTCATGAAATTAGTGCATCATAAATCATAATTAATGCACCAAAATTCCCAATTAATGCATCTAACCACTACTACTTCAAAAGCATAATTAAAATCTTACCAAATCAAGCTTTTCAACTCTTAACTTCTTCACCTAACATCAACTTCTCCACTTCACTCCACATGTACAATCACCATCATAATAAGGAAGTAGGAGGTTTAAGCTTGTATGCATGTGAGGAAGGCTCTTAAGGTAGAAAGAAGTAACAATTTGAACTAGAGCCAATAAAGAAATGAAGAAAGAAGAAGGAAGTAAGAAGGTTTCGGTTGATGAATGAATAAGGAAGTAACTCATTTGTTTTTCATTCTTCCCCTTTTAACAATGAATTGAAGAAGCATCGAGAATGAGAAGACCAAGTCCAAGCCAAATACAAGCATTAAATGCTTCTTGTCACTTATGAGAAAAAAACAAATAAGGAAAAAGACAAAAGGTCAATTAACAAACTTTGACCAAAAATCCTACTAGAAAATGTCATCTTTAATTCATTGCCAAAAGTCCCAATTTCGATCCCACAATAGTGTACCCAATAGTCCAGTCCCATTTGGTCAAAATTTTCGGTTCCGAAAACCAGTTGGTTTGCCACTTGTCGATTTTTCCGGTCCAGAAATTTTTCCCCGGAAAATTTTAAAAAAATTCCTAAAATTTCCTTAAAATGTAAATCACGCAAAGACTCACTCCAAATAATTTTTTAAATACAATTACCACGTTATTCACAACCAAATTCTATTTAGGCACAAATACCGGGAATGTCATGAATGCATGTATAGTTATTTTTCATGTGCATAAATTCACTGCTCACAAATACCAGTATGCATGAACAATCCTAATTAGTCCCAGTCGGGGGTGGGATGTTACACTAAGGATCTATGCTTTCGATTGCAGGGTCAGCTGTATAAGTTAAACTTCGAGACACTGTGTGAAATTGGTGGATTTAAGGCCCCAACATATACCTTATAAGTATTATAGCATGTCTAGGTTGTATTAAGAAGTGGCCATAATGAATTAGGTACATCTAAGTATAGTAAGAGATATAATGGTATTTAATATTAAAGAAAGGGTAAATGGATAATTTGTTCACATCAGCATGAACATAATACTTAGACGTGAAACATATATGAAAATTTTTGATTTGTTTGTTTAGATTTATGAATGTGATGTGATGGGAATTGATAAAATAAATATTCCATAAGTAAATGTGATGTTTTTGGTTAAATTGGATATATCTTTGTGTTGCTCTTGCATGATAAGACCAAAGTTAGTTGATTTGGGATGTGTACCTCGTTGATGGATCGGTTCTCCTGAATAGATTTCTGTAATTTGGCCATATCATGGCCTGTAGACCTCTAAATTGGATAATTTCAATTGGAAGTTAAACCAGAGACATAGTTTTAAATTTTAATGAAGGAATCGAAATTTGATTCTACCTTTAAGAGTTTTAAATTCTGTTTTAGATTTGAGTTCTAGCTAATGTCCTTGTTTTCAAACAACCTGTAGTTTTTAGGGTATAAATGTTAATATAATTAACCAAATTGCATGAAATTTATGCCATTTAAAACTTAAGACATAGGGGAAAGAAATAAATTGTTAAGATTATAGGCCAATGTGAGAATTAAAGGAAAAAGATGGAACAATATGCAATTTTCTTAAATTCAAATCATAGACCAATAAGATTAAAGCATGTGTGTCTAATATAATTGTAACACACGATCTAATAGAATCATAAGATATGGTCCAATAGAATTTTAACACATAGTCCAATAGAATTGCAACACATGGTCTAATAGGATTTAACATATGGTTCAATAAGATTGTGATATATGGTCCAATGGGATTGTAACATGTGCCTAAGAGTAGAAAATTCATGAAAAAGCATATGGAAAAGGGAGATGAATGATGCTTTGATGGCTTAACTTCATATTTTTCTCCTCTCCATTTCACCTTCTTCATCCCATTATTTTTCACTTGGAGATTCAAACAAATCCAAAAAGGAAGAGAAGGAAGGGCAACAGAAGAACTATTTTGTCAATTTTGAGGTTTGGGACTTCACTTAGTTAGTTTCTATATTTTGTACATTTGAATGTGTAAAAAGATTCATTTGGATGTGGAATGGTTTTTAGGATGATACTTTAGTGCTATTTTGGTGTTATCTTGTATAGAATTGGTTGAATATGACAAGAGATTATCATGAAGTGGAATTCCATCCAGAGTTTGTTGAATAAATTAGCCTACAAACCTCTAAATTTGGTGGTTTTAATTGCATATAAGACATAGAACTAGAAATCTCTAAAAGAGACTCTGACTTAAATCTAGCTTTATGACCTTGGAAATTAAGATAAAAAATGGTGACCTGATGTTGCCCCTACTATGGAGTAGCTTGTGATATTTGTCTATATCTCATGAGTTAGAAGTCCAAATCACCTGCTTGTTAGCGATATAGAAACAAGAGACATAGAGGGAGAAATGTCTAGAAGACCTAAAAACCCAGTTTTGACATTTTGTATGTGAATATTAAGGAACAAGTAGTGGTATAAATATAGAAAGTGTCTGTCACAATTATGGCATTGTTTTTATTTCCAATTTCTATTGCATCTTATTCGAACCTTTATGAATGAGTATGAAAATTTTTAGACACCTAGAAATAAATGAAATAGGACTTACCACATGTGAATTGGGTAACCGAACATTAAAATATAAGATTGAGCATAATGCATTCCAAAGAAAATTTACATGTACATAAATGATTTGTGTATGATTATACAAGTGTTATTTTGATACCTTTCTAACGGTGGTAAGCTATGAATTGCATGTATGAACTCAAATATAGATTTTATGACATGAAATTTATATCATATGACTTGTTAATATATGAATTGTGAAATTGGCAAATGGTTAAAGAAAATGTTACAGTGCCTGCTCTATTGTCTTAGCAGTGGATAGATGAGCATACTTATAGGATTATAATGCAGTTACTACAATTTGACACCATCGCCGTCCACAGTTTGGTACCTTAGGGTATCCACAGTTCGATACCTTCGGGTATCCATAGTTTGATACCTTCGGATATCTATAGTTTGATATCTTCATATATCCACAGTACCTGTTATCCACACCGATAGAAAATATGCAGGCTTAACACAAATAAAAGTAAAGAGATATAAATACAAAATATAGTATGACGTCATAAATAATCAGTATATGAATGAGCATTTATATTTGTATTGATAATTTGTATCATTGAATGTTGAATATCAATGTTTGAGTTTTGAATGTGAATTTATGGTATATGAAAAAAAAATATTAAAGCATGTTTGCATTATTTATTTGATTAAGTATGCCAACATTATAAATATTTGTGCGATGCTCATTAATTTATGTGCTTGGTGGATGACTGTTGTGAGTGGTCATCTAAACTAAGTATTTCCTCACTAAGTTTTTAAGTTTAGCATGGGTGTTAATCCGTATAGGTCCAAGTCATATGAGTGAGGTACAGGAAACATCTACAGGAACCAAAGTCAACAGATAGAAGAAAAAGTAATTTTGGAAGGCATTTTTAGTTAAAGATGATTGTACATGTAATGGCTAAAGGAAATTGTATGTTTTCTTTTAGATTACTATGTAAAAGTAAAAATGCTTTACTACTGTTAAATGATAATGTTAAGCATTGGGGAGTTTTGTAATGTGTATATGTATAACATTGAACTAAAATGCATGTCATGAATGTATGTATAGGAAATTGGTTGCCTTATGTGTGGATGGTTGTAGGTTTCTTATAAGGGGTGTTACAATGGATTCCCATAATCGACCATAGTAAACTAGCACGATGATTTCCGCATCACAAGCTATTGGAGTAAACTGGCTGGGTTGGCAAATTTTGACTTTAAAAATGCCATCAACAATGTAATTCATAGTCCTAAGCACTTACTATTACATAAGTTTATGTGTCAAATTATGTTTGAGAAAATTGAAACCAACAAGTATTCGATTAAGGAATTCCTGTTATGGTGCATAGATCATAGCGTCCAAGTTTGCACCTCCATCCATATCTTTAATGCTATTATTGCTACTCCGAAAAAGAGAAGCAATAATCTGGGCATGGGATATTTGGTTATAGTAATTACAGAGTATTATGGTGTTAATTGTGATGGATTAACTGCACACCTTCCTGAGTTCCTTAACACTCGTCACCTAATAAGAGCTGAGATCTTGAAGTCCCATAATATGGAACTTTGAGATATCAATGCTCTCATACAAAGAATAGGGCAAGATAGGCCGGTTCAAGCTCGACACTATCGCAACAAGAGGAGGAATCAACCATTAAAGAGTCAAGAGAGGAAGAGACAACTGGATGGGAGAAGGTACTGGAAGCAATCTCAAATACTAACAAGGAAATTATAGATAATGTTAAGGTGTCTAGGAGATAGATAGGGAGCAGAGATGTCAATGCCAAGACATTCGAAGTATTCATAAATACTTCACTACTTAAGGTATAGAAATTCCACCTCCAACACCATCACCATCACCACCTCAATTACCATGACTGGTTTTTATGCTCTAACCCTTGTCTTTTTATTTTCTTATATTTTCTTTTCATTTGTTTTATTCCCACATTTTGTGTTATTTGTTCCATTCACATGAGGACAATGTGTTATCCAAGTGTAGGGAGGATTGTGTGCATTATATGTTTTTATTTTGAGTGTAAATTTTACATGTTGCATACTAAGTCTTGTTTAGGTTCTCATGATGTGACTCGTGTCAATGTGTCAATGGCCAGGACTTAACGGAATTAGTTTAGCCTTGAACATAGTCTTCTAGGATGTAAAGATTTATTAGTTTGTGAAATTAGTGTCCTAGGTTGTTTTGGTTAAATATGCATGTTAATTAGGATATAATGTTAGCTCATTCACCCTAGGAATTTGCCACATACATTTAAAATTTTAGGTCAATTGAGTAAGTAGCATCGTTAGTATCATTTCATGAGAATGATTAGCTAAAGAAATGAGGTAGACAATAAAAAAAAGTATGTGTATTTCTTAAGCAAATAACTATTCCACAGGCCTTTGGGTTATGAATAGAGCTAGTAGCCAGTTGAGAATATGATCTAGCTGAGTAACCGAGGGACATTCATCACTAATGTTTGCCTTTGCGTCAAAAGGCTAGAATGACATTCCAACCAAGTCTGTGAATAAAAACATGACCTAGTTAGTAACCGAAGGACATTCATCACAAATATTTGTCTGCACTTCAAAAGGCTATAATGACATTCCAACCAAAACTATGAATAAAAACATGACCTAGTTGGTAACCGGAGGACATTCATCACAAATGTTTGCCTTCGCTTCAAAAGGCTATAATGACATTCCAACCAAAACTATGAATAAAACCATGACTTAGTTGAGTAACCAAGAGACATTCATCACAAATGTTTTCCTTCACATCAAAACACTAGGTGAATGTTAATGAAAATTAACAAAAATAGTATTTTGATAAATAAAACCTACTGATCTTTGTGAATAGCTTGAATTTTCATAAAAAAACTACTAAGGGATAGTTACAATTTTGATTGACCAAATAATTATCAATGTGTGTGCGTAAGTAATAGGGGTGAATTAATTTAATGTTAAGGTCTTGATTAATATGTATATTTAGTCTAAAGTGTTTAGCCACAAATTTTATAAGTTAATAAGTTAGAGCAACTAGAAGGTTTGTGTTCGAAGTTAAATCAGTTTTGTGAAGTTCAATGTCATTATACCATTATTGCATATGTGTGCTTATATATGTTATTGTTTGGTGTCTTTATGTTTTTTTTTGTTTCTATTTTTCCTTGAGGCCAAGAAGAAGTTTAAGTTTGGATATGTTAATATTTATATGTTATGTTATGTTTTAGTGGGTAATTTAGTATGTTTTTAGTTGTTAATTAGATGATTTGTGTTTGTTTAGGTTAGAATTATGTTATTATGACTATGTATTGGTGTTTTTTTTAGTGTTATGTAGTTTAGAGCATATTATTAAGCGTTAATTTTGTGTGTTTAAGGTGTTTTGATAAGTTTGTTAATGCTTGAGACTAGGTAAAAAAGACCAAAGAAGATTTGGAGAAAGTTCGGAGGAGGATCCAAGGCCATGATCGTGACACACTAGCAATGATCGTGACAGAAGTCACTTACACAAGCCAAAATCATGACAGAAACCAAATAGGACTAGGCCACGATCTTGACTCATTGGCCATGATCGTGACCAGCACAATAACAAAACAAGGGGATTGCTTCCGAACTATTTTTAAGGGTTATTTAAGATATTTGAGCTTAGGTAAAACCTAATGTTTACCCTAAATAGAAAAAACATATAAAAGGAAAAGAAGGAAGCCCTAAAGAGGGAGCCTCCATTTTACTAAATTTGGAAAGAAGAGAGGAGAAGAGAGAAGAAGGGAGAAGAGGAGAGACGAAGAGAGAGCATCTGCTGCTGCTGCTGCCATTACAGTCGACTCTAAGTTACATTTTTCTTCCATCTTGTTACTTCTTTCATTTTGATGTATAAAATGGATGTGATGATGATGAATTTGGGTTTAAGAATGTTCTAAACTCTTTTAGGGATTTGTTCTTAAATCAATGTTAATTTGATTACTTTTGATGTCAATGAGTTGGGTTTCATTATTGTTTATTGTATTTGCATGCTTCGATAATAAATCGGGAGAGTGAACTGATAATGAGCGTTAAACAAGCTAATAGATCACGTAAATAATCAAATCAATAATTTATACAAAGAAAGAACTCGGGTGAAGACCCAATTGTCTATTAGAGTGCTTAAGATCTAACTGGATGTGCGGGCTATTTGCTAATTAAGAGATTGCAAATTCCATGATGCAATTCAATTAGGGTTTATGATTTAGGGTTAAATGATCACAATTCGAGATAGAGTAATCACCATTTGAACTTCTAGGACCGACACCAAATTAACTCAAAAGTGATTAAGTTAGCATTCGATGACGGAATGAATCCCCTTCTCTCATAATTGGTTAATCTTCTTTGTATAAATTTTCAATTGTTAATTGGTTGTATTCAATTTTGATTTCTTGTGTTAATTTTACAATTTAACTTTCAATTGCTTAATTTTCTGCTAATTTTTATTTTCAATTTAATTACACTTTTGGGCTTTAGACAAATTAGAATTAGATTAGTTCACCAATTCTTCTTGGGATTGACATCTCATATACTACGCTACATCCCCTGCGCTTATAGAATATTGGGGTTTTATATGATTAAAACATCATTAATACCTCTGTAAACATGACAATGTCACGTCAATAAAGATAACAGTGGTACAAATATTGGGTTACAATTGAAAAAATTAAAAGTTCAAATATTTTATTACTACTTTTTAAAATTCGAGTTATAATTTAAAAATTAACAAAAGCTTGAGATGTTTTTTCCTTTTGTAATTAACCCTATCATTATTTGTGTAATAAATTTTAAGATTACAGGGACATAGGGCTCAAACTCCACCAGCAAGGATTTCATGTTACATAGAAACTTACAGTTCCAATACCATAGAACAAGTGTGGCATCAAGCAGCAAAATTTTCATCATCTGTTGTTCTTAAATTTAAAACTGAGAAACAAAGTGTTGGTGAGTTCCCTCGGCTTCATGATGTTGAATAGAGATATAATTGACCTTCAGGTGCTGATAAATCCAAGCACTAAAGAGTTGGTAGGCTAGACTTTGGATCGAAGCTTGAAAAGTAATCCATGGGCTTGATTCCCAAAAAACATAATTTAATCTGAGTAAAAGGTCCCAAATATGTTCTCCTACTGCTTAACTGGGCTAGTTGCCCAAACATTTAATTCAAAAGTCTTGTGGAGTGTGGGATTTGAACCCACGCCCTTTCGGACCAGAACCTTAATCTGGCGCCTTAGACCAACTCGGCCAACTCCACGCCACATCACTTTTGCTATTATCATATCATCTCTTTTTACAGAAGTATGCAGACATGGAAAGAACATGACTCACGTGATGATCATTGTGCGGATCCTTCTTTGGTCAAAGATTGTTGCCAGGTACTGGGAATTCGCAAAGGACATGGTTGTGTTATAAGGATGGGAATGGATGGTAATGTCAGTGGATATGGAGTGGCATTGGTTGACTAAAAAACTTGCTTGTGCGAACGGTGAGGTCCTCAATACATGAAGGGAGGCACATGGTTCTATGCTAGCAAGTGGGGGAAGAAGTCACTGTTTCTATTGGGATCCCGCTTTGAAAGTTTTCTGGGTCTTACTAGAGAGAAGTATCGCTGCGCAATTTTGATATTTTTTAATTTAATCACTGAATTCTTAAATTTGGTACAAATTAAGTTAAAATAATGTAGCTAATCCATCAACTTTTATATGTTTGATGATGGCACAATATATTAGCAAAATTAACCTTTTGTATAAATTTAAAAAAAATTGTAGCTAAATTAAAAATATTTAAAATTTTAGTATTAATTTTTTTTAGTTTATAGGCACCTCACAGGTAGGACAGTTGCCCAAGGATTTAAAGCTGCTCCATACCTAAAGTTAAGGATCGAACCTCTAACCTGTGGTTAAGAATAGATGAGTCCTATCCACTCAACCACACCCCTTTGGTTAATTTTAATATTAAATTGAAATTTTTTTTAAAAGATAGACTTTTCACTTACCACATAAAATATATATTAAAAAGAATTTTGATTTCAACTTATTAATTAGGCGTTCTTTTTTGGAAATTTTTATATTTTGTCTAGATCTTAATTTCTTGTAAATATTTTAGAGAGACTAAAACTCTTTAAAATAATAGAATGCCTTCTGTAATAAAATATATCCATTACATATTTAAATTTAATATTAAGTTAATTATTTTAATATATAAATTTATATTAAAGTAACATGGGTTACTTGGCATTGAACATGATCTGGAATATTTTCGTGTCCTGACTCGTGTTTCCATCAAAATCCTATTCTTATGTTACTTAAAAGAGCACTATATTCTCACTTGAGTTGGTTATTATTGGGAGTCATGAGTTCTTTGCCCCTGTTCTTTATTCAACTTCTAAAACAAATAATTCTTTCATCGTGGCATTCAAAATATTTTATGAAATTGATTTTCTCTTCTTATAATCAATAGGTTAGTTCCCCACAAATCTTATTTAGCTTTCTTCGTAAGATTTCAATTTTGTTCATGAAAGGTTATGATATATTATCATAAAGAAACTAATATAAATCTAGTTGTTCAATTATGACAATAATAGCTTAAAATTGATCTATTGGACCCCGAACTTTTCTTGAAAATTAGAAATTATTAAATGAAATTTAATGAAAAAATATGGTATGATTCCTTGTAATGAATGAAAAGTATGAATGAATCTATGAGCATTTGATAAAATGAAAGACATTTGAGATTTATTGTGATTTGCCTATGCTTGTTTCAAATATGACTTGACATTGTTTGGAAAATGTTCATAAAGATAAGTTTGTGTGTGCTGTGTTTTAAAGCAAATGTTGGGCTGATGTGGATTGAATTTGATCAAATAGCCTTCTTGAGAGTTGTAGAAGAGCTTCATACCTTTCCAATGATACATAATGTGCTATTTTTGGATTTGGTGGTTGAAAGATGTGAGTAGTTGAAGTTGAGTGCAGATGCTGTCAAATTTTGAACTGATGTGTTCATAGGGTAGGTTTTGTGTATGCTGTGCTTGGAGGCAAATTCTGGATTGATGTGATTTGAATTGGATTAAGTAGCCTTCTTGAAAATTATAGAGGAAATTCATAGCTTTCCAATGAGGTATAGCATGCCATTTGTCGATGTGGGAATTGAAAGATATGAATGCTTGAAGTTTGGATATTGTTTAGGTGACTTTTAGCATGACAGAAACTTTAATTGGAAATTTGACCTAGTTAGAGGTTGAAATTGCTTTCAAATTCGTCAAGAAAGTTATAGATTGTGATTTTATCTTTCTATTGATATAAAGTATGGAATTTTTGGACAGTGGAGTGAAAAGTTATGATGTCTAGAAGTTCTGATGCCATTTAGGATGTAATTATTGGGCAGTCATTTTGTGTGGACTTTTTGACCCCTTTAGAGACCTAATTTGTTTTTAAGTTCTGCATGAAAGTTGTAGAGCGTTCTCTTATCTTTCTATTGGTACCAAGTTTGTAAAATTTGGAGTTCTGGGTAAAAAGATATGAAAGTTGGAAGATAGGATATTGAATTGGAAAAATTCTCGGCTAGGCAAGAGCGCGTCTAGCACGCGAGCGCTGGGAGATCGCCCAGCGTGCGGCCGAGCTCTGATTTTCTGAACGACCTCTAATTTTCTGGCCGATCCCTGATTTTTCGGCCGATCTTTGGGTTTCTTGTCGATTTCGACCTCTCTCCACTTATTTGGCCATAACTTTTCCGTCCGACTTCCGATTGAACCAATTTTTGAAGTGTTGGATTCCTAAGACATCCCTCTATCTCTCCATACCAAATTTATGATTTTTTAGATTAATTTGAAAAAGATTGATTGAAACAAAGTGAGAGGATCAATTATAAGAGTATAAGTTGGATATTTTTTGGAACATGCTTCAGTAATTTGGAGATATCTTG
>JANZLX010000007.1:18542697-18554625 GCA_025531955.1 Erythroxylum orinocense | reverse complement strand
AAGAAAAGTTGGATAAATTTGATTCTAAGATCAATTCAGGAATTTTTCTAGGTTATTCAATTACTTCTAAAGCTTATGGAGTTTATAATCTTGTTTCTAAATTTGTTGAAGAGTCTATGCATATGAAATTTGATGATGACTCTTAACTAGATAAAAAAAGATGATTTTGATGATGAAACTCTGCCTACTCCTTTGGTTAATAACCCAGACGATTCACCATCAGATGATCCCCCTGATAAGGTAGAAGATCTTTCTGAAATATTAGTTTAAGAAAAGAATGGAAATATAAATCTTCTTATGCAGAAAACTTGATTATAGGAGAAACTTCAGAAGGGGTGAGAACTATATCTAAATTTAGAAAAGATTCAAATGTAGCATTTATTCTAAATTAGAACCTAAGAAAATTGATGAAGCTTGGATTTAGCTATGCAAGAGAATTTAAATCAATTTACTAGGAATAAAGTTTGGTTTCTAGTTCCTAAACCTTTCAATAAATCTATTATAGGAACCAGATGGGTATTCAAAAATAAACTAGATGAATCAGGAAAAGTAAACCGTAACAAAGCTAAATTAGTAGCTCAAGGCTATAATCAACAAGAAGCAATAGACTATAATGAAATATATGCTCCTGTAGCTAGACTAGAAGCTATTAGGATTTTGCTTGCATATGCTATTTTTCTTAGTATAAAACTGTTTCAAATATATGTGAAATGTGCATTTTTGAATGGTTTTATAGATGAAGAAGTTTATGTGAAACAACCCCCAAGTTTTGAAGACATTGATAAACCAGATTATGTCTATAAACTTCATTAAGCTTTGTATAGATTGAAACAAGCACCTTGTGCTTGGTATAATCGTTTGAGTTCGTTTTTGATTAAAAATGACTTTATTAGAGGTCAAATAGATAAAAAATTATTTAGGAAATATATTAAAAATGATTTTATAGTTGTACAAATATATGTAGAGGATATCATTTTTGGTGCAACTTCTGAAAAGTTAAGTTCAAATTTTGAAAATCTTATGAAAAGTGAATTTAAAATGAGTATGGTGGGTGAATTAAAGTTCTTTCTTGGTTTACAAATTAGACAGATTGAAGAAAAGATTTTTGTTCATCAATAAAATTATATCAAAGAACTTTTAGTCAAATATAAAATGGAGAATGTTAAACCAATGTCAACTCCTATGCATCCCTCAATCGTCTTATCTAAGGATGAAGTTGGTAAAAAGATTGATCAAACTCTTTTCAGAGGAATTATTGGCTCTTTGCTTTACCTAACTATAAGCAGACCTGATATATTGTTTAGTGTCTATTTGTGTGCAAGATTTCAAGCAAATCCTAAAGAATCTCATTATATTACTGTCAAAAGAATATTGAGATACTTGGTAGGTACTACTAATCTTTGTTTAATGTATGAGAAATGTAAAGATTTCAGGTTAATTGGTTACTGTGATGCTAATTATGCTAGAGATAGGATTGATATAAAGAGTACAAGTGGAGGCTGTCACTTTCTTGGTCATAATCATTTTTGGTCAAGCAAGAGGCAAAGTTCAATTGCTTTATCTACTGCAGAGGATGAATACATATCAGCTACAAACTGTTGTTCACAATTGTTATGGATAAAGTATTAGTTAGAGGATTATTCTATCCAAGAAGATCAAATTCCAATCTTCTGTGACAACATAAGTGCTATTAATCTCTCAAAGAATCCAATACAACATTTAAGGGCAAAACATATTGAAGTTATACATCATTTTATAAGAGACTATGTACAGAGAGGGATCATCAATCTACAATTTGTTGCGACAAATCAACAATGGGCAGAGATCTTCACCAAACCCTTAAGTGAAGACAAATTCAAGGAAATCAGACAAAATCTAAATATGGTAATATTAAATGACCATTCTTCTGAAACTCCATGATCTAGACGATCCGTTCTGAAGAAACTGAAAAGTTGTAAGTTTTCAGATTATATAGTAACGATAAATTTTCACTCGGTAGTTTCAATTTCATGATTACTGGAGGATCAGTTAAAAATGTTACAAATGGTAACTTTTCAAGAATGTATATGAAAAGGAAATCATCTCAGAATCTACAACACTTCACACTCTAGAATTTTCTTGAAAAACTTAGAAATCGACTTGTTCAGAGTGCTCTCAACAAAGATGATCAAACCCTCTGTTCTAAACTTCAAATCCGTCTTATTTTATTTCATATCTTTCTTTCATTCTTATACTAACCTCGCTTCTTTAAGCAAAAAACATCTCTGCATTTAGTGTTTATCTTTTACATATTAAAAATGTCGAAATCTCTTGTTTATGGGAGACTCGTCGATTTTACTTCTTTGAAGAATAATCAGATGAATATCGAACCTGAGATTGAAGTAGTTGGCTAGAAGAACTTCTTTAACATCCGGGAGACGGTGTATTTGAATGAAGCATATGAGTTTTGGAAGAATGCGAAGGTGGTAGACAACACCTTGGTATCGATGGAAGATGGGTTGTCGGTAATAATCACACAAGATTCTGTTGTGAAGGCTATTGGGTGTCCAAATGAAGGAGCATAACTATTCAACAACATATATTGAATTGCTCATATTCATCTAGACAAAGCCAACATCAATTGACAACTATATGGATCTAGTATTCCAAGAGTCAAGAAGTCTACAATCCTCATTCTGAAGGCTAGGGTTCTTCATTCACTTCTTCTCTATTGTATCTTACCAAGAGCAAGATTAAAAGATTTGGTGACAATGAATGATGAACATTGTCTATTTCATCTACTCACTCACCAACCGATTAATCTTCCATTCTTGATTTTGAAGTACATGATAAAGGCTAGGGAGAATTATCATGTGAAGAGTAGTTTTTTACCTTACGGTATGTTGTTAACAAGATTCTTCAAAGAATCTAGAATCCTACATGATAGAGGACACGGAGTAAAGTTGAATGTTAAGAGTGTTATCAATGCCTCTAATATTCACAAAATAGGGATCAAAACTGAAGCTAAAGCGGATGTAGATTTTACACCAAAAGCACAATCTAAGGGAGAGCTTTTAGTAAAACAAAGCAAGAAAGAAAATGTTTTTTCAGAAATACAAAGAAAACCTCGATCGTCCGGAAGAATATCAGTAGAGAAAAAGGTTGAACAATCGTCTGATGTGCAAATACAAGCTAAGACGTTTCTAGAAAGGGAGGAAAGCAAGGTTCAACAACCAACTCATCTCCAATCAGAAAGGCCTGAGAAGTTAAGAAGGTCACCAAGATTAATGACCTTACGTCAATAAGGATAGAAGAAGTAGAAAGTTCTGATTCTTGATGGAGAATCGGAGAGTAAAAAGGAGCAAGAGAAACAACAACAGCCTACCAAACCAATTGTCTATATCCCCCAGACTCAGTTATCATAATCATCTGGAGAGATAGAGATAAAAAGGAAGTTAGTATTTAAGAAGAAGAAGCCTTAACAACAACTCTCTTCCAAATTAGTAAAAGAACAAAAGAAGATGAAACTTGTTTAAAAGAAGGTTTCCTCGTCTGATGTTCCACAAAATACACAGACTGTTAAACAATAGCTAGTACCTTACAACACTCCTCAATCAATGAAGAAAGAAGATTTGAAGATGAAGGTCATAAAAGAATCAACACCTGATCGTAACAAAAGTTCAATTATCATCAAAGAACCTTCTAAACAAATAGTCAAGGTTCAAGTTGAATCTGTAACAGTAAATGATCAGACAATACATTGAAGATTACTAAAAACCCTTATACAATCTATCCAATAACAAACAAAACAACAATCAAGATTGTACCACATGTATAACCTAGACACTCATCACTAGTGATAAGCAATGAAAAAGGAGAGAAGAAGAAATTTCCTGAAGGACACGAAATGATCTCACAGAAGAAGAGATTCAAGTGGCAGTGAAGAACATAGACGACATATGTTATATAGCTCAACCTATAGGTTTCTATGTATCACATCACATATCAAGGGAATCAGGAAGTAATTTTAGAGCATCTACTAAAGACGAAAGTTTCAAGGTAGTTGGCACAATAACAAAAGGAATGTACAGAAGTATCACAATTGAAGTTATCGATTTTAACTTAGAAACCTTCGAACATTTACTCATTCATTTCTTTAGTTAAATCTATCTTACACCTTCTTAGGCAATCGATTTACAAATTACCCAGACCTGATGATCTTGATATCCCTGAAGGAAAACAACCTTTCAAATTACCCTCAACAAAAATCATAGAATTAAACGATTCACCTAGAAAACAATCTATTTTTGAACACACTCATCCACTTAGTGAAATACTACAAGCCATTACTGTTAATTTGGAGTTCTTTAAGAATTTTATCTAATGGAATGAAGCTAGTCACAAGCAGATAGAAGTTCAGGAAGCCTAAGCTAAAAACATTGAAGAAATTAATACTAAGGTTGATGAACTAGGTGATGCAGTGGGTGATCTTCGTAAGGAAATTGCACTTCTACGTGTTTTTATAGAAGAAGACCTTAAGACGATCCACATTGTCATTTAACAATTGTTTTCTGAAATTTTGAAGCGTCTAAAATGAACTATCTTTTTTATTAATAATAAATAGGAGGAGAACAATAGAAAGCATTAGCAAATTTCATTTATCATTGTATATCTTGCTTTATTCGTCTGACTATTATCTTTATTTTCATCTGAATATTATTTTTTATCTTTTAATATTATGATTATTTGTTATCATCAAAAAGGAGGAGATTGTTAAGTCAAGAAGACTTCGCTTCTTCAATTAATTTTGATGAAAGTCAAATAATAATAATCATAGAAGTGTGTGAACTGTTTTGATGAATTTATTAAGTGCTCAGATAAATGTAAGTGGCACAAATCATCAAATTAAGACGATACTTTAGTAAAAGATGAATAGGACGGACCAGACGAAGTGCTTATTCTAAGACACTAGACAAAGCATATGAGACACCAGACGAAGCATATGAATCTATGCAAGGCGATGGAAATTGAAGAATGTACTAGAACGTCAGTTAGTTGGAGTTAGTTACAGGACTCGACTAATAATTGTTTTTAGAAGATTCAATAAGCAGAATTCTCAAGAAGACCTTTGAAGATTTAGGCTACAAATATTATTTATAGTCGTAAGTAGAAAATATGGAAAAGAGATACGAAAATATACAATACAAAGAATTTTGATTATAAAAGCTCAAGTGAGAAAAGAGAGCAAATACATCTGTAACATGAAGCTCAAATAATATCATTTAGAGAGAAAGAAAGGGTAGAGCCTAAAGAGGCTAGGGAAGCAGATAAAGAAGACTTTGTGAAAGAGACCTGAAGAGACTCTGGAAGTGTAGAAATAATACTTGTAACGTTGAAGGTTATAGTGAAATCTCAAACGGACTCTAAGGACTGGACATAGCCTAAGGTTAAAAGTGAACTAGGATAAATCGCGGCGTCATATTCTCTAATTCTTATCCCTTTAATTTTCTTGTTGTTAGAAGAATAAATACTGATTTTCGCTATTGCATCACTTACCAAATTAAGTGAATTGTTTTTTTTAATAATCTGAATTTGTCAAGAAAATCAAGAAGATTTTAAAGATTGATATCTTAAACGATTTAACACAATTCAACCTCCCCCCGCCCCTTGTTTACTTTACATATTATACGTGATTTCTATATTAACAAGTGATTTACTTCATATGGGACACTCATTACTAAGAAAGGATTAAATAAATACCATATTTATAACAAAGTATATAACAATGATCATTGATGGAGAAAGTTGCACTAATATAGCTAATATTACTCTTGTGGATAAGTTGAGTTTACCTACCATAAAATATCTAAAACCATATATAATTCAATTGTTTAATAAATATAGAGAGATAAAGATGAACAAACAATTTTTTATTTCTTTTTCTATTAAAAAACATAAAGATAAAAAAAATATTTGATGTAGTACCTTATACAAGTTGGCCATATTCTATTACAAAGATCATGGCAATATAATAAAGATTTGTATACAATGGCTTTAAGAATATGTAGACCTTTATAAAGGATATCAAGATAACACTCAAACAAGCCTGCAATGACTCATTAAAATTGAAAAGAGAAAATATAGGGAAAAAATGAGAGATGAAAAAAAGATAGTGAGTGAGAGCTCAAATAAAAAGTGTTAGCGGTGACAAAAAAGGAGAGTGAGAATGAAAGCTTAAAAGAAAAAAAAGTTATTGGTGATAAAAATAAGAAACAAGTAAGTTGTTTTGCAGAAGGAAGATACCGAAAGTAATTTTTATACTATATAGCATAGGATTGTACTTTAATAAAAAAGAGAATTATTTCAATGTTGAGGACCTTAATATATCCCTTACTAGTGTTAATGTTTCCTTAATGTTGTAGTATATGAATGTGTTAACTGATGATATTCTTAATAAATTATCACCCGTTAGAGAATTGAACATTAAATTGACTTTGTAACAAGGATGTTATTCTCAAATTATTTTATAAGAGTGATCTTAATATGACAAGGGAGCTTTAAAGGAAAGTTAAGGAGTTGATGGCCAAGGGATATATGAGGGAAAGTGTGACTCCTTGTTTAGTTCTAAGGCTTCTATTGCCTAAACAGAATAATACTTGGTGCATGTGTATCGATTGTAAAGCTATTAATAACATAACCATAGTATAGACATCTCATTCCTATGTCAGATCATATGCTTAATGAATTGCATGATCCTTTTATATTTTCTAAAATTGATTTAGAAATTGGATATCATCATATTATCATCAGACAATGTGATGAATGGAAGACTACTTTTAAGAATAAGTATGTGTTTACATGAGTGGTTTATTATGTTATTTGCTTACTCATGCACCTAGTACTTTCATGAGGCTGATGAATTATATGTTACATGCACACACACACACACACACACATATTTATTTTAGTGATATTCTAGTGTACAATAAGATTTTATAATAATCATAAAAAAATGTACTTGTGAAAAAGATTATGTTTCTTGGTTAAGTTATTAGTACAAAAGGTATTAAAGTGGATGAGATAAAGGTGAAAACTTTAAGGAATCACAAATATCTAAATCAATAATTGAGGTAAGAAGATTTTATGGTTTAGCTAAATAAATTTTTTAAGGACTATTATTACATTTGTTGCACCACTTATTGAAATTGTTAAGAAATTTGTGGACTTCCATTGGGATAGTGAATAAGAATAAGCATTTAATATTTTTAAATAAAGAAATTGTTCAACACCTTTGTTAGCATTACCTGAATTAACTAAAAATTTTGAAATTGAATGTGAAGTTTAAGAATACGTATTGGAGTTGTTTTGATACAAGATAAGAGATCAATAACTTACTCTAATGAGAAACTCAATAAAGAAACTTTAAAATGTCCAAATTATGAAAAAAAAGAGCTCTGTATATTAGTGTGGGCTTTAGAGACGTGATATCATTACCTACAGCCCAAAGAGTCTTTTATATATACTGACCATAATTTATGAAGCATGTAAAAGGATAAGGTAAGTTAAACAAACACCATGCTAGATGGATGGAATTTATTAAGATCTTCCATATGTCATTAAGTATAAAGAAGGTAAGGAGAACCTAGTTATTGATGTATTATCTTGAAGGTATGTTCTTCTTACTTATTTGAACGAAAAGTTGCTAAATTTTGAATATGTAAAAGAATTGTATGCTAATGACAATGACTTTACTAATATCTATTTGCATGTGAAAAGGTGTGTTTGGTAACTTTTATAAGCATGATGGATAATTATTTCAATGAAAATAACTATATATGCACGATTTTTCTATACATGAGATATTTATGTATAAAGTTGGGAGTTTGATGGATCACTTTAAATTTAAAAATAAATTAGACACTTTATGTGAACATTTTTATTGGTCTAAGATGAAACACAATGTCGAGAGAGTGCATGGTAGGTGTATGACATGTCAAAAGGATAAATTTAGGATTTTTATATTTTATACACCCATACGTATACCTAGTAAGCTATAGGTAGACCTTTCTATAAACTTTTTATTAGGACTACGTTAGTCAAAGAAGGGTAGTAAGCCTATATTTGTGCCAATTGATAGGTTTTCTAATATAGCACACACTTTATTCCTTGTAATCAATGTGATAAGGCAATTAATGTTATTGACTTATTTTTTTAAAGAAGTAGTACAGTTACATAAAGTTCCTAAGAGGATAATAAGTGATAGCGATACCAAGTTCCTTACTTATTTTTAGAGAATTTTGTAAAGTTGAGAACAAAGTTGTTATTATTTTTTAACTACTAGTCATCTTTAAAATGATGTTCAATCTGAAATAGTAAATAGGACTTAACCACTTTATTTCATACTATCATTCAAAGGAACTTAAAGGATTGAGAAGAGTGTTTACTATTTGTTGAATTTGCATATAATAAGAGTATATGTTCATCTACTAAACATACATCATTTAAGATAGTTTATGGATTTAATCTACCAAATCTTTTGGATTTATTACCTCTACCTATTTATGAAAGAGTTATTTTGGATAGAAATATGAAAATTGAGATGGTGAATCAACTTCATTAATATGTAAATCATCAAATTAAAAGGAAATGGGCAATATACAAGCAAAGCTAACATGGGTAAAGGAGTTTTCTTTAAACCTTGTGATTAGGTTTCGATGCATATAAAGATGGAAAATTCTTATAAGAGCTATAAGTAAGAAGGTTAAAGAGGCTTTAATGGGCTAATTCAAACATAAACACACAAATTTATATAGATCAGGCTTCAAGAAGCATATCAAAATTTGTTTTACAAGGTTTATTAGATTCAAAGAAAGACTAAGTGCCAATTATGATTTAAATTAAGTTTGGATAAGATTTGGAGGCACCTAAGATTAGCATACCCAATTGGGGTGAGCTAGACTTAAAAGTTAAATAAAATTAATTTTTAATTTTTATTAATAAAATAAAAAGGATTTTTTACATCAGTTATATAATGAAAAATTACAAAATAGAATCTAAGTTTCCAATTGCAAATAAATACAAGAAAAAATCAATTCAAGAAGCTAGAGATTGGAGTTAAGCTTATCTAAATAGGCAGAGATAATGGTAAGGTGTTTTCTTCGTTAATCTATTTAAAAACCATATAAATAAATATTTGTATCCTCATTTGCAAAAATAAAATCAATCATATAAAAATAGTAAATTAAGAAGTAAAGATTAAATGAAATGTACCAATAGTAGAGGAAAGTTGCTAGTAAATCGATATAATAAGTATCATCAATAGTTCACATCACTTCATCTAGATATAGAAAAACAATTATATAAATTATGTTTGATTATGAAATAATTTTATTAAATAAATAGTAAATACATGATAATTAACAGTCAAATATACCTTCGTCATTGAATATTTGTTTAAAGAAACTTTCAATTAAAAGAATGGTCTACGTACTTATATCAATATAACAAAGACAATATAAGTTAATATGATAAATGATTGTCAAAATTAGAAAGGTAAAATAACCAAAATGCCACTAAGTGTAAAGTTTACCTCAAGTACCTAACCAACTTTGGGCATATTTTAAGTACTTTCACAATTTTAGAATGAAGTCTACTGTGATGAGGACTCATTATCTGATTGTCGGCATTAAAAGTAAACTTTGAAATAACAATAGATATTGGAATTATTAAGAGATCCTATGCAATTACTTGCATGATTGGATAATCACCTCCACGTGACTTCCATCATGATAATATGTCGGATTGTACATATCAACTAAGGTCACAAAATTTGGCTTTAAATATTTTTCTAACTAGGGATGTCAAGACCAACTTGGCCCAGGGTCAAACTGGCCCATAAGCTGGGCCACTGGTTGCGGCCTGCGGTGGTCGGGCCGGTCCATGATCCGTGGCCCGCACAGTAGTCTAAACAAAATAGTGTCGTTTCGTTTCTTGCAAAATAATGTCGGTTTGTTATGTATAAAATATTTCTTCTCTCAACAAAACCTCGTCATTTTGCTATAAGAGTAAAACGACATCATTAATTTATAACAGTTAATAAAATAGAAGATAAAATGACGTCATTTTGTTATAACAAAAAATGACATCATTGATTAAATGAGCCAGCAGCATTGCCCCTAGCCCCTCGCAGTTGCAGTCTCGCTCTCGCACATGCTCGCCCCTCGCTCATCACAGCAGCCTCCTCATGCAGTCCTGCCTCCATCCATCTCCCTTCAACCTCCCAGTTGCTTTCACTTCTCTACACTTCTTCTTCGTTTCACGTTCTTCCTTGGTTCTTCTTCTTCGCATATCATTTGTTGTGACTCAACGCAGTCACCAACGTTGAAACAACCAACGATGATTCAGTGAACAGTAGTTAATAAGGTAATCTCTCATTCTCTCTTGGTTAATTTGGTTTAATTGGTTATTTTGAGACATGGTGCGGCTAATTTGAGAATTTCGTATGTTAATATTGGGAATATGGATGATGCCCGTAATGAGTTTGATGAAATGTCGTAGAGATCATTGAGATTTATTGTGAATAACCAGGGTACTTCTGCACTTGTAATTATTTTAATTGTACATTATGGGTTTTGTTTGGATGTTTTAACCAAAAAAAGGCATTCGTAGTCTCTTTGTTGCTTTTGGTGACTTTCGTGTGCATAATGGGGCTATATAGTCTCATACTAGATTCATAGTCACATTTCTTATATTTGCTTAGTTTCTTGCTTGCTAATGCCATCTTGTTGCTTTAGGAGTCTATACAATTTTTCATTTGAATCTTAGTATAACATATGCACTTCAAATAATATCCATCATCTGATCACTTAAGGGTTATCTTCTGCTTGTATACACTGAGATGGCTACTGTTGGTTTATGCCCTACAGTCAATCGTTTTGGTTGTAGTTTAGTGACAAATTATTTAAAAGTATTCTTTATCTTGTACATGTTTAGATGTATATGATAAAGTCCATGGGATAATTGTATATTGCAAATGAAATTATAACGAGATTATAATTATAAGGTTCATATTGCATTTATGTAATATTCCTAAAATGTTCCTAGTCATTGTTTTATTAAGATTGAACATTAATAGAACATAAAAAGACTAGCACACATTTTGTTTTTCTTTATGAAGGAAGTAGTTGATCTCATAGGCTAAAGTATAGAGATACTTAAACAAACGTGTGAGTGCTTGCTAGAGAACAAGTTTACTGAATAGACCCGATATGATAAATTCATTTGGAACATTACTTGTATGTCTATGAAATTCTCATTGTGAAGATTGTATAAGTGATCCTTTGACTTGAGGTCATCAAAGTTATCTTGTATGGGGATCGTTATGTTTTGATACTACTTATGATCTATTTAATCATAGGTCGTTTAATCGGTAGTCATTGGATATAGCATGAATTATATGGAGATAGTTAAGTGATCAAGATAGGATTCATGACTCTAAGTAATTAGGGAGAATATTTCGTTGTTCTCGATTAGTATTAATTCAAGAAATCCTTGGCCAAGGTGAAATGATGCTTTGTAAATAGTTTACAAATATCATTAATTGAATCGATAGCTAATGGCAGAGAACTAATATATTAGACTCAAAATAGAGTAGACATTAATTTTATGCTTTATGTTTAATCAAAATATTGTATGATGAAAGGATTGAATTACACGAAAAAATTATGCATAGAAAGGTTAGTCAAAACTACTTTGACATTTCTGAATAGTTGGTGGTCATGATGCGTTGCTAGACACCAATCTTGATTTATAATTATAAATTGTTTAATTGGAGAATTAAAGATAAATTTAAAGGATTTTTAATTTATCTAAAAAAATTAGATTTTATAATCATTGCCAACATATTTGGGAACCTAATGGGTCTCACATATAGAATGGGTTGAAGAGAGC
>JANZLX010000007.1:18496805-18516569 GCA_025531955.1 Erythroxylum orinocense | reverse complement strand
AATATTGGGTTTTGCGTTGTTCTAAACAATGACTGCTACATTAAATAAGCGTGCACAAAAAGCATTAAATGATGACTACTGCATTAAATAGGGCCGTCAAAAAAAGTAAACAATCATAGTAATTTCTTAATGCGCACAAAAGCAAAAATTATTATAGACGCTCAACCTGAGTGGAGTGGCAGTTGTATAATGGTTAGAAACGGCGAGGAAGAAGTAGCAAAAAAGGTAAGGAAACTCCTATATCCAATTTTTTATATTATGATAATTGTAAAGCGATATCTAGTTCATAAATTTTGAGGGTTTCCTTCGACATATATTATTGGTCGACTTCTTTAAATATAATGTGACAGTTAAAAAATTTTGGTGCTCCTGAGAAATCGATAGTACATTTTTTTTTAAAAGTGATAAGATATTTTGTATTTCTTTTTTGATAAAAATAAACATATGTGAGCGGCAAGTTGCAGCTCAGAGACGTTGGGGATCAGGTATCAGTTACAATGGAGAGGAAGATTGTCTTGGAGGGAAAGTCGAATATACATGTATATATCTGTGTGTTCTTAAAAATTCGAGTTTCCTCTATCGTCTTAAAACTTAAAAACAGACGGAAGCGCGGGAACACAAAAAAGCAGACGATAGACGGAAGCACGGACACAAAAAGTAGACGGAAGCAGATGAAAGTGGGAGGATACAAAAGATAGATGAAATCCGCACAAAATATTTGAAATTTCTGCAAACTGAAAAGAAGACCGTTCATATTAGTAAGTTATTCTTTCACTCACTTTTTGTTTTGTTTTTTAAATATCTGTCATTTTTATATCGGTATAGTCATAGAGCATTTTACCGCTTATTCTCATGTTCATGTCATAAAATAAGAAATTTTACGTTCGCGTAATTATATTGTGCAGCTAAATTATATAGGATTTTCTTGACATGTAATAATAGTGCAACTGAATTAGGATTCAATGTTAGTTTATCCCAAAGTGAAAGCATAGAAAAGAAAGACAAAAATAAATTTGACGTGTCGACTTTCTCTTAAGAAGTGAAATTAACAACAATAAAAATACATGTTAGTATGATGAACAACAAATAGTAATGAATAGAAGAAAGTAAGACGAAAACAGAACAAAAGACAAACGAAAAGAGAAAAACAATGTGAAAATCAAAGGAAAATCAGACGATGGAAAGTCAAACGCAAGGCGCAAACAGGAAGTAACACGAAAGAAAACAAGACCGAAGTGATAAACTAAAAAGTAGATGAAAGCACCGAAAGCAAACGGAACGCATAAAAGTGTGGTAAACAAAAAAACAGGCGGAAGCGCAAAACTGAAATCAGACAGAATGCAGAATATTCAGCTCATCATCACATATCTTCAACATAACTCTTATGATCAAACCAAAATCAGACGATGGAAAGTCAGTCGCAAGGCGCAAATACAAAGTAACACGAAAGAAAACCAGACAAAACCAAAATCCTTAGAAGGGCAGGAAAGGAAAACTTAGAAGGGCACGAAAACATTTCTTTTATTAAGATAATTTTTAAAATTAAGATGAAGTACACAGATCTTCAATATAACCCTCGTGCAAGGGATGATGACTATAACTCTTGTGGTATTGTTGGTGATCATCTAAGGAAAAACGGAGATTTAAAATCTCTCTTTGAAATTGAAACAGAGGACCGAGAAAAGATTTCAAAGCTTGTTTCCAGCCTGGCTAATATTTTGTAAATGAAGGATGATTGCTTGAAAGAAATGAAAGACAAGTACCACGAGACAAAGTACACAGATCTTCAACATAACCGTCATGCAAGGGATGATGACTATAACTCTTGCGGTATCGTTGGTGATCATCTCAGAAAAAATGGAGATTTAAAATCTCTTTTTGAAATTGAAGCAGAGGACCGAGAAAAGACTTCAAAGCTTGTTTCCAGCTTCGCTAATATTTTGCAAATGAAAGATATACCGGCATCGACGGCGGAGCACTGTGCCAAAGTGCGAGTCACATGCCGGAGAGAACCTGCAGAGAAATAAACAAAAAGCAGAAAAGGGAAAAGGAAAACTTATCACAGCTGCAAAGCAGAGAAACAAAATGAAAAAATGAAAACTTACGAAAGTAGAAACAGAAACACATGGGAGAGAAAAAAAAAACATATGGGAGAGCAAGAAAACAGAAGACATCGATGGCGAAACATTGTCTGAAAGTGCAAGACGCCTTCCGGAGAGAACCTGCAGAGAAACAAAAGAAAAAGCCAATAACTTAACAACAAAAAGACGAAAAGGAAAAAGGAAAAATTATCACAACTGCAGAGCAGAGAAACAAAAGGGAAAAAATGAAAACTTACCAAAGTAGAAACAGAAACACATGGGAGAGAACAAAAGACACACCTGCCGCAGAGCAGTATCTGCAGGAGTGACACACATGCCAGAGAGAACCTGCAGAGAAACAAAAGAAAAACTTACCACAGCTCCAAAGCAGAGAAACAAAAGGAAAAAAACAAAAACTAACCAAAGTAAAAACAGAAACACATGGGAGAGAACATAAGACATCGACGGCGGAGCACTGTGTCAAAGAGCGACACACCTGTCGGAGAGAAACTACAACACCTGCAGAGAAACAAAAGAAAAACCGAAAACTTAACAACACAAAAGGAAGGAAAAACCCAAGAACGAAAACTTATCACAGCGATAGAGAAAGAAGGGGAAAAACCAAAATTTACCAAAGCGGAAAGAGATACTCCAACCATCTATGCTGAACAAAGTCGTAGGCTATCTGTATACACAGTAAAACTTAGATGAAAGTCGAACGAAAAAAATGCAAAGCCAAAAAGGAAAACAAAAGAAGGGAAACTCACCATAGTAGGGGATAAAGTAGGGGACAAGGTAAAAGACAGAGGATCCTGGCATTAGAAAACATGGGAAGTTCCCATTGAGGCAGACGGTGGCGAGAGTAATGGAGAGAGTGAGAGAGGTGGGAGGGGGATATGGGCGCAATTTTATCGAAGGTGAGGTGGCTGAAAGGGGATGAAATAGTAGGAGCAGAGAGGCTGATCTCATACTCTCATCCCTAGTTCATGCGTTTGGTAACTTGGGAATGGCTATACATGTTACATTCCCTAATTTTTAATTGGTTTTATAGCAATGGAAAAGAAAAAGGTTGAAATATATTAAATGAATTTTGAAAAACCTAAAATTGAATGAATAATGAATAAATGTAAGTAATTGAAATTCTTTTTTATTTTGTTTTTTTATGTTAACTGAAATTCTCTATTTTTTCAAGTTGTTTTTTTTATTTTATTTCAATGATTTTATATCATAATATAAGTTCATTATAGTTTTAAATTTTATTCTTATAAGAAAAATTATATAAAATTATTTAAAAATTAATTATAAATAACTTTAATTATTTATTTATTAAATACAAAATTTTTGTTAAAAATAATATAAACCAATTTAATTAAATTTTTATAAAATCAATCATATAATAATTAAATATTATTTAAAAAATTGTTATCACCATTCTTAGTATTTAATACCAAACACTAATATAATTATTAACTTCAATAATAAAAATTCATCCCAGATATACACATAATTAATAATTTTATTACTATTCTAATTTCCACTTTTTATTCACATTTCTAATTTTTTATAGGGATTCCTCACTTAGTGACTTCTCAACAAGAGTTGTTTTTGTCCCTCTTGTATAGGTTGGAACACCTTGTTCTCGTTATAGTATTCCAACCCTATTCTCCTTAATTTGATCCACATAAATCCTATATAAATACGTAAATAAGATTTAAAATAAAAAGATCGGAAGAAAAGAAGATCTCATTCTTATATTCTACCTCTTAGCTTTTCATTCGTAACAATCTCCTGTCTTTTTCTTTCAGCATTAGTTGATCGAATTGTGGGTCCTCCAGAAGGATCGGAGGATCTCAGCCGTCGGGGGGTTAAACCGAAATAGAACTGTCCGCAGGTTAATAATAATCTTCGTCTACTTTATAAAATCTAAAGACCGAATTTTTGAGCGCTTGAAAGCTGAAGCCCTACTACGAATCAAACTCACGCTCACCTGTGCCGAACCGTTGCGGTTTTTATGTCCAAATAACTGGTACTTCATGCCCCAAAACTCTGTTATTTTCTCTTCTTTTCCTGTTTGGATATTAGGAAAATTTTTGAAAGATATAATTCTGGCAATTCTTTGCTTCGTATTTACTAATTGACGCCTAAAAAATTTTACTGCTTGCTTATGATTGTTGCACGGATTGCATTTCGATGATTCATGCCCTGTGTTTTTTGTTAAGGAAATTTGAAAATTGAAGCAAGTAGAATTTGAGTATATTAATTACATAGCTGCTGTTGCTCTTGGTATGAGTCCTACTTTGCTTCCTAAGCATGTAGCTGCTGTCATAAAGTGCCAAAAGCATCCTCTTAAAGCTCTTGAAGTATTCAATTCCGTTAAAAATGAAGATGGGTTTGCACACACGTTTATTACTTATAAGTGCATGATTGACAAGCTTGGATTTCATGGGGAGTTTGAGGCCATGGAGCGTGTGCTCATGGACATGAGGATGAATATTGATAGCAGTTTAATGGAGAAAGTATATATTGGAGTCATCAGAAGCTATGGAAAGAAAGGAAAGGTACAGGAAGCTGTTGATTTGTTTGAAAGAATGGACTTCTATAATTGTGAACCATCCGTATTATCTTACAATGCCATTATGAATATATTGGTAGGGTACGGGTACTTCAATCAAGCCCATAAAGTTTATTTGAGAATGAAAGATAAAGGGATTACTCCTGATGTCTGCACTTTCACAATTAGGATGAAGTCATTTTGTAGAACAAAAAGGCCCCATGCTGCCCTGAGGCTCCTTAACAATATGCCTTGTCAGGGGTGTGAACATAATGCAATTGCATACTGTACAGTTATTAGTGGGTTCTATGAAGAGAATCATCAACTTGAGGCATATGAATTGTTTAATAGAATGCTCATGTCGGGGATTTTACCTCCGATTTCTGCATTTAACAAGCTTATACATACACTATGCAAGAAGGGGTGTACCCAAGAAGGTGAGAAACTGTTTAACAAAATTCTGAAGAAAGGAGTTTGCCCAAATTTGTTTACATGTAATGTCTTCATCCAAGGCTTCAGCAGAAAAGGAGCAGTCAATTGGGCAATCAGTTTATTGGATGGCATGACCAAGGAAGGGCTAACTCCTGATGTTGTGACATATAACACTTTAATCTGTGGATTGTGTAAAAGCAGTAAAATTGTAGAAGCTGAAAACTATCTACATAAAATGGTTAATGAAGGTTTAGAGCCTGATAGCTTTACTTATAATACTATTATTCATGGGCATTGTAAGATGGGCATGATACAAAATGCTGAAAAAATTCTTGATGATGCGATTTTTAAGGGTTTTGTTCCTGATGAATTTACTTATTGCTCCCTTATAAGTTGTTTATGCCAGGATGGTGACACAGACCGTGCCATGGTGCTGTTTGATGACACGCTGAGGAAAGGGTTAAAACCAAGTATTGTTCTGTACAATACGCTAATTAGAGGTTTGTCTCAACAAGGACTTATTCTAGAAGCCTTGCAGCTGATGAATAAGATGCCAGAAGATGGTAGTGCCCCTGATATTTGGACATATAATATACTGATAAATGGATTGTGCAAGATGGGCTGTCTTTCTGATGCCGTTAACCTAATGAATGATGCAATTGCCAAAGGATATCTGCCAGACATTTTTACATTCAATACTTTGATCGATGGTTACTGCAAACGGTTTAAGATGGAAAAGGCAATTGACATTATTGATATCATGTGGACAAATGGTGTTACTCCTGATGTGATTACATACAACTCTGTGTTAAATGGCCTCTGCAAAGCTTCAAAGACTGAAGATGTGATGGAGCTTTTCAATAACATGCTGCAGAAAGGGTGCATTCCTAACATCATCACATATAATATAGTTATAGAGAGCCTCTGTAAAGCTCGGAAAGTGAACAAGGCTTTGGAGTTACTTGAAGAAATAGGGAACATGGGTCTAAGTCCAGATTCTGTCAGTTTTGGCACAATAATCAGTGGGTTTTGCAACAATGGGGATTTGGATGGAGCCTTCCATCTCTTTAGTAGAATGGAAGAACAGTATAAAATGTCTCATACCAGAGCTACATACAACATCATGATTAAGGGTTTCTCGGGTCAGCTGGATATGCTGATGGCAGAAAAGCTTTTCTTAGAAATGAGTGATAAAGGTTGTGCTCCAGACAGTTATACATATCGTGTCATGATTGATGGCTTCTGCAAAACAGACAACATTGATTCAGCATACAATTTTCTCCTAGAAAAGATTGAAACAGGTTTCATTCCATCACTTGCAACATTTGGCCGAGTAATAAATTGTTTGTGCCTGCAGCATAGAGTTCATCAGGCAGTAGGAATTATCCATCTTATGGTGCAGAATGGTATCGTCCCCGAAGTTGTGGGTACAATTTTTGAGGCTGATAAAAAGGTGGTTGCAGCACCTAAGATTGTAGTGGAAGATTTATTGAAGAAAAGTCACTTAACTTACTTTGCCTATGAACTTCTCTATGACGGTGTCAGGGACAAAAAACTAAAAAGAAAGAAGCTTCCAACTGGGATAACATGATTCAGAAAGAGGTTTACAGTGGGCTGTTTATCCATTTCTTCGAACTTTCAGTTGTCATTTTGCACCTGCTACCATAACTTGTAAACCAGGGCAGTGAAATTGAGGCTTTTCTAGCATCTCCAAGCTTATTATGCTGCACCAGTTTCTGATGCATTTAGTTTGCAATGTGAGCTTACATGCACCAGGTTGGTTCTCTTGAAGGATCAGTAATTCCATTTTTTATATTTTCACTTCTGTTTTATATCACCCCAGAATTGAAACTTGCAGTTTGTTGATGCCTCAGGGTCAAGTTAGGTCAGTTCGGAAACTTTACTAATTAATAGTGAATGTGCAAGTTTTTGTCCTCCAGGTTAGTATCCTAGAAGAAAATGACTCTTATGTTTCTATCCTTTAAATCTTTTTATAAATTGTTTTCAGCAATTCAATTTACGTTTTCTTCATGCATAGGGTCAAAGTTAGGCAGTTTAAAATTTATCCAATCACGATAGAGCATGTTTGACTGGTAGAGAAATAGCGATGCAGCTAGAAATGGATAAGAAAAGGAAGCAATGACTGATGGGAGATCATTGCAGCTGTGATTTATTTTCCGTTCGTTTCCACGGCGTTTGGTACTAGAGTTCATCATCTCCTTGTAATGCGGGAATTGGCTAATATGAATAGGAATGCTGCATGTAAATTTATAAAATACGTATTTGTGTACATATCTATGTCTAAACTTGTTTCTTGGCTTGTGAACTTGAGATACTAATTTTCAATCGAAACTGATAATTATAATTTGTGCATATAAAGTGCTGACTTGCTGTTCACAATCTTTGATACTGTACGGCTTCGTGAGGCCGGCAAAGTTGGGCTGTGATGTTAATGAATTTGTTTCCCTTTCAATATAGAAGAAATGTTATCAGCTAAAAATTCTTGAACAACCAAATGTAAAACATAAGAGTTTTAGAAAATTATGAGGAATGAGGAATCTATGAGCAAACCAAACATTTTGTTTATCACTTAAATATCAAACTGAAATTTATTATTACAGTAGATTTCAAGGAATCAACTCCTCTGGTGTCGATGATGGTAGACCTTGTGGTGGCTAGAAGAATTAGAAAGGGTACTTTTGCTCCCTTTCTACGACTTGTGGTCTCAGTTTCTAAAATTCCATGGCAGTCTTCAACATGGCTTCTTGCTTATAACATGCTCACTTTGAAACTGTGGCCTCGGTCAAAAATATTTCCAGTGCTGCTTGGGCAGAAGCTCCTATGTTATTTAATTGGTTGTCCAGAGGATTAGTTTTGAAGAACTTTGGTGTGAACTGCATGAAGTATGATCCATAATCTGTTGCTAAAGTCTCTGCGAACATCTCCAGAGAAAATGCCCTAACATTTTAAATTTGGAGCATGTATATATCAGAGAAGGATGCACATAACGCCTAAGTTTAAAGTCAAATCATTTGACATGTAACAGTAACACAATCAGATACAGCTGATGCCCAACTATCCCTTCAAGTTTCCATGTCATCTTACGTTAACGGTATCTAACGACTAGTTCTACACTTATTACAAACGGCCTTGAATAATATTCAGTTTATCGCCAAATTGTAGTTCTCTTTTTTTTTTAACCATTTCCAAGCTCAGTTAGCCATTTAGAACAGAAGTTTAGGGTGTGAATATAGACTTATTTTAGTAATTTTATACTTGTAATCTTTTTAACCCTATTAATATGAATATATACAAAGGTTAAGCAGATGATTAACTTAAGTAGTATTTCTCCAATCTCTCTTCATATTAACAATTTCTAAGATGGAAATTTAAAACAAGGTAGAGACAGCAAACGTAGAATCCAAAGTAGAATACACTTGCGCATTTTCTTGTGATCAGTAATCAAATTTATAAATCAATTTATATTTGAGTGTTGATATCAGCAAAAGAGAAAGCATATGAAAGCCGGATTACTTACAGGACCGCAGTTGTGGTTGGCTAGGTAGCAGTTAGAGCTTCTACTCATAGAGGTTGGCAGATGAACTCTAACCCAACTAAGTTCCCAGCCCTATGGGTATTCAAGCCACGTACCCAGTCATTCTGCTTGCCTGGTCCTCGTGCAAGGGGTGCAACTTTCGCATTTAACAAGACCAATTTTTTCTCTGAAAGAGACTACAAAAAACTTAAGAACTTAGAAAGTGAATAGCCTTCATAGCTACTACATGAGTTTAACTATAGCTTTATGTTTTTATTCCTAGAATTCGATAGCATAGAGAGTAAATGGAATCAATTCGTAAGAGTTCAAATTCTGAAAATGGGGACTATAGGAAGAAAGGATGTGTAAGTTAGATGTCTCATTGATGGCGTGCATCAATTTATTTACCGTTTTCCTTTTATTTGTTCAACTTCACATAATGTTTCCGTTGAGAAATTTTCCTGAATGCCATAATAAAACATATGCCAGAGACTTACCAAGACAGGTAGCGTGTATTTCACATGGAACTCCTGCCGAAGTCTTTTCTAACTCCAGTACCCTTCATCAGGCGTCTAACCTCTAGAGCTTCCTCCCACTGACCTACATCTGCGAAGATGTTTGACAATGCAACATAAGCTCCAGCATCATAGGGCTCCAAATCCATAGCCTTTTTGGCAGCTACCCTGCCGAGGTCAACATCTCCATGCAATTTGCAAGCAGCAAGTAGTGTTCCCCAAACTAAAGCATCAGGTTCAATTGGCATACTTTCAATGAACATTTCAGCCTCTTTTAACCTTCCAGAACGGCCAATAAGGTCAACCATACATGCATAATGGCGATTATTCGGCTGAATTCCAAATTCTCTGGTCATAGTATTAAAGTGAAAATAGCCATCTTCAACCAAATTGGCCCGGCTGCAGGCAGATAAAACTTCAACGAATGTAACAGGATCAGGTCTGATCCCTTCTTTTCTCATATGTTCATACATTCTTAATGCTTCTTCACCTTTTCCATGTTGAGCATAGCCTGCAATCATAGCTGTCCAGCCTATCAAGTCAGGTTCATCAATTTGATCAAATGCTTGACTGGAATCCTTAATGCTTCCACATTTAGAGTACATTGTAACAAGTGAGCTTCCAACAGAAACATCTGAATCTAAACCCATTTTTGTGACGTAAGCATGCAATTGAATCCCAACACTCAACCTGTTCAAATTAGCAACTGCTCCAAGGATGGATGCAATCATGAATGAGTCTATGGCAAAATTGGAGATTGATATTTCATGTAATAATAACAATGCTTCTTCCAACAACCCATTCTGAGCGTATCCTGAAACCAGAGCAGAACATGAAATTTGATCCTTTTCTGGAAGCATGTCAAAGACTACTTTTGAAAACTTCAGAGCCCCACATTTCAGGTACATGGTAACCAGTGCACTACCAACCAGTGGTTCTCTGCTAAGTTCAGCACGAAAAATATATCCATGAATCTCTTTACCTCTTTGCAAGGAACAAATGCCAGAGCATGCAGTGAGGATAGCAGCCAAACTCATCTGGTCTGGTCTAGTTTCTTCAGACAGCAAATCCCGAAAAAGCCCAAAAGCTTGATCTGCCAAGCCATGTTCTGCAAAACCAGCAATCATTGAGGCCAATGAAACATTGTCTCTGGTAGGAATTTCCTCAAAAACTTTGTAGGAGTTCTCTATAGTTCCACACTTTGAGTACATTGTGAAAAGAGAACTACCAATGGAAAGATCAAAGACAAATCCGGTTTTAAGAGTGTAGCAATGGAGTTGTCTCCCTAACCTCAAGGAATCTATGACACTAAACACACTTGAATAGCAAGCTTGATCCGGTTTCAGACCCTCCTTTATCATTGTCGAAAACAATTTAATGGCCCTCTGGGGAAGGAAATTCTGAGCAAAAGAAGAAATCATGACTGCCCATGGCCCAGTATTCTTGATATCAGTCCTTTCTTTAAACACTGCCTCTGACAAATCAATGGCACCTATTTTTGAATACATATTAATCACAGCAGCTTCCACCACTGGATCCAAACAGAGTCCAGCTTTTAAAATCCAGCTATGAATTTGAATTGCCTCATTGATCATGCCTGGCTTAGCACAAGATGTAACCACAGTTGTTGCCGTGAAGTTGTTTATTTCCCCTCCCATTTTTCTCATATCTTTGAAAATTTTGAGAGCAGAGATGGAGTCATCATTCTTAACAAAACCCGCTATAATGGCAGTCCACGAAACCACATTGCGGACTGCCATTCTAGAAAATTCTTGGACAGCTTCAACAATATCCCCGCATTTTGCATACAGATCAACTATGGCAGTTCCCACAAAAACATCCTTCACGCAGCATTTAATAACCCACGCTTGAACTCCTTTTCCAGTCTCAATTTCTCCAAGAGCGGCACAGGCAGTCAAAATGCTTGAAAAGGTGAAACTGTTTGGGACCAAAAACCTTCGACACATTTGACCAAACAATTCCAAAGCAACCCAATTTTCCCGATTCCTAACAGCCCCAGAGATGATGGAATTCCAACAAACCACATTCCCACAAGAGACATCATTAAACACCCGCAAAGCACAATCAAAATTACCACTTTTGGAGAATACATCCATGATCCCTGTCCTAAGATAACCATTCGAATAAAATCCATTTTTTATTGCAAGAGAATATAACTGTTCACTGAAAACACACGCTTGCAAATTAGCACAAGAGGAAAGGACACTCCCATAGGTGATCTCGTTGGCCTCAACACCTAAAATACGCATCCTACAAAAGGTTCTCAGCGAATCCTCGAATTTCAATGTATTGTTATAACCTGAAATCATAATATTCCAAGAAATCGCATTTGGTTGAGGAATTCTGTCAAACAACTTGGCCGCATTAAACATATCACCAGACTTACAATACCAATCAAGTAAAAAATTAGAAACGAACATATTACATTCAAATAATGCAGTTTTAAGCAAATGGGAATGCAAGATTTCTGTGTTCTCGTTGGTGCAGGGAGCGGTTCGGGAGTAAACGCTGAAGACGTTAAAAGGGTCAAGCGAAGAATTAGGAAAGTGGTGTTCATGTTTTATGGGTTCAATTAAAGGTGGGTCTTTGAGAAGAGCTAGTGATGAGACAAGTCTGCAAAGGGAGAATGAGAGCAGTTTAGTTTGAAGCTTGGCGATGAGAGAGGTCATTTACGCTGTCGCCGAGAAGAAGTATGAGAGAGTAGTTTTTGTGAGGGCGGGAACTCCAGAGAGCATCATTGTTGAGATTAAATTTCAGAACGCTTTTTTTCATGAAGTCAAGATGGCCGAGTTGGTCTAAGGCGCCAGTTTCAGGTACTGGTCCGAAAGGGCATGGGTTCGAATCCCATTCTTGACAGTGGTTTTCTTTTTTTTCTTCTCAAAGCTAGTTTTCGTTTTGTTTGTGTTTATGGACAAAAGCTGACGATAATGAGCCTTCTTTTTAAAGAACTAGAGACATTTTCTCTAAAAGAGAAGATAGGTATCCTATAAGTGCAGTATTAAAAGTAGTAATCCTTGAATTAAAATAAACAGTAAAGTTTGTGAGTCAGTCCGCATACTGATTTCCTTCCCTATAAATATGACAAGGTAAAATTACCTAGTTTTAAGTAAACAACTCGTTGATACTCATACCTAGAGAATTATGAGACATTGTCTATTTAGTAGAGGATGACAGGATATTAGTCACCACTAGAGAATCCACGTCTAATTCAACTTGACGATAACAAAGATCCCAAGCAAGCTTAAGATCGGAAAAAACCCCTCAAAGTTTAGCAGAAACAGACGAGCACTAATCAATATTCTGCACAAAACCTTTAAGTCAAGCACTTGAACTATTACGAATAAGTCCACCTATTGTGGCCGAAGAGGACGAGCTTTTGCATGCTCCATCCATATTTAACCTCACCCAACTATGAGGAGGTTTACACCAACCAATAAGTTGCTCATACCAAGGTCTATGGCCAAGATTTGCTCTCCCTTGTCAGACTGAAGCCTTATAAATTCGGTGAGCATACTCTAGCACATAATACACAAGAGAAATCGACCAAGAGAAGTGCTCATCAAAGAAGGTCATATTTCTCTATGACCATAGGAACCAACAAGCGGCACCAAAAATAACTGACCAATCAAATCCAAAAACAATCTGGTACTTTTGGAGATTTATAGCTAGCCAATCATGAGTGTTCAGATTGAAAAATCAAAGGAGACTATTTATGGAGGGAACACAAACTACGAGCTTTGGTGCAATCACGCACCACATGTAACGAGGATTCTTTGTTCGACAATGATAGCACGAAAAATCAGTAGTTAAATGTTTACGAACTTCTTGTTGATTAGAAAGTAATCGATATTACGCGATGAGCCAAAGGAATAAGTGAATGCATTGAGGGCCATTCTAATGCCATACTGTCTCCCAAAATCCATTAGAATGACAGTCCAAGTGATCCATAATCATAAAATATGGCGATGTAGTAGTGAACTGGCCAATGTCCGATATCCCCCAAATCAGCTTATCTAGCCTTAAGTGTAACAGCTTAGACCATCCGCTCATAGATATTGTCTGTTTTGGACTCCAAGCCCTTTACGGTTTTGCTTTTCTCACTCATGGAAAAACGCGTTTTAAAGGGAGAGGTATCCATACCTTTATAAGGCATACTTCGTTCTCCTCTCTAACCGATGTGGGATCTCATACTCTCCACCCCCTTAGGACCCAGCCCTCTTTGGGGCCTAGCCTAGCTGACACAACGGTTCGGGTATCGACTTTGATACCATTTGTAATAGCCCAGATCACCCTCCCATAGATATTGTCCGCTTTGAGCTCCAAGGCCCCCACGGTTTTGCTTTTCCTACCCTTAAGAAAACACGTCTTAAGGAGAGAAGTATCCATACCCTTACGCATTTCCTAAGGGTGAGAAAAGCAAAATCGTGAGGAGCTTGGAGCCTAAAGCAGACAATATCTATGGACGGGTGGTCTAGGTTGTTACAAATGATATCAAAATCGGTACCCGAACCGTTGTGCCAGCTAAGTTAGGCCCTAAAAAGGGCTGGACCTTAAGGAGGATGGAGAGTGTGAGATCTCACATTGGTTAGAGAGGAGAACGAAATACGCCTTATAAGGGTATAGATACCTCTCCCCCTAAGACGCATTTTCTTAAGGTGGGAAAAACAAAACCGTGAGGGACTTGCAACCCAAAGTGGACAACATCTGTGAGCGGGTGGTCTAGGCTATTACAAATAGTATCAAAACTAGTAAAAGCAAAACCGTGAAGGGCTTGGAGCCCAAAGCGGACAATATCTATAGGCGGGTGGTTTGGGCTGTTACAAATAGTATCAGAGCCGATACTTAAATTGTTGTGCCAATTAAGCTGGGCCCCAAAGAGGGTTGGGCCCTAAGGGGGTGGAGAGTGTGAGATCCCACATCGGGTGGAGAGTGTGCCTTATAAGGTTATGGATACCTCTCTCCCTACGACGCGTTTTCCCAATGGTGAAAAAAACAAAATCGTGAGGGGTTTGCAACCCAAAACAGACAATATTTGTGGGCGAGTGGTCTGGGCTATTACAAATGGTATCAGAGCTAGGAAAAGCAAAACCATGAGGGGCTTGGAGCCCAAAGCGGACAATATCTATGAGCGGGTAGTCTGGGCTATTACAAATGGTATCAGAGTCGATACCAGAACCGTTGTGCCAGCTAGATTAGGCGTCAAAGAGGGTTGGGCCCTAAAGGAGGTAAAGAGTGTGAGATCCCACATCGATTGGAGAGGAGAACGAAGTACGCCTTATAAGGATATAGATACCTCTCTCCCTAAGACGCGTTTTTCTAAGGATAAAAAAAGCAAAATTATGAAGGGCTTGGAGGCCGAAGCGAATAATTTCTATGGGCGGGTGGTCTGGGCTATTACACTAAGTATAGCTTGGGAGGAAAAAAGCCTACAATGTACATGAAAATCGAAGAAGGGAGCAGAGATTGGAAAGCATCCCACTTCTAATTACCTGCATTATCCACAAAGTGTTAAACTCGAAGATCAATAGATAAATGGGGAATAGGAGCAACTGCATGGGAAATAAGAGGTCCCAAATCCTAAACCCAAAGGTCTAGCCAAAATCGAGTCCTAGATCTATCACAGATCAACCACTTCATGCCTTGAAGTACATGGTGCCAAATAACTTTGATACTTTTCCAAACCATTGAACTGCCAGTAGCATCAAAAGAAGTAGGAATGATGTTGACATCAAAATTATATTTAGCAGAAAGAATTTACACCCATAATTTTTTTGGCTTAAAAACCAAACACCACCCTAGTTTTGCTATTAAGGCATCATTGTTTTCTCTAATTTTCCGAATGCCAAGACCACCCATCTCTTTAAGTTTGCAAAATTTAGCCCAATAAACTAGGTTAATCTTCTTATTGCCATTATATGAGCCCCATAAAAAAAAATTTCATTAGTTTCTCCAAATCTTCATAAAGGCTTTAAGGAAGACAGACTGTCTGCATTGTGTAAATAAGAAAAGTAGATATGACTGATTGAGGCAATGTGATTCTTCCTGTGAATGATAAAAGATTTGTCGTCCATCCTAAAAGACATTGTTGAGCCTTATCAAGCACATATTGGTAGGTTCTTTTACTAACTCGCTCATGCAATAGGGGCATTCCTAGATAGCGTCCTAAATTGTTTGTCTACTTAAAACCCAATTCTCTGCTCAAATAGTGCGCCACAGAATGATGTACATTCTTGGAATAAAAACATCGAGACTTGTCCTGACTAACCCGTTGTCCTAAGGCTACACAAAATGTATTCAAAGTGTCCCGAATTACATGCACTTGTTCGATTGAAGCTTCTGAGAACAAAATGAGATCGTTAGTAAATAACAAGTGAGGTAGAGAAGGACCTCTTCTACTTAATTTAATTTTCTTCCATCTTCCTTGAGACACTGAATTATTTATTAAGTGACCCGGTCGTTCCATATATAGTACTAAAAGATAAGGCGATAGTGAGTCACCCTGTGGAATACCTATAGAGGGAGTAAACGCATCACTGAGTTCATCATTCCAATTCACTTGCATAGACAATGTTGAAATACAGTTTATAATAACGTTTATCAATGATTTAGGAAGCCCAATATCAATGACGGTATCTTTGATAAAATCCCAAGAAAGTCTATTGTAAGCTTTTCAAGATCAACCTTAATTGCAATTATCCCTTTCTTTCCAGATTTCCTTTTCATAGTATGGATGACCTTATGGGCAATAATAATATTATCAACAATCAATCTCCATGGAACAAAGTTGCATTGATTCGGAGCTATAAGATCATCTAGATGAGGCTTGAGACGGTTAACGATAATCTTTGTAATAGCTTTGTAAATCACCAAACACAAAGCAATTGGCCTGAATTGAGTGATCGACGTGGGTGAAGGACACTTTGGTATGAGAACCATAATAGTACGATTCAGTTCAAACTCCTATACTTAATCTTTGAAAATTCTCTAGATAAAGAGTATCAGTGAAGGCCCTACGATGTCCCAATAGTATTGATAGAATAAAGCATTAAACCCATCAAAGCCCAGTGCCTTATTAGGTGCCATATCAAAGAATGCTTTCTTGACTTCTTTAGGAATAATTGGACCTCCCAGATCATTTGTAACCCTGAGAGAGATGAAGGAAAAAGACCTCTGATATAAAGTTCCATAGGTGCATATATTTTTGTCGTATATAGTTTCTGAAGGAAATTTTTAGCTGTACTTTTGATACTATCTGTGTCCAAACCAATGCAGCCATTTTCATCCTTCAAAGAAGCAACCCTCATTTTTCGTTGTTTGGTAGTTGTAATAGCATGATAGTACTTAGTGTTTTTGTCTCCCTGAGCTAGCCACTGACATCTTGAGTGTTTGTGCCAATAAAGTTCTTCTTGAGAAAGAACTTGTTCAAGTTCATTATGTAAATATTCCATTAGCTCCTGCAGAGAATCCGAATCCTCTTCTTCCAGAGTTTTTTGAATGCCTTCAATTCGTGGCATAAGTCCTTTTTTTGCGATGAAAAATATTGCCAAAAATAATAGAATTCCAATGCTGTAGTTTTTCCAAAAAATTCCTGATCGTACTACTAAAATAAGTCATAATAGGATTCCAATTTTATTCAACAATCTGGGCAAAATGTTCATATGTCAACCAAGCTGACTGAAATCTGAATAGCCGAGGAGTAGGAGGTAGTTAAGTGCTTTGTTTTAACGTCACAAGTAGCAGACGATGGGTAACTTTAGTGTCTTGGAATGAAGACTGCCAGGAATTAGAGCAGAAAACTCAGTTCAGTCTAGCAAAAATTTGTCCTTTCATCCATGTGAACTTTGACCCTGAAAATCCAAGATCATGAAGCTGAAAACATTGCACACATTCTCGAAACTGTGTATTAACTACTGGTTAGATTCTAGAACCTCCACATTTGTCATTGCTTTCTAACTTTGCATTAAAGTCCCCCCCCCCCCCCAAAATCCACAGCTTAGAGGTTACGCTAGCAATTTTACGAAGATACTTCCACAAAATTGTTCTAAATAATAAGTAGGGCTTGCATAAATGGCAGTGAAGTCAAAAGCTGTTTGATCCCATTCAATATTAACATGAACAAATTGGCGGTGAGCTATCAGAATTTTAACCATAACTTCTACTTTTGATAATAACCAAATTCCTCCAGAGAACCTTTCAACTTCCACCCTCAAAGAATAAGGAAAACCCAAACTCCTAATAACCTTCATTGCACGAACCCCACTAATTCCTGGCTCAACAAAAACAACAAGGAGAGGATTATAAATCTGAACGTAGTTCTTAGGAATCAGCTTCGAGGTCTTACCTCCAGGCCCCTGACAATTCCATATGAAGAGCGATATCAATAATATAGACCAAGAGAAGAAGTAAACACTATTAATTATGAGTGTTTACCAAGTCATCAACCTGAACACCATATGTGTTAGTCATAGGATTCTATGACATCTCCTCCTTTTGAGATTCTGGTACAAATGAGTTCTGACTTGCCGAAACTGAACCCTACCCAGGATCAGGTGGTCTAGATGGAGGCAGAACATGTTTGTTGATCGACAAAGTCAATATAGTATTCATACATTCTTCATTCATGTCCTCCTCCATTCCACCATAACCTATGTCATCATTCATAGGTAAAGCAAAATAGTTGTCTTATATCACTAACTCTTTATGTGAGTGAATAGAAATAGCCACGTGGTTATTTGTGTTTCTCTGGGATGCATCTGGCATCTTCTTTAGATAAGAAAGGTTCTTGGTATGACTAAAGTGGGCCATTACGGTCTTTGGTGTATTAGAAGGCTGTTTATAGAAAAGAGTATGGTTTTTATTCCCAACAGTGCCATTAGATGATGGCCCTTCCGTTCTATAGCCCCTATCCGTCATTTGCTTTCTAGATTTCGTTTGTATTTAACCCACATCCAATTTATTTGTAGGCACTCCACTTTGCTTCTCCTCATTAGGCGGAGGGTGTTCATCTAAAGTTTTAGGTAAATCATTTTCTGTCAGTATCTTATACCTCAAGCCCCTCGAATCCTCGTGGTTGTTAATGCCCCTCCTATCACGTCCTTGTACCTTTTGTTTAGTTAATAGATGTCTAGTACATCTTTGAACTTGTAACCAAGGCCCATAGACCTCCTTCAGAATATCGACTGCCAGTGTTTCAGTTCTTGTTTCCATTAGGATACCTATCTCATTATCCTCGATGATGCCCTCTGTTTTCGGAGGAGCTTTAGTCCTTGTAGGACAATCCATAGTGCCATGGCCAACAATACCATAAGAGAAACAAATATGTGGAAAGTCCTCGTATGCTACTTTGATAATTTCACCATCAAGTTTAACTATGGAACGAAGAGGGGTGCTAATATCAATATCAACTACAACCCTCGCAAACTTTCCACGTTGAGACTGTTGAGTATTATTATCTATCTTCACTGTACGTCTAACCAAATTCCCAAGGACTTTCAAGATAGAGGGATGATAACGAGCTACCGATAATTATGGAAAATGAACCTAAGCTACAACATGAGAGATTTTGCTAGAAGAGGGACGAAAATTTGGGTTCCATGGTTGGACGGAATGGACATGTCCTAATATCCCCCAAGAACCCTTTGTGAGAGCATTTATATAGTCATCTTCCTTTACAAAATTAATCAAGTAAAAGTCGTTATCAATATCGACGATCTTCATAGGACCAGTCAATTTCCACATTATGTTCAGTTTGTTTTTGAGCATATTAAAACCCACCCTGCATCTTGGTAACTTGACAACAATGACCTTCTCCTATTGTTTATCTAGTCAGCCTTCAAAGGAACTGGACAATTCTAGGCCCATGCCAAATTCTCCTTGCACCATGTTGATACTACCCTCTGCAATCTCAATAGGATCCTCTTCAGGCCAATCTAAATCCATCTCATCTTTATCAAGGACTGGACGACCTGTAATTGCTACGCTATAGCCGGGTTGAATAGTAGGTGAAAGAGGAGGGTCTTCCTCATGCTTGCGTATATGAACTTTTTTAGCGGCGTGGCCATCGTATCCAATAAGGTTGAGTTCACCCTTTGTAGCTCCAGAGCGTTTTGAATTATCCATTTTGGTTCTTCATTCAATGGTAATGGGCCTTCTTTACAAACAAGGAATTCATTTCGGACACTGCTCAAAAAATTTGAGTTTTTGTCATGAAAAAATCTTTCATTTGATTTTTAATTTGACAAACATTAATGATAGTTAAAAAGAACAATATACAAAAAAAGATTTCAGAATGATCATTGACTATATCATAATAAAATTTGGAATCCTGACCAATGTTAGATATGTATGTTATGAGTTTTGAATGTCGACATATAATCTTAACAAGCTAATGCTTCCAAGTTCCAAAGTTCATGGAACTTGTAAACGATCTAGAAGGGTGGTTGAATAGATCTTTAAAGCTTTTGGTAGAGTTCTAAAATAAAATCACGGAATTAATACACACAAAATAATTTAATCAAATTGAATAAAGAGTATAGGGAAGAAAGGAAAACGTTGTTTTTATAGAGGTTCGGTGCTAAGACCTACGTCCTCTACCTAAGCTCCCACTTAGGATTTGGCAAATCACTTTAC
>JANZLX010000007.1:18421013-18465261 GCA_025531955.1 Erythroxylum orinocense | reverse complement strand
AGGGGAGGGAGGACGCCGATTTTAATTATTTTTGGCGACGGAACAAATCCGTCGGTATAATAAAAAAATGTCGTCGTAAAATTAAGCTTCTGACCCTAATTACATGACAACTTTTTACACAATACCGACGGATTTTTTCCGTCTGCTAAAAACTCACCCCGACAACTTTACTAATCGAAAATATATTTCGTCCCTATTTTCAGACGAAATTATATGCATCGGTATATTTCCGTTGCTACAATTTTCCGCGAATATTTCCCTCCAAATTTAGCAACGGATTTCTTGTCTATCGCAATTTTCATGTTACATTCCGACGGAATAAGATTTTCCGTCGCAATTCACATACGAATACAGTTCCGTCGGTATATTTCCGTCACTATTACACAATTTTCTTGTGGTGTTAGAATGCTTTGCTTCTTGCCAAGAATCCAACATTGCATTTAAAGACAAAACATATCCTAGTTCAATATCACTTCGTTCGTGAGAAAGTGGAAGAAGGAACGATGGACATACAGAAAATTCATACAATAGATAACCTGGTAGATTTTCTGACAAAGGCAATCAATAGTGATAAGTTTATGTGGTGTCAATCCTCGTGTGGCCTGACAGAGACGTAAGCAACATGAAGCGGCAAGGTAGAAAAAATGGTGTAAAGATATGATTGATTATCAATCAAATCTTCAAGTAGAAGAATTGTCAAATTTGGTTGGCTGTCAAACTTAGTAGGCAAGTTAGGCACCAATTTTTTTGGTGCCTAATATGCCAAAAGTATGGTAAGCCAAATTTGGCTAACCATATTTGCCTTCTACTGCCTATAAATAGGCAGGATATGAACAAAGAGTAGCAAGCAATAGAGCAGAAAAAAAAAAGAGAAAGTGAGGTGAGAGAAAGAGAGATACAAAAATATTCTGTATATTTTTGGTCTAATGTTTTCCTTGTAATTCTCCAGTTTTTTCAGTAGTAAAAGTCTTCTATCTTTGCCTATAGTTTTTATCCTAATTTGAAGAATTTTTCACATAAAATCTATGTATTCATTATTATTCCTTCAATTTTACTTAAGTGTGAACTTACTCTAATTCGGTCAATTTTAACAGCAGTAGTTCTCCGAGCAACAGCCCAGGAACTAATCAAGGACGATGAAAAATGACGGAAAAGCACAAGAGAAAAGACACGAAGGGATTCCAAGAGAAGTAAAAGGTGCTTGATCATGAGGGCACTAAATGCTTATATATTGAGAAGGCATTCCAGACCTGAGCACTCAGTCAGAACATTGGACTCCTTGGCATTGTAATGTCTTCAAAATCCTTAGTCCTTATAATGGAGAAGACGAAGTCCTAGTAATTGTCCGAGAGAAGACTCCATTGTTATCGTCTTGGGATCCAAGAAGCCATAAGTACGCTAGCTTCGGTTAAAGGAACACCACCTAAACATGATATAAGCTGGATGTACTTAATTCATTAGAGACCAATTTCCCACTTCTTCTACATGATTTTGCAGTAGCAACACCTGCAGTGGGTTATGCATCTACTTCTCTGTCTTTTTCCTTATCAAGTATAGCATCTAATTTCATGTCGTTTCTATTAATAAAACTTTATTTTTAAGGTTTTCCCTGTAACTCCTTGATTAATTTTACTATTAATAAAATTGTGATAAGATAAATTAAAGTAGCTTAATTAATATTTATTTATAATTTTTAGTAAAACATGACATAATATTTAAATTATTTCTAATAATTTTATTTAATTTTAATATTTGTTATAATTACTTTCATAATACTCCTAAATAATAGATTAAAAATCATTACTTTTTTTTTTTTTGAAGTCCGATTCTAATTTAGAACTCAATTAGGGTTAGAAGCTTGGCTCAATTCCAAGGTTGATTAGATTTGAATAGCTCAAAGTCCAATCAGACCAAATCAATTACATAATAAAATTGGTCATGACTGATTCTCATAATTGGTTGATAACGTTTTTTGTAAATGAAGTATTTAAATTATTGTCTCAGTTACAAATCTTTAGAAAAAAATTAAACCTTTAGATCACACTGTGAAGTTTGGAATTTTTAGTTGAAAAAAAAAAAGATGTAAGGCAAGTTGAACTCACTGACTGGAGTTGGGCTGGCGCCATCCCTTGTTACCGATAGGAGAAGTTCTACTTTTATGAGAAATGTTGGATGAGGGTGAGACTTTGATAACTATCAAGCATGAAGCAAAACAAGATTAACCAACCAACCAAGTAAATGTTAGGAAGATGGGTGAAATAAACAGAGAGGGATTGATGAAATACAGCACTCAAGTCATTATCCATTTTACAGAGTAAAAGAGTAGGTGGCAGGTACCAGTGTTTTTCACGACTTGGCTTCTGCTTAATTTGTTGGCTGGAGTTGGTTGTTCATATCGGCTCTCATAATTACTCTGTGACTGGCGGCAACGTTGTCGGCTCTCTGCCTCGTCGTACGGCGGTTCATGTTGCCAACTTTATCTTCATGTTGGTTTGTTAAGTTGAGGAATTACTGATGTTACTAAGTAAATAGAGACATATCAGTGCTGGACAGTGCAAAACCACTTCACTTTCTTTGTTAAACAACTGCTAGACTGAGGTTTCTGAAGCAAATTCACTCCACCCTATTCAAGACAGCCTCTAGTTGCATTGGGTGGTGTAACTCTTATCAAGACAGCCTCTAGTTGCATTGGGTGGTGTAACTCTTATCCTAGTCTTCACTATGTTTGCGAGCTTTTCAGTCACATCAGTTGCCTTCATGTGAAATACCATGGTTCGAGGCCTCGATGAACCCCGTTGCTTTGTTCGTTGCGATGAGGGAGAATGTGCCAGGATAGCTTATACAATTCAGCTGCATTGTCAAGCTTTATCTCTTACTTTAGGGAGTGGAGAAGCGAGGGGGTGATACCAAATAAGATCAGCATAACTCACTTAGCGTGCGTGCAAGCTGCAGGAGCATTTGATATATCAGCATAACTCTCTTAGCGTGTGTACAAGCTGCAGGAGCATTTGATATTCCAGCATAACTCTCTTAGCGTGTGTACAAGCTGCAGGAGCTAGCATTTGATATTGTCCGTATCCTGAACAGGTACATTTGACAAAGCTGGCTTTGGTTGGATTCCGCCAATACTTAACCCAAGTCTGGAAATGTTGGCCCGAGTCATCTTTGAGCGACTGCCTGAGAAGAAGAGCATTATTTCTTGGACTTCGATGCACTTCGTGGAGAAGAAGCAACGTATCTTTTTCTCGAATTATAGCTGATGGACACTTTTATTTCACTTTTATATGATTGTAGTCATGCTATATTGGTTGACCGAGAACATGCATGCGTATGCAGTTCAATAAATGAGCACACGTACAACATAAAGCCTTCTATTTAAGGTTATGCTGTATGAATGATTGATATGGTCGAGCAGGTCAGCTCCAAAAAGCGTATGCTTTTGTATGTTCAAATGCTATTATCTGACAAATGAATGCTTCTTGGTTGTTGTAGCATCGATGATGATGTCAACTTAGTAGAGCCAGTGCAGGAAACGCTTTCTGAGCTAGAGAGCCAAATGTTTATGCTGTTGCCTGGAAATTGAAGTATATGGCATCTGTGAGAAGACCGATGACTTTCAAGGGAATCAAGAAATATCCTGCATGAAACGTAATTGAAGTTGAGGAGATGACCTATAATTTCGTAGCTGCTGCAAAACCTGACAAGGTTGCGGGAGTGGTTTTAAGAAACTAAAGGAAATAAACGCGAGGCTTAGGGTTGAAGGAAATTGTCCCAGAACTTGGGAGTGTTTAGCATGATATAGAAGGGGAAGAAAAAGGGAATAAGTTGGATGACTATATGCATGGTGAAGAGTTATCTGTGGCTTGTAGGATAGCAAAGAATTTGAGGATTTGGTCGGTGGTTGTCATATGTGAGGAAACTTGATTATGAGGCTTATAATTAGTTGAGAGGTAGAAGGGGGTATGGTATGGGTATCAGTCACTGGGGATGGTTCTTGCTCGTGCAAATTAATACTTCTGGTAAAAGGAAGACCAGAACGTATTTTTATAGGAGGCCCACTGAAACAACGGTTTGAGTGGACAATGGACATTAGGAAATTAGCAGAGCGTCTTAGAAGAAAATTCTGGTAACCGTTGTGAAGAAAACAGTTGAAAGAAAGAGAAATTAAGAAAATGACTTGAAATGGAAAGGTAACAATTGAGTGCAAGAATGAACATAAAGGGAATAGTTGATGGAGAAGAAGGGTAACTGTACTGTTCTCTGGGTCCTGAAAGCAACCCATTCCCGTTTCTTTAAACACATTGCTAATAAGTGATGTAATCATCTTCTTTTGCGATCACCTCATTGCTAATAAGTGATGTAATCCTCTTCTTTTATGCTCATGTCACACAAGTCCATTTTCAAATATATTTCAAATCTTAAAAATATAATCTCATTTTAACTAATTCTGTAATCATTGCATAATTTTCTCAAAATATAATTTATAATTATTACGTATTTTTTAATTATAAATTTTGTTTATCAAACATATAGAATTGCAATTATGAATTTTCACTTAATAATAAATTATTTTATATTCATGGTCGTCAACACTCCCTTGAAATTCTGCTTGAGCAGGATCCGATAGTTTCCAATTTTATTATATTCATTCTACTGTAATGGAGTAATTCCCTTTTTGTTATATTTAATTCCAATTTTTAGGTGTAAACAAACCCTAGAGAAATGGAAGGCATTGCAGGAGGGACTTTGACCAAAAAGCAGGAAAAGCAATCCGAAAGTGGGCCTAAGTTATGACTTTCTGATTCCAAAGATGGAGGAAGCCTTTGACTTTTTGTTCTGGAAGACCAAAAATCTGAGTGGATTTTATGACTCTGGTGCTTCCACTTTCCCAATTCCACCACCCTTCATTCCCACAAACCCCGTCAACAACCATGCCTTACTCTTCAATTTTGTTGAAACTCTACTTTCTCTTTTGCCGATAAGCTTCCCACGGGGTTCAAGGTAAACTTTAGTTCTCATCTTTAATGGTTAATTAAAGGAGTTTGCTTTTATCTTCTGTATTTCAATTATCTCAACATCTTATATTTTCAGTGTTGACGTGAGGTTTTCAATGATTTCTGAGACCTGTTAATTTAAGCTTATTCTTAAGAGCTGGAAGAACATTTCAGACGGGCTAATTACTTGATTTTGTTTAGTTTGGTCCGGTGTGGTTTGCGAATCGTCGAAGTTGTGATGTTAAGGGCTTTGGTTTCGTAAGGGCTTAGAGAAGAGGATTGAAGTACTCCATAAATCACAATTAAAATAATGAATAGATAGGATTGCTTGTGTTGTGTTGAGTAATGCAGCTCTGCAATTGGACTGCATTTACTGGGGTCTTTCCTTTAGAAAAGTTTGCATCATGGTTTGCTAATTTCCCTTTCAAGTTCCAAGTCCAAGATTTCACTAGGCCAAACACTGATAAGGAATCTGGTGTTTAGATGAAAAATTGGTAGCTTTATGAATTGAAAAGCCAAGATGTTTTCAATCTTTCTGCCTGCATTTTCCAGTTAATTTTTTATGTTGAAAAGATGGACCAATTTGAAAAGTGACTGGTTTCTATATGTTCTATCATTGTGAAAATACCAAAATTTTCTGGCATTCAGGAACTAACCTGTCTTTAATTGCTGTTAGCCATGTCTGGGAGAAATGGAAAGCTACGTACAATGATGACTCTCTCCCACCCTCGCAAAGCGGGGAAGCTTTGTGCAATGGGGTACATTGTGTTTGTGTTTTTTAGCCACATCTGGGACAAAATGACATACTAATTGTTCAGGACCCTACATTACAATGGTTTGTGAACGATAATATCACATGCTTCTGTCATAGAACCAGCATTAGGTTAACATGTTGTTCCCAAGAGCCTCTATAAACAATTTTACGTCCCTTTCTGAAAGTGCAGATATATCGCTATTGTGTGGTATGGTGTACCCGGTGACATTCAACTAACAATTATAAACAGGATTGAATTTTTTTTTATTGCTCAATTGTGATACAAATTTTAAAGCTAGGTTGTGTTTGTTTTGCTTACAAATTTTTCAGTTACTTTCAGTCAAATAACTGCTAATAGAAATTCAAAGACAAATGTAAGCATCTACAATGAAGAACATGCTAGAGAGATTTTTTATCCAACAGAAATATCCTTGTGGTATGAATTATTTATGATCTTTTCAGCGCTGAAGAATGGAGGTCTGTGGCCAATGACATTGCCCAATGAGCTGGAAAAATCAATTGGCCGGCAACTATTGTTGATTGGCCTGGTTTGAGTACCCTGACCGGCCTAAGATGAATTGCAATATTGATATTAGAACCTTTTTGGTTCGCTCCATAAATTCACCAGATAGTCCATGGAACTTTGCAGGAAACTAACGCAATGTGCTAATTATATTTGTATTTGTTGGTGTAATACTTTATTCATGCTTGATAGTCTGAGTATGTTTCTGTACTTTTCATTTGATGCACTGTGTGTTGTGCATTTATATTGCTTTTGCTCTTGTTTAATTACCATTGCACTTAGGATGGATCCTTTTTAGCTTATGTCCAAATTTTGTGAAATACCAAATGGTTAATTAAATGGCAAAACCCTCAACCCAAAAGATGTAGAAGACTTGAAAAGGCATGTGTTTTGATGTGATTGTGAAACTTCAAACTGTTTATTCTTCTCCTTGTCATCATGCTGTAAAATGCTTTAGAGATTTTTCTTTGTTTCAATATGATGGGGGATAATCTATTTGTTTTTACCCATTCTTTTTCCATTCAATTTAGGAAAAACCATGTTGAAGGATATTTAGCTTCAATAACCATGACCCTTGTCTTATAGGAAACTCAGTTGAGCCCTCAGATGTAAAAATGACAAACAATTAAACCGTAAATGTCAAGATAATGGGGCAACATATAACACGTGGCATCATATGCTATTGAAAAGAGTACGATCACATCATATCAAAATCCCTATCCCCATTGACCATGTTAGCCTGGTAATTATGATTTTTTAGGAGGAGGAGGAGCAGTTTTTTCACAACAATTGTTTTTTTCCTCTGCCAAGCGGGTTTGCACTATAATCTGTATATATGGATTTTAACATTTACATCAGTCATGTATGTTAATTCACTATGTTAATTTTTTTGGCTTAATTGTCTGAATTTGCCAAATTTAAGGGTTCAATGATTTTCCTTTTCATACAGGAGGTCAAATATAAGTCAAGTTCAACCTTCTTTAGGTTTTGACAAGCTTGTCTTTGGGAAGTAAGTACTTTTGTTTGAACTAGTGGTGATGATTGACTATAGTTTAATGATGATTTTATTCAAAACCTTATAGATAGAAACTTTACAAATCTTTAATAAGGTGGAGATTTGTGTTGATTCTTGATATTATAGACCTAGACATCTGTCGAATAATTTGTTCATCTCTAATAGGTGCAGTGTTTCTGGACTTCATAATAATATTCTTCTGATTAAAAATCATTGCATTATTATCAATGTGTTTCTACATTTTCCTAACCTTTCTTGTGGCATATTCTTTGTGGTACTTAACAATGTTTGTTCAATCTTCAGTGCCATGTATGTTCCTTTGATCTTGTTCTATCCCCCATAATTTCCTAAATCTGATTTTTTATTGCACAGAACTTGCTACAGATATTTTGTCTTCTTTAGATGGGGTATCCTCTATTCGAAAATTATTAATTCTTACCAAAATTTTGTGTGGTTCATTCAGTAGATGATTTTGTGGTCATTGGAGGAGCTTGTGCTGCCACAAGAATAGTTCATGATGCCAAAATGGGTTTGGCAGAGCCAACAGCTACGCTGCCGTTGCTCCTACATGGCTGGTCCCCTTCCAATTGCATTCAGTCAAGATACCAGCATGTATACTTGGTATGTCTATTTCACTATCACCGTGTAGATATAAATGGATTGCGATTGCGACAAAATAATGGAGTTATGCATGATATCAAGATCTCACTATCATTCACGTGGATGTCAGGATAATCTTTTGTGAGCACTCAATTGATTTATTCTGTGTAGTTAGATGTCATTTCACTGTTAAAGACTAACAGTCCCCATAGTAGGATATTTGTTTTGTGGATGGTACAATATTCAACCAAAGCATGGATTTGCTCCAGCTCAATGAGCCTTTACATAGCTTTCAATATAAAGACAGATTGTCAGCATCTTGTCGGTATGCATACCATTTGCTGGACTGGAATAAACGGATTTTTATTATCCTTCAACTACCAGGTACTGGCTGCTTAGGGATCCAAGTGCCTGGTTTCGTGTTGAATGATGTATAACATGTAAAGAACAAGGAGGTGATTGAATCCCAGTACAATTCACACGTTCATGGAAATTCTAGGAAATTAACACCAGATTTTGAAAGTAGATGTGCACTAACTAAAAGGAAAGGCGTTTGGTATGCCCCTGCTGCTTTCTTGACTGTTTTCCTTGACTCAGCTCAATGCCGAGATGAATTCCTTGAACTCTTTGCAACTTTGGATAGAAAGATACCATTTCTGGATTGTAGCAAATCCATGATCTCCAAAGAGATTAGGCAGAGATGGAAAAGCACTTAAAAAGGCCAAGGGATCAACAAATTCGTCTGAGGTTCCAGGCACTCTTCTGCCGCAAGAAGAATATCTTACTTTGGTAGTAGATGAACTTTACCAGTTTCTACAAGAAAATTTTAAACCACCACTTGACATCAATTAGATATGGGTGTTCGTGCTGGGTCATTTTTTATGCATTTTCTGACATAATGCTGAATTCTTGGATTGATCTGGTCCTTGGTGAGGGCATGCATATCTGGGATTAAGATAGACCTTGAGTTTGAGACGTCTAGTTATCTTAAGGGAGAAGGGTTGGTCGATATAAACTTGTGAGAAGAAACTTGTCCATTTTCTGGACTTCATACCCTGAGAAGCAAGCATTATAGACTTATTGCATTGTATGAATTATCTTGTACACCAAGTTTTACATCTACATGTGAACGATTTGGAATATACATAGACATGAAAGTTATTAAGGGCTCATTGTTGACATTCAAAGCGTATCAAATGGTAACATTTGCTGAAATTTGGAGGGGCTCAAAGTTGTCAATTAACTCAAACTTTGTAAGATTAGAATAATGGGTTTACACTTTTACAAACGCCACGCTTTGACATGACCATATAGATTTGTGCTATTGGATTGATGTGCTATTGTTTTTGTATTACCTTTAGGCAATCTGAATCCTCTTTGTTGTAAAGTTCGTAACTGATATTTCCGGTTACAAAATGGAGTTTAAATTTTTATAATGATATAAAGTTGAAATAGAGAAGGGCTTCCAATTAGCAATTGTATTGTATTGAGCTAAATCTATTGGCATGATAACCAAATAATCGTTTCTTTTTTGGAGGGTGGAAGGGTTGTTTAAGCGATGGACGTTGCTTCCTGTTTTATCCATATCCGTCAACCATACGCCAGTAGCAGGTAGAAGTGGCCGAGTGGAAATTGAATCATAAGCAATCGTTGTAAATTGAGATTTGCTAATTTGACTTGTAATCCGTTATTTAAAATTTAGATCGTGTGTGTATAAACCTTAATTAGGATGTGCTATCATTGGTATTATCAATATTTTAAAAATCAGACCGAAAGTTAAACCAATAAGAGGTTTAAGATTTAGAAGGTTCAATTGGTACTATATCGTCATAAAATCGGCTAAATATTAAATAAAATTAAAGAATTTAAAATATGATTGAAAGAGATTATCTTTACTCATCAAAGAATTTAAAGTTTAATTAAAAAAGATATTGTTAAATAAAAACTAATTGATTTGTTTTAGTTTATAAAAATTTATTAATTTATAAAAATTTACCGATTAATTAATATATAAATTGATCGATGTTTAATAACAAGAGTTATTAAAACAGATCGAACCAAAAATTTAAAAACCAGGTTGAAAAATTAGAACGATCAAGGTTTTTACGGATGAACCGATTGAGTATTATAATAAATCAGAAAAGCAAATATTACTTGCAATTGGCTATTTAAAACCTTGGTCGTATGGATTAATTATCACTTTGTATTTATACTAAATCAGAAAAGCAAATATTTGAATGCATATTATATGTACGAGCCACAGCTTCATGACCATGAGTTGAAGAAGTGGTAGAATAACAACTGTTGCTGTTTTCTTACTCTTCGCTATTCAATTCAAATCAATGCAAAGACAAAGGCGAGATACTTCCCATCTAACTTGAAAATGACAAGTAAAGAGCAAGCAATGCATGCTTCGCACCACAAAGGACTGGCGTTGCACGCGTCATCGTCATCAATATCATCACAAGTTCCGTCACATAAATACACCATATCGTTTCCAAGAGAAATTGGGATTATATAAATAGACGAGTAAGATCATTAGTACGTTGATAATCCTGGTGGTTTGCATCCTACATCATGTATAGGTTTGAGCCCGAGTCTCTTAATAGCTTCTCAACAAAATCTGATGGGCTACTTGCATTAAGGACTTTTCCAAGATAAAGAAGTTGCATCCATTTCATTAAATTATTGTATCTGCTACTTGGATAATCTATAAAGTTTAGATTGTAAGACTCGCTTGATATGTTTAACATATCAACTCTTCATCGATTGTGTCATTATTTGGTCAAATGATTTGATTAGATCTAGAATCTGAAATCTGAAAAGGTTTGCTCCACCTTCTTTTTCTAGGTGTAAATTTCGATTGGAAGAGGAGAGCCATTAAAACTCCTTTAAAGTATTAGTCTAAAAATAATATATCTGAATTACATATAAATTATAAAGTGATTCACATTTCTCCGTCAATTTTTAACACGGATTATTGATTTGATCTCAAATGATTCGGGTTTAATATTTGAAAATTTAAGATTCATGTGATATATGTGTGTGGTTTTGATTTGTTTTGATTAATAGCTGACAACATAAAGAAGTCAAAGATTTGAATGTGTTTAGTTACAAGATTAACAACAAAGAATAAAGCAAAACACAAAGCAGAGGAGCTTTAAGTGATATATTTGAGAGGCACGTGAAGCTTACTTTGAGCTGGACTTTTCCTTGGTAGTAAATGTTAGTAAACATATAAAATTAATTAAGTTAGCTTCACATAATAATTTAAGTTATTGTGATAAAACTGTCATTTAATATGATATCACAAAGAAATTCAAAATTGGAGAGTTGCTAGAATACTTACTTAAGAGTACTAGTGAGTTCTTAAGAAACTCTAGAATCACTTGCGTAAGATCCTTGTATATATAGCAATCAAGCTATCGAACCAAGTAAAATGGGTGTGTGGTCTTTACTTTTCTGCAAACGTCTTAATTATGCCAAAGGCAGCTCATTTTCAACATTCTCTTGCGACAGAAGATAACATAAATAGAGGACAAATCCCAATTAAATTTACTAATATCCTGTCTTACACTTTGAACAAAAAACTAAAGAAATATTAGCATTCTTAGAACTCATTTGCAATTCATGCAAAAGGTATTTAGTCAATCAATTGGTGTCATTTCCTACAAGTATACGACTAAAACTGTCGGGTTACTGAAAAAATTTTGCATTTGGTACGATTTTATCATAGTCGCTCATGGAAAACATTTTGAATGAAAATGGCAACAAAATGATCTTATGATGAGTCCACGGCAAGCCTATTAATCCATGGAAGATATGACGCTCTGGCAAAATAATAATTTGTGGTGTAGAGTAGATACAGCTGCATACTTGTCCCAACAGAGGCGCTTCTATACGGGACCAAATCTAGGTTAACTTCTGCAGCAGGTAACACATCAGCTTGGAATGAATGCTCAGAAGTATTCTGGGTTCTCAAGTAGATTCAGATCTCCAAGTCCTGGTATGGCAGAGCTTTTTTCACTTTTTCCTGTGTGTACTGACAGGCCTGCAGGACCTAATTGGTGATAACAAATCATACGCAAAGGATAACAACTTATCTTGTCGTTTTTCTTTCTACAGAATTGTAAAGATTGGAGGGGTCATGAGGTCGCTGGCCTTTAAGAAGCAGGTCCTATAGAAGCTCATATAGAGTGATCGGACCCTGAGAAATGTGTGGTCTCCATTCATTCCTTTTGTGTTTTTGGCTTAGTTGCTCAGGTGCGCAAGATTTATTTTTTTTTTCTTTTCCTCTGGGACCATATACACTGCTTTCCCTGCCAAGACAGGCACCCGTATTCCGTAGTCATTAATGAATAGTAAAAAAGAGTCCATGAAGCCCATAAATTTTGCATTCAGTTTTTGAAACTGATTAAAAAGATGAAAGACATATACGATTATCCAAGTGATTGAAGGATGATGAGAAAGTTATTAAATGATTTGAATCATATGGTGTTACTTGGCATATTCCTATTGGCTTACTGTACAATTCTATAAATTCCCAGGTGAAAATTCTGCATTATGATGCGAAGTTCTAACAACTCCTCCTCCTTGAGCTTCCTCTAGATACATCGATGCACTTACCTAGAGTCAATGTTTTAATGAGGCATTAAGTTAAAATCTCGAACGTTGTTTTCGTTTCTGCTTTAATTTAGGTGAAAAGGGAAGAAAAACATCGAGTGTATTGTAATGGTTTCAGATAAGAAGAATTTCCCTTTCCTGCTGTTTCAAGTTATAGATTAAGTTGACTAATCAGAACCTGAGGATACTGATATAAGTCAGGTTGTAGATTTCGTCCTTAGGCACTCAAGTGGCAGAGACACTTAACTAGAATAGTGATGGATCGTGCAAATATAGTGTCGATGCTAACTAATCACTTAAGTCAATCGTGCAAATATAGTGTCGATGCTAACTAATCACTTAAGTCAATAGTGCAAATATAGTATCGATGCTAATTAATCACTTAATAGATTTTAGCATGCCAGGTCCATGGATTTTAAGCAAATGATCAATAGTACCTGGCCCAGGATTATGCCACTAAATTTTACCAGCTGAATTTGATGTGCACTATTCACACTGGCTAACCATGAATGTTTAATTCTTGCTAGGGTCATGAACTTTATAAGCCACACATGTTTTGCCCATGCTGCAAATAGCTCAAGGAACTAAAAGTGGTAGACCCGCGTGACAACATCAGATGTTTGACAACTGAATACAGGTGCTAGCACGTATATACCTTTTCTAGGTTAGGGAACGTTGTACATGCTATGTGGGATCCTGTCAGGTAAATGAATTCATGAAGACCCATTTTGACGAGTGTTTCTCTAGGATTCACTGCAGAATGCAAGTTGCGGATTGTAGGATTAAGTGCTAGGTACCCTACTATCATCTTCTATTCATGCCAAGTTAGGTGGCGAGTAAGAATTGGGCTGTTTTTGACGTGGCAATGTGCTTACTTTAAGTGAAGGAAATACAGTAGCGAGTGATTATCTCAGCTACTGCATTTACCGGATTAAAGTAATCTTGCGCGACCTGCGAGAGGACCAACCAGCTTATTGAATGTTTTTATTCGATTTGTGTGGATGTGAATTCTTGGAGGCTCAGGCTCTCTCTTTGTAACCTCCAACGTTTACTTACAAGAATCCCGCCTGCAACCAGATTGCATATAGTAGGTGATAGGCCAAGTTGTTCATCTTATTTTTATTTTTAATGGTTCGTGTACTCATACTACACCGTGAAAAAATGGAGCTTTTTTCTTTGTTCAACTTATTTGTAGATGTTTTAAAATAGATAATAACTTGTGTATTATTTCTAGTTCAAGTCGTCATTAATTTCATGTCAGTTGGTGTCAGTGTCACCGTATAATTGCAAATGTTATATATACAGTACTATACTCGCATATATTATATTATATTATATTATTAACCGGCTGTGTAGCTCTAGCAAGAATATTTCAAATGTAGCATGGTGATGAGATCCTTGGGACTTCCTCCTAATACTAGAAGTCGGGTCTTTACTACATATACATCTAGTAAGTTCAAGTGTATAAGGCTCTTCGTCTTCGTTTTGCGAGAGTTTCAATATCTATGTCCAAATAACCCCAACCATGTGGAAGTTGGGTGAAGGTTAGCTTCAAAACTAAGTCCTAGCTCTTAATTTATATAGTTTGGTTAAGAGATAACTGCAGACTAGCTACTAACGTACGTGAAATTATAACTGCACACTAACTACTAACGTACGTGAAATTATAACTGCGCACTAACGACTAACGTCAGTGAAATTATGGGTCGCATCGCATACTAAATTTGTAAGGACGTAAAAAATGAAGCATGCTTCAAAAAGAAAGTAAATCGACCCTACAACTAGCTGTACTGCAAATGGGCATTGCGACAGCTCAGAAACATAGGTCTGTCTTATGTTCCCAAGGTTGATTTATAAATAAAATATTTTCCATAAAATAATAAAATCTGTAACGATAGCAGAAGTTGGTAAGTGTTAGCAATACTTAATATAAATTTCCATAATTATTACATTTTTATAATTTTAGTTATAAACTAACTCTTATATATATATATATATATATATATTGTTGAAATAAATTAAATGAATTTTTACTTTAAATATTTATTTTAGTAAAATATATTTAAACATTTTTACGTAAAAATGAGCTCTAATTTATTTCAATTTTACATTGCAAAATTTTAAAATTATCATTAGTATTAAAACGTGAGATATAATTCTTTAAATAAATGTTTCTAATCTTGGAAACATATTTAGTTGTAATGTATAAAACTTAAAATTTTATTAAATATATTTGAAATTAAAACTTTGATGAATTAAAATTTTACTTAATTATGTTAACAAATCTTATTATGGCTTTAAAATATAGTTATAGTCTCATGAAGTAATACAAAATAATTTTCGACTTTGTTTTGGAAAATGCTAATTTAATTTCGAAGTGATTAAAACATTTCAAAATTATAATAAGAATACTTTGAGTTCAACTTTGTTTAAGACATTAAAATTACGAAAGGCCGGCCCATGAGGTAAAATTCTCATACTTTTTTTTTTTTTGAAGAAATAAAAGGGAAAAAATCATTAATAATTAAAGTATTAAAATACAAACAAAGAGTATTTTAATTTTGTTTTTAATGTATGATAATATAAATTTAAAGGACATGGTAAGCTAAGTACAAGTTCACGGATGTTTGTCAGTGTCCGAAATCCATGTCTAACATCCCCCGCCCCTCTTTCCATATGATTTGTAAATTCATACAAACAGCTTATCCTTGAATAGGACTAGAGAGCTAGCGGAAAAATTTTCAAAGTTTCAGATGTATCAAACAAGTCTAGCCGCCTGTACTCGAAGCTTGAAAGGCGACATATCGTGGATCAATATTTTTGAAGACGAGTGAACTAAAATATCTCTTTGGCACGTTTTTTTTGTTATAAAACGCGGAACATCTGGTAAGAGGGGATTAAATTTAAATACAACCCAACTACTGAAAAGAGGGTTCCTATTCCGAGTACCATCAAGTCCATCTAAAACGTAAAATCAGATTTAAGGATACTGATATATTCCAGTCGTTTTGAGGTGGCAAGAAGTAACTGGTTTCGTATTAAGCGACGTTCCAAGAAAAATACACATGCAAAATTAAAGAACCCTCGATTTGTCAACCTCACAGTTTGCTCTTCAGTTATTAACAAAACGTGGCTCATTTTAAGGAAGTACAGATGAAATATTGAATTCAAGACCTTAGAAACATACTACGCAAGCTAATTGAAGAGTTGAATAATTCATGTTCAAGTTATTAATAAACTTTCATATATTAAATAATTCATGTTGAAGTTATTAATAAATACAGTAATTAAATTGGAAATGAATAGTTGGGAAAATGAAGCCTGAAGCCAATTTAAAGTTGGCTGCGACAATTCTGGACCGTACAGGGCACAAGGGTTTTGACTTTTCTTTAGATTTAATAACAATGTGAACCATAACCCAAAAATAAAACTGAACAGCAGTTTGCATCATCAGGGGCACAGAGTCAACACAATTACATCTCTGAAGATCCACCGCATTCAATCATTTGTCGGGAAATTTGGCCCCACCAGAAGTGTACGTGTCCATCAATCTACTGTTCAAATCTGTGATATTTTCACCTTTCAACACACAAAATAGCTCCGAGGTGTTGACTTGACATATCATAATACAAACAAAAAATACAAATTAGAAAACAGATTCAATCATGGGTGGTGTGAGTGCTCTTGGGATTTGGCGACAGATGTGGGCCCCACAGGTTTATAGAAACTCCACCTTGGATTGCTGGGCTCCACCTATCTAGTCAAGTCTTTATGTTGGTTTAGATCCACGTTGATTGCTAGCGATCACACACGTTCCCATAAGGAATCAGATTTTCTTAGGGCGGGCACATGGAAATTAAGTTGATCCCCAACGGATCAACTTAATGGGAGGTACAACTACAAGTGTTATTGGTAGTAAATAGAAAATTATATATTGTGTTTTATGTTTAATCGACAAAATAATTTTTGTGGTAGCAATTAAGGTAACCAATGCAATAAAATGAATTAAGTGTGCCTAAACTTATCAGTAGACTTAAAAAGAAAAGTAATTGTTGATTAATTAGAAATTAAGAGGCCAATAATCTCTTCCACTTCCAAGGTTTAGTAGATTTTAATGAACAAATAATCGATCATTAAAAATGAAAATTAGTAATGCACGCAATGAAAAAAAACTAGTTAACATTTTATGTCCTTGCATATCATGGTGTCTTAATTCTAAGTATTCATTTTGCTATAATATTTAACTTATCACTTGATATCATCATTTTATGCGGTAACAAGTATTTTTAGTAAAAATTAAATTAGTTTGAAATAGTTTAAGAAAATATGATTCTATTTAATAAAATATATCTGTTAAATTTTGAATGATCTTGATATTATTTCTTTAGGGAAAAAATCCTACCGATCATTTATTAGCAGTGCTATCAACAATGACAACGATTGGTTTATTAGCAGCAACATAAGTAGTTGAAACTCCATCTTGTTAATAGTTTGGGTTTTTAGGCTTCTTTGGACATTTTGATTTAGAGTGGCCATTAAGTCAATAGTAATCACAATGATATTGCTTCCTATCTTGACAACAATTTAGATTTCTAGACTTCTTTCAACATTTTGATTATAAATGCCCGTCAAGTTCACAATAATCATAATGATATTTTGATTTGCCATGTGTTTTGCATTGTTATTTGTGGAAGCCAACTAGAGTAGATTGTTCTTAATGATTGATTGAATTTGCTATGAAATTGATCGTTGTCTTTCTTCCTACGATAAAAGAGAATAAGCTTTAGAAACATTAAATAATGGATTTATGAAGACTATTTGACTCTTAACAACACTATAAGATTCATTAAGACACATATGAAATTGAATCAACTGACCTCTTTGATGGAGATTATTAAACTCGTGTATGTTGCCACAAGTGCCAGATGGATAATTGTTGTAATTGAAGAGTTCATCCTAAAAGCCCTTAAGAATAGTGTAGTATGTAGCCACAAAATCATTCTTTTAAGCATAATTGGCTATGGTTCTTTATATTTCAAAGAATCGTAGAGCATTTTTTGTGTGAAAATCTTTCATGGAGGTTATTCCAAACTTGATAGACAATCTTCATGTAGATGACACTAGTAGCTATTTCTCTTATTACAACATAGAGAATTCATGAAAGTATCATGTTATTGCAGCGATTCAATAAGAAAAGAGGTAAGAGTTGGCAGGTGGTTTGCTAATTGTGCCATTAACAAACCCGAGTTTATTCTTTTCTTCTAAAGCTACGATGATTACTCTACACTAGGTGGGATAATTATCTCGATTCAATTATTGAGTAACCAAAATAGCTCTTGGATTGTTAGAGTAGTGGTACTATTGTCGCTTGCAACCAAATTAATACCAACTATAGCAATGAAAAATATAGTTAGTAAAGAGTTAAGATCGTTTCCATGAGAAATTTTAACGATAAAGGTTATACTAAGTTTAAAACTAAAACAAATTAGGGGAGGGGGTTTAATTCACGTAAATTTAAGAAATTAAAAATGGTAGAAATCAAAAATTAACAAAAATAATCAGATCGGAAAATTCTATAAACAAACCGTGGTTTCAGGTCACCTACATTATCAAACTAATATAGATCCTCGATATAAAACTCAGTTCATTAACAAACATTCATTGGGTGATGTTTTCTTTTAAGATAAAATGAATAAAAGCATGTATTCTAAACATTCTTATTAGTCAACAACTTAGATACGATCTTAAGTTTAATTGATTAATAACTTTAAAAATCACTACATGAAAGGAAAGAATTAGCGACGGAAACTTACTTATAGCAAATATACCATTGCAGATTACCAATGGAATATCCACTTTTATTGGTAAAATTGACAAGAAATTTTTTGTTTAGCGATGATACTAATATCCATCGCTAAATATGGAAAGAAATCATCCCAACAAATTTTACGATGAACTTTAAAGACGGTATAAGATTCCTGTAGGTAAATTTAGCAATGGTATAAGATATCCGTCGGTAAAAAAGCGAGAAATATTGGCGGAATAATTTTTTTTTAATTTACCTATGAAAATTTCCGTTGATAAATTCCGTCGGTACATTCTTTTTAAATTTTTGCTCACTCGACATCTCCCCCCCCCCCCCCACCTGCATCTTCTTCTTCCTTCTTCCTGCGTCTCCTCTTTAGTTTTTTCCTCTCCGGTTTCTCTGTTGTGGACTCCTTTTCTGCTCGTCGGCATTGTCTTATCCGGCCATTGTCATCATATCCCACTTACCGTTTCGTCCTTTCTCCTCCAAATCTACCACTGAGTCATTGGAGCCGCTGCGTCGTCAAGGTATTTTTGTCTTCTCCGTGCTCCCTTGTAATCGGTTAGCTGTTACATTTAGGGGTTTTTATTAAGATGTTTTGTGATTTTGACTTTCCTTTTCTTTCTTGTTTTGATTCAGTGATACGTTTCAGGTGAATAGGAGCTATAAACGAAGAAACCAATGAACAAGACAACATACGTACGACATGCATTTAATCAAGTCAAGCATCTTTTTAGAATTTCCAAATTCTAACGTAAAGATGATAATCCTAATTGTCACTTTGAATTAGCAAAACTGAACGTCAATTCCTATTAATCTAGCTATAAATTAAACAAATCAATTCCTAGTTGCGTACCCTAGAAATCAATCAATTCAATCATGAAATTCAATTAAGAAGATATTTAATATTCATCAATGAAATACACTTTATATAAAAATCTCACACATACTAGATAGTAACGTGGCGCCTTTCAACTAAGAAGAAAGATTTAACTACTCATAACAAAAGTAAAAACCAATAGAAGAATAGCAAAATACAAAGTCTCAATTCTTGGTCTTTTTTCAGAAAAATATGAAAAATCTTGAAAACCAGAAAACTATTGCAGGAACATAAAAAAACTCTCCCAAAACCTTAACAATAAATGTGTTTTTAATGATTTTCAATGTCCTCCCTCCTCCCCCCTGTTGTAATCTTCAGGAGATACACTCCTCACATATTCCAATTACAGACCTCATCAGCAAAGCAACAACTTGATTCCCAAAATCATGAAGATCTTAGGTGGATTAAATTTGATTTTAAATCAGATTCTGCAGATAATCTTTTTTCCTTACACGTGCCATACTTAGTCAATTATTTTTCTGTCAGCTGAGAATTCGAATTGTTTTTGCTTTCCTTGCATCTTTTTGGTCCAATTTTATCTTGTATGTGTTGAAAATCATCTAAGAATAATTAAAAAATAAGGACATTAATTTTGAATAATAATTTCAACATATTAAAGAGATTAATATCTAAAATTAGCACAAAAATGATAATTTAACAAGTAGTGTATGCAGTATGGTGAGGAGGGACCAAGTTTTGTAATAATAGATGTGTTAGACGTAACAATGTTGATAACAAAAGACATAGAATTTTCTGAATTGTTCATGGTTGAGATCAAGAAAGAATATAAGAGGAAAGCCTGCTATATCTTTGAACTTGAGAAAAAAAATCTAGATTCTTCAATCCAAACCTACCACTCTCTCTGTACAACTTTCTTTGTTTCAGTGATATACAACAAATTTGAGTAATGAAAATGCTAAACTTAAGCTTTGGCTACAAGCTATGGGACAACAAGCTCAATTATGTGACACTCTCGATGAAACAAGCTCAATGACGCTCTCAATGAAACACTAAAGTAGAGAGATTCAAGATTGCTATTGCAAAAATGCCGAATCTATGGTCTGATACCATATTACAATAGGAAAGATTGCTATGTTTTTCTTATTCATAAAATCCAAATATATAAATTTGTTATATCAATCAAAGGAAATCTTAGCCTAAGATTATGCTATAGACAAGGAAAGAATGGGCTAGTCAAATATATTTTATACAACAAAATATATGCAAGAGACATGCAAAATATGTACAGTTATATGTATATCTAATAAGTTAAATGCGTTAGTTCCTTTTCGAGCATCATCCTATCCCAAAAGCTACCTTCTAGACTTGCCAACACTACAAGAAAACAAGCCTTTTTGCAATGTTTTTAAAACGTCGCAAAAGGTCATCAAAATGTCACAGAAGAGCATTTGCGACGTTTTAAAAAACGTCATTAAAAACGTCGCGAAATGTGGTGTAGGCAAAGGTTTTCCGCGACGTTAATCAAATGTTACAGTCAATCAAATGAACCACACAAACCCTCCCCTTCGTTGTCGAGCATGTGCCTCTCAACCACCTCTCTGATTGGAAGATTGAATCAGCCGCCACTGTCCTCCTCCACACTGAAACAAAGGGGTTCTTCTGTAACACGCTATCACATCGCAAAACCTTTTCTTTGCGTTTATCAATCTTCTGCCTCACCGAAAGATCTGGTTTATAATAAATATAACAAAAATGAACTAAAAAAATCCCAGAACACAAAGAAGAAAAAGTTTTCTAAATTTTATAAGGAAAAACCTTTGGATTTGTCAACGAAGAAGAGGGAATCGTTAGAGACGTGGGAAAGAGAGCTGCCGGAGAGAGCGTCCCTTGTGGATTTTTCGAGAAAATCGCCTGTCTTCTGTGCTTATATTGGCTCTCCATGCTTTCTTTCCCTCTCTTGAGCTTTTTACTTTCTTCCCCATCTCTCTCTCTTCCTGTTTCTCTACTTTCGTCGGCCGTCGCAAATCAAAATCTCCTTTCTTTGCTTTTATTGTATGCTGCTGCTGCTTAATCGCTGAACCGCCCTCTCTCTTATGGTGTTAGTCTTATATTTGTTTAGATCATTAACTAAACAAAATGCGATATTTTGTAGAATAAAGCATCGGGGTTGTTATTTTGTGACATTTTAATAAACAAACGTCGCAAAAAATATTACCCATTCACGACGTTTTTATAAAAAGTCAAACTTTTCGTAATGTTTTTTAAACGTCACAAAAAGTCTTTATAATTCTTAACGTTTTATTAATAAAACGTTGCGAATGGTATTAATTTCTTGTAGTGCAACTCAAAGAATAGGCAACCTGCATGCTTTTTGTGACCATTTATGAATAGAGATTATGGAGTTGAAAAAAAAAAAAACTTGTTCAGGATAAAGCTGAGCTTAAGGTGTGAATGAAGAATTATGGAATAGTAGCTTTCTTTCGTTAGAACACAATCATATAGGTAGAAGATCGATGTTGATAAGAGAAACCGATATGAACAGCAACAAGCCACGAGGCCAACTCGGTAAGAACCAAATACCCCCTAAAAAAAACATTTCGGGTTGACAAAACATAAGTATGCTCCAAATGGAATTTAAAGCTAGTTTTGTTTGCTTCCTCCAATTCCCATCCATTCACATCTTAACCTGTTTGCTTCTAACAAACCTTTTCAGAGTCAAATGTGAAACGGACCCCATAATTAGTTGTTACCGAGAATCCTGAAACTGGGTCGTCGAGAATCCGACACACAGAAAAACAAATTAGTGAAAATGTCGCACTTGCCTAATGTTTTCAGTGCCAATCCCAAACCAGAAACTTGTTATAGATCATTCCAAAAATCACACCATAACTTGTGTGTATGTATATCTATCACTTACTGTACCTACATCAACGATAATGGGGGCTTGACGCATGCCGAGAGGCTGTTGTCGCGATTTGGATGTGTCCATGTCAACTTATCCGTCCAATAAATTATCGGTAGGAGTTCCATGAAGAATTGTCAACAGGCAACATTTAAAGAGCATACTCTCGAAGTCTCCCAAACCCTAAACTTAGTCTTTGCATCTGATTGTGATAACCCTCAAGCATAGGAGGAAAGTTTCACATGCTTAGCGTAACAAAAGAAACAGCTTGATATGTTAACGTCATATATAATTGACTAGCGTTTTGGACATAAAAATTCATGCATGGATAAGAACTGATCAAATGACGATTGGCTTTTCTCTCGCTAAGATAAGCTTCTAATGCAGTATTCAAACCTTTGGTCCCGTTTTTATAGACACCTCTCCTTAGGAGTGGAAATGTATTAAACCATTGGCGAGAATTGTACCAAAAAAAAAAAAAAAAACGATTGGCTCGTGTATCATTCACCTATTTATTTCGATGGTATGGACTTATAACTATACATTTGATTGTAATGTATATTGTTTCTAATCACAATATGATCGATCACCTAATATGGAGATTTTTAGTTGAGAGACAGTTTCAAATCTCTTCATCATCGATCAAGGTTTGCGATGCGATACTACCTTGAGAAAGCTGTAAATATATATTTTTGAAATGTGCAATGAATGCTGTGGATGATGCTTCGTCTTAAAATTTTCTTGATTAAACGTTAAATATAATAATTCATGCAACTTTTCTCAATACATCATGATGATGGACGTAAACTGGTTATGTGGAGAGCAAAAAAATGATGGGAAAATCGGTACAAGACGCTGGCTGTATTTGTTTCTTGTAATTGCAAAATCATATTCGGGAACAAAAAAATTGTAACTTATGTTAAGATTCCAATTTTGATGCTACGTAACTATTGTTTAGTTTTCGTAATCGTTATTAATGCAACACTGACTTAGAATGCAGTTTGGAATTGAAACATCACATGACTTTTCCTATTCAATTGCACTCGTAGATGTTAGATGTTAGATGTAGCCATAGCAATCACTTGACACTATATTATACTTAGGATTCCGCTACAAAGAAATTAAATACAGGTGTTTTTAGTTAATATAATTAATCTTAATTGACTGAAGACTTCTTTTCAATGGTCCTAACAAAACTATTATATATATGATCTAACAAGAAATCAATCTGTCATTACTGAAATGAACAAAACTAAAGTTTCCTTTTTTTTTTAAAAAAAAAAACTATCATTAAAAATACTGCTCTATATGAACTTGACAACTTTTCCACGGGTATGTATGAATCCTTAATGTGTAATATGTTTTTGTGCCTTTCCTAAATTCGTGTCAACTCCTTTTCCACATCGAGATAGATTAACGAAGTCTTAAGACGACTAGTTCAATTTTATGGTCATTTATTTAAGCTCTCATATTCCATCGATCGTTTTCAGTAATTCATTTGATGGACCCAATGCCCCTACCCTCTCTTTCTCTTGCTCATTAATACATCACACATCACAGGCCGCCCATTCGTCATCACATCAAAGATAAATCCAAAAATGCCCAATAGCCACCGTCTGCTTAGAATCAATCTCATCACAAGTTGCCGACTTCTCTTTTATTAGCATATAATATAGTTTCAACGTCAAATTCCTTAAGTCTCAAAATAAACGTCTATTATGGATTAATTGCTGCATGACTGGCGATTGTCATGCAATCGTACGTAATTAGTTTTCTTAATTATTGTAAGGGAATGAAGGTATTGTTTAAGTCACTAGAAAAGAAAAGTCAGATTTATTTAATTACGGGAACATGTTGAACGCCCCATGTTCTTAAAAATCGAAGTGCACGCTATTGATAGCGATACCCGTGATGGTGTTTCTACTTTTGGGTTAACTATTCAGGATTATAAATCTTTTTTGTTTCAGATTCCAGTTGCTATTGGTATGTGAATGTTGCTGCTCATATTTTAGCCACTAGTAGCCATTCCGATGCAGGCCAAGGAGTGTGGTTTTCTTTGCCTCCTCCTAATCTACTTGCTGTCTTACTTTCGCGTTAATTCAATTCCATCTTCTCCGTTCAAAAAAAAAAAAAAAACATTTGACTGTGGGTGGTACTAGTTCATGCATCTACGCATACACGAAACAGTTCATCTTGGATTTTGCCTTTAAATCACCGTATTTGACAGTAACAAGCGCATGTGGCTCATATTTGAACGCACGACACGAGCTAGCGCCCACATTAATTAGTATTAGTACGAGTAAATTATGCTCTCGGGCAACTGCTTTACTGGAGCTTGATTCAGTCACACGGCCTTCTATTTTCTTCCCTGAAATTATTAATGATTTTAATGTCACCAACTAATTAATGGTTTTTGTTGAATAGTTTGCGTTAGATTGTACAAGTAATTTCAAAACCTATCTTTAATTATGAGTCTCTTTTTCACACCTAATATTGCGACGTAAATTTGAGTAATTTCTTTTTCAACAACTAAAAAGAAACATTTACAATTAATTATTATATTTTTGGTACATAAATCTCCATAAGTTAAGTTCATTAATTATCCTATGCACATATATATATATATATATATATATTAAGATTCTAATTAAATTTACAGTATATAAATTCTTTAATAATATATATAACCACGGATGAATTTCATGAAGTGTCCATCTTACATAAATACTAAAGTTTCGCAATGATTAAGAGATTATAGGGAAAGGGCATTTCAATTGACCATTAATGGAGTACAGTAGTATAGTTATGACCAAACTATTTTTTTATATTATTATTAAAAATATTTGATTAATGTCATATTCATATTTACAGGTTGGAAATTCAACATTATCTATAACATGAAATTTATTCAAAATCAGAAAAGAAAATTTGGTGCACTAAAATAATAAATGAACAATATTACAGCAATGATAATAAAACAAATTTTAGATATTTTGACCTATTTCCTGTGATCTATTATCTACTTTCAATATTTAGTGAAAAAACAATTAACCAATTTAGAAAATAATTTCTATTTTACAAAGTAAACAATTAATTACCAAAAGCAAAAAAATATTCAATATCTTCACCTTTTAACAAATCGTTGTAGACAAGCTCATATAGATAGCTAGGTTTCAAAGATTAAGTAAGAGCTAGCATATATAAATCCGTAATTTTACTGGATATGATGTACTTAATTGGCCATTACAAGCAAGCGTGACCATCTTATGTTTCTGCATCGACAAAAATAAATGTAGAAAGGGCTTTCTTGAGAAGCCAATTTTCATGCAGTAAAATCTTATCTTAACCGCAAGACAAAGCTAAAGCACACATCAATGGGTGCAAACCCCTCGAGGTAAGCGGTAAACTCCATAGCATGTAGATATAAATGCCAAAGTAATCTAGAAGACTTAAAAATCACTTTTTACAGCCACTTGATACATGGAACACAGGCATTAAAGAGGATAAGAGTAAATTAGGGTTTGTTTTCTTTTCGGTGCCACATCGATGATGCCCATAATGAATGCTCCAAAGAGAGATAGAGAGAGTGTTTGTGATAGAGGTTTAGCCTATAGTTGACTTTTGGCAAGGAATGAGCTGTCTGTTTTGACTCTAAGGAAGCAAACACTTTTACCTCTCTTCTGGTCAGCATAAACGTCATCATGTTCTCTCTTCTATATGTATATATATGGAGACAAGCCAAACCCTTTAGGTGGACGCTTGTCTCTGCATCTCAAAGAAGGGAAAAAGAGATTGGAGTCTATTTAGATATACATACACCTACAAGGCCCTTTTTGTTGATCACTCTTCAAGATTCAAGAGAGAGCTGGATACCATGGGGAGACCACCTTGCTGTGACAAAGTAGGTGTGAAGAAAGGGCCATGGACACCAGAAGAAGATATCATCTTGGTTTCTTACATTCAAGAACATGGACCTGGGAATTGGAGATCAGTTCCTACTAATACAGGTATAGACTTCAAAGTTGCTTAGCTTTATTTTTCTCTCTAAAGAGTGGCGAGTTTACGTTCCCTTGTTTCAAAGTTATTCAACTTAATTCTCGTCTTCCGCATAGAAGATTAAATGTTTTTGCTCTCTTTCCTGAGGTAGTGCCAATTTTGTTTAAATGTTTTCACTCTTCTGATTTTGTTATTTTCTTTATGGGTTTGTTTTGATCATTAAAGTGGTGCATTTATTGCCTGCACCGCTTTGTACTGCCTCTTTGATTTTATTTTTTCTATTTTCTAGCAGGCACAATAGCACAGATGTAGGGTTAGATTTGTTTCTCTGTGTAGGTTCAGCTTTAATTCGCGATTTCTCACTTTCTCGCCTTTTTCAGGTTTGCTAAGATGCAGCAAAAGTTGCAGGCTCAGATGGACTAACTATCTCCGACCAGGAATTAAGCGTGGCAATTTCACCGATCATGAAGAGAAGATGATAATCCATCTCCAAGCCCTTTTGGGCAACAGGTAAAATCATCTCTCTCTCTTAGATCTTAGTATAATCCCAGTGGAGAGATTCTGTTTTAATTAAATAACGTATGTGCCACAAGAAGATTCGGAGATACTAAACAATTGTTCATTTGTTTGATTAATTTTCATTGGGATATGGAGGCAAGATTACTTGGTACTTGGGAGATAAATCAAGGTTTTGTGTTGATGCAGATGGGCAGCCATAGCCTCTTATCTTCCACAGAGAACTGATAACGACATAAAGAATTACTGGAACACCCACTTGAAAAAGAAGCTGAAAAAGCACCAAGATGGCCAAAATCAAGATGGGTTCTCTGCTTCACAGCCAAAGGGACAGTGGGAGAGGAGGCTTCAAACTGATATTCGCTTGGCTAAACAAGCCCTTTGTGAGGCTCTGTCTCTTGACAAACCACGCTCATCACCTGAATCAAAGCCATCTACTGCTGAGCCTCAGACTAGACAATTTCAATCACAAGCACCTGCTTATGCGTCAAGCGCTGAAAACATTGCCAAATTGCTTGAGAACTGGATGAAAAATACGCCAAAACCCGCACAGACTAACTCAGACACCACCCAAAGTTCTTTAAACAACACCCTGGGCGCTAATTCCAGCTCTAGCGATGGAGCACACAGTACAAATACTCCTGAGGGCTTTGACTCGCTGTTTAGCTTCAACTCCTCAAATTCTGACGTCTCTCAGTCCATGGACGAGAATACCAATTTGACAACAGAAAATGGGCTTTTCCAAGACGAAAGCAAGCCAAGCATGGAAGTTCATGTCCCTCTCTCATTGTTGGAGAAGTGGCTGTTTGATGAGAGTGCAGCTCAGGCTCAGGACGACCTAATAAATATGTCTATAGACGATAGTACTGGGTTGTTCTAGGTAGCCGAAAAGAGCTGATGAAGTTGGTGTTTACTAGGAGTTTCCTTCTTTGTTCATTTTTCTTTTTGGTTCTATATAATCAGTGTAGTCTTTAGGTCTTGTGCTAGTGAAACTCGTTCATAAGCAGCCCACAAGGATAGGATAATCCACCTTAGTGGAACTACCAGAAAGTGTAAATTAAGAGTAAATCTCTAAGCAAAAGCTATGGTCTGAGCAGGATTGTCAATATTGGCTTCTTGTTAGAACTTCCAATCGTTGCATTTTGTGCGCAGTCTTCTCGGGGTTTGTATCTGAAGGATCATTGTTAGGGTTGATTTTGTGCAAGCCAGAAAAATTATAAATACGAAATCTATCTTCTCTTTCTCCATTTCCATTTCAGTTCTTTCTTATGGGCAACAAATAATACCATTGAAACTTTCATCAGGGTTACGACTCCTCTTTCTAGTCTCCTGAGGAATCCAGTGCATCGATCAACACTTAATTCTAACATAAAATGCATTAATACATGCTTTGCCAAAATATGGACAGGGATTACATTAAACCGGGACCAATTTTTTTAAATGTCCAGGTGTAATGCAAGGGCCAGTTATCTGGAGCCATTATTTCAAATTAGGGTTCAATTAATGCCTTGGGGCACATTGCACTGTCGGCAAAATTGGTTTTTTACAATCATATAGAGCAAATGGTCTTCCTACGTTGACGCATAAAGAGAATCCTTAACTTGTACTGTAAGAGCAGTGTTTATACATAACAAAATCTCCCCTTCTCATCCATTACCAATAAGTGCCCTATCCTCATCTATTCTTCCTCCTTTCTCCAAAATGTTTAGCAAGTAAAGTTTATAATCTTTAAGTAATTGCTGAATTTTATAATTTATATACGTGTATATGTGTTTGTGTAGATTATGATTGAATGCACCAAAATGTTAAAGTGAATTCTTTGGAATTATAGAGAAATTTGAGGACCCAATCATATTATATTATATTATATTATATTATATACATGTGCCAACGATACAACTGATAGTGATGGTCTTAATTTTGATGATGATTACAGCAGAAATGTAACATTAGTATTGCTGCAAATCCATAGCATTTTTGGTTTGTGACGGACTCTTCGACCACACGGGAGGGCTTTTGTTTCATGGTCACCCTTGACATTCGTGGTCAGTGTCACAATCCTTTTGCTTTTCGAGCACAGACACTCTTGCTGTCAGCCATAACAGTTTTGCATATATAGTTATATATCAAGTGCTAGTATAAATTAGGTTTCAAATTATTTTTAAAATATCAAATAAATTTATACATGTATACCTGAGATGAAAGTAAGAAGAATCCATTTCTTGAAATCATAAATATAACTTTTCTTTCGGCATTACTGAAGTGTTTTTTTTTAGAAATTAAAAAAATTTCATTAATAAGGGAGGATATACAATTAAAGTACAAAGCTAGTTCAGCAAACCTGGTTTAGGCCCATTGACACAAAAACAGCGTCGAAAACATAGAATTAAAATAAAACCCATTTGAGAGCCACGAACATTTAGGGCAAAACGACCTAATACTTTCTTTTGTGTTCGAAACCACTTTCCCAATTCAGCGAAAAGGAAAGATAGTGATCCAAGCTCAGTATTAGGTCGTTTTGCCCTAAATGGAAAGATAGGGCATTATTGAAGTTTTATTATAACGAAACAATTACAAATGTTAAGATATATGTTATGATATATTATTATGTAATTTTGAGTATTATTTGAAATTGGACTTAGTTGGACATACTTGAAATTTTACATTTTATCTTATGTGAGACTCTTTAAAGATAAGATTGACTAGGTTTAAAATTCTAATCATGATAGAATTTTATTGATAGCCTATTTTGGCGATAATAGTTATCTAAGATAGCTTAATTGTTGGAGATTTGATTTATTATTTTGCAGCTAGATTGTTGTTGTGGCACGTGAGTTTTAGGGTTGTCTTATTATTGTTTTGGGTGTATATACAATAGGGATCTTGCAACTTGATAGCTGGGATTTTTAGACTATCTTGGATCAAATTTAGCAACTGATCTTACAACTACTTTTTTTTCTTCTGATTTTTAATGATCAATGTTGGATTGTTTTCATGGTTGAGTGTGTGTATTGGAAAACTGTTTTGTCTAGTGATTGTGTGATTTTTGTTTGGCTGATTGAGTGTTGATCATGTGTGTTTTTGGTGATCGTCGATAGTGATGATGGTGTGCGAAAAACTCTAACAACCTTTGTGAATTTTGCAACTCCAATATTTGTACCATTTCAGTGAAGAAACGTTTATCTTTTTGGTGATTTTTTTAATGCTCTGTATGAGATGTTGAGGTGATAATATTGAAAGACTATAGCAGATTTCTTAATGGACAACTTCTGATCTTTCATTAAAGAAGTTGGAATCATTAGGGGAGTTGTTCTTTTTATCTTAAGTGTATTTATTTATGTCCTTTATTGTTTTAATCACTTGAACTGTTTATTTCTTATCTTTACTGTTAAACGTTGTTGAAAAAAATCTTCTATTGAGGTTAGCAAGAGTTGGTCGTGTTATTGGGAGTAATTTCCTTTCACGAGTTATGAGGACGAGGGATAGTGTCAAGAGTTGACTAAATTGAATCGGTAAAGCTTTGTATAAAATTATTATCGTTAGTGAAAGTATTAAGCTGGGTGAAGTCTCCGTAAACGTTGGTAAGGTGTGTCAAACTGCGTTAACAAATTTTAGTGCTGATTTATTATTTCGTATTTGATTTTTTTATTTTTTAGGAAGCTTATAATTTTTATGATTGGATCATAATTTGTGCAAAACTATACTGTTTGAGATTTTCAATTGGTATCAGAACACCGAATTAGAACTTAGTACTTTAAGTTGGTGTAGATCCATTTTTTTTACAATTATGGCTACAAGAGAAGGGGCATCAATCACCAAGATACCGTTGTTAGACGATTCCAATTATTCTGCATGGAAATCACGGAACAGAGTATTCATTCAGGCACAAGGAACAAAAGTATGGAACTCAGTTTTAAATGGCTGGACACATCCAATGATGATTGATGAAAAGGGAGAAGCAGTGTTTAAAGATACATCTAAGTGGACAAGGGCTGAAGAAGAAAGAGCGCTTGGAAATTCTCAAGCCATGCACGTCATCTTTAGTGCAGTCAATGAAGATCTTTTCTCCATAATATCAGCTTGTGAATCAGTGAAAGAAGCTTGGGATACTTTGCAAACTATACATGAGGAATCAAAATTTGTGATAACTTCGAAACTTCAGATGTTGACTGTGAGATTTGAAGAGCTGAAGATAGATGAAAGTGAAACTATTGGAGACTTCCATGAGAGACTGTATAACATAGCAAACCAAGCACATCAACTTGGACAGAAGTATTCTAATTTGAAACTTGTTAAGAAGACACTGAGATCATTGCCTTTAAGAATTATACCAAAAACTACAACCATCGAAGAAGTTCATAATATCAATGAATTGTCTTTGGACAAGGTAATTGAGATTGTTACTAACTTTTAGATGAATTTGTTAAGGGATAAACGAGAGAAGTCTAAAGGATTGGCATTTCAAGCTAAAATTGGTAAAGCCGTGAATGACATAGGAGATGAATCTTACAAGAATGAGGATATGATGTTATTAACAAGAAATTTTAGCAAGTGGTTAAAGAAAGTGAAGAGAACAGACCTAAGTTTTTACAAAATGATGGGAGTTCATCAAATAGCAACTTCAAACAATAAGCTAAAACTGAAAAGGGTAAAAGAAAAATGAAGAAAATTTAATCTCATAAGTGTTAAGGCTTCGGACATGCATAAGCATAATGTGTTGACACTTTGAAGAAGAGAAAAGGGAAGTCATATACAAGCACATGGAGCAAGAATGAATTTGAAAGTGAGTATGGTAGTGAAGAAGAATTTGTAAGTAGTGTTGTGTTAGTTGCTTTATACAACAAAAGTCTAGTTGTGTATTTAACAACAACCAAGAAGGAAGAAACTCTTGATAAAATCTTCCAAAATTTCACGAAAAACATAGATGGATAAGCTCAAAGTTTAATTTCATATTATGATATCTATTCAGATGACTCAAAATGGAGGATATTTATGAAGCCTATGAATTAATGTATGCAAAATAGGTGAAAACATGCAAGAAGAATGAAAAGCTAAAGAAGGAAAACTCCTCTATGAAGAACTTCATTCAAGATTTAGAGAATAAGTTGTTATCTACAATAAATGAGCTTGATGAAACTAAATTTAAGCTAGTCTATACATAAAAAGGAATAAGAATGCTAAATGTGTAACGTCGGACTCCTTGAGCTCTTTTGTTTTATTCTGTACTTGGAGATGCTACTATTTATTAATATATATAGGGTTATATATGAGTTCAAAGATGTATTTAAATTCTTTTGGGTATATATGTCAATGATTTATAATGTTATATGCCCTTACATGAACTTAGAGTTTATCGGTATGCGAAATCTTAGAGATTTATGACATATAAACTTCTAAGTGTGTAAAACCGAGTCCATTGGATGGATAAGACCATGGCGGTTGAGTTAAATGTGTTCTAATGCCTTAGAGGTAATTAGACATGATTTATAGACTTATTGGATACTTAAAGCTTAATTGAAAAAGTTGATGTATATAAGGGCTTATTTGCCAATTATTAAAAGTCAAAGGACTTAAATGTAATTTTTCAATTCTTGGAGTATCATTATGTGATTTTACCAAGTTAAAGGGCTTCATTATTATTTTCTAAAGTCCGGGGACCAAAATAAAAATAAAATTTTTAGAGATTCCCAAATTTTGGGCTTAATTGCAAATTTAGGAAAAAATTGGAAGGTATAATGGTAATTTCACATAACCTAAGGGCAAAAAGGTAATTTCACCATATGATCATTACGCTTCAACCGAGTTATTCTATTCCACCTCTTAGAAAGAAAAGAAAAGAGAAGAAAGGAGAAGAACCATTTTCTGCTATCACTAAATCCAACCCTTTTTATTTATTCTTCAACCCAAATTACGACGTTCTAATCTAATTTGGGATCAAGTAACTCAAATCTATCATTAGATTTGAGAAATTCTCAAAGGATTTTAAGATATCACCAAAGGAGAGTTTAAGTAAGTTTTGTCTCATCTTTCTCTACATTATGATTTTGAGTTTGGTGTTAAGATATGTTATTATCCATGCTTGAATATACATGAAACATGGTTTAGATTGAATGAAATAAGTAATGGAGAAACCTCCTGAAAGTTTGTGAATTTTTGAAAATCTTTTGAAATTGAAGATTTAAATGAATTCTATGGTGTTAATTGTATATGTATAATGTGAATTGATAATGAAAAATGAAGAAGATGTATATTGGATGAAGCTTGGTTGAAATTATGGGAGAAGGAATGGATTAATGTAATTTAATTATGATGAATATGGATTAAATAAGGGGAATTGGATTAAATGGAGTGGTGAAAGGTGTTGTTGTTTGGGAGTGTTTGTTATATAATAAGATAAGATCATGAATTACTATGATAAAGTCTTGAAAATATGACTTGAAAGTTATACACATTAGGTGTTTGATAAAATGTCTAAGTGAACTTGGCTTAAGATTTAAGGATTCGTAATGATATACATTGGAAAGCGGCTTTCATGTTTACTTGGAGTAAACTTGAATTTTGCTCAAATTGATGAGTAATGGTCGAATCTTATAGCTTAAATATAGTGATATTGTGTTTTATACACTTATGTGATGATGTATAAATATGAGATATATGTTTGAGTAATAAATACATTGTATATTCCTTTTATGTATAAAGGTTCGAGAGCTGCGAATCAAGGAACTCATACCGAGGATTGTTGAAGTTAAGGGAGTGTATACCTTCTTTTAAGGTGAGTTATGGAAACTATATTTCTCAAATGGGATTAGAACATCCTAAGATATACATGATGACTTGTATGTGAATTTTGAACCTAGGTAATGCATAATAGACAAATGGATGCTAATATGCTTTTGTATTTAAGAAACGACATTGTTTTGAATAACACTTTGCACTTGAAGTGTAAAAGATGACTTTTATTGAATGAAATAATATTTTGGAATTTACATATGTATAATCGAGTCATGTATGTTGCGTATATGTGTTCTCTTTGGCATAGAGCCATGACAATGTTCCATTTTATCAATTGGACCGATAAATAAAAGCATGGTGCCTTACTTGTTTTTTGTACTTAATTTTGTGATTGACGAGGTAACGATTGGACAATCGTGTGCTAGGCACAACAGATTAAGCGAACCCCGTACCTTTGACGTTAGTACATAAAAGTCAAGTCCCCATATCGACACCTTTCTACGGGACTTGTGGGTGATCAGGACACTGATGAGGTCATCACCTAAGGTCATGACGCTCTTGTTGACTGTAGTTCGGACTCCCCATAGATGAAAGTCGAGCCAACACCGATGATCGATGGATGTGCACACTAGTTTGGTTGTCTAATGATGACACACATGATTGTTTTGGCTTATTCTGAGATTTATTTTATGATGAGATTTGATTTATACATGTGATGTTTTTCTGCTTTTTTGTATTAGATTTAGAACTTATGTTCACCGGATGAGTGATTAATAGGCTAGGCCTATGTAGTTCCTAACCAGTATACGTTAAGTCATAGGCTAGGCCTATGCATTTCTATTTCATGTATGTTCACTATTTAAGTTATCTATATCGTCTTGGTGTATATCGAGTTCTATTTATGATATATGTTTTTCCAGCTTACTAATTACATTGTGTACTCACCCCCTCCGCTTTCCAACCATGCAGGTTAATTTAGTAAGCTTAAAGTTATGTGTGAATCGTGCGGTTTTCTTTTTGACAATTTTAGGGCATTACCGTACGTGGGTAGACTTTATTTTGTACTTTTTTTGTATAATGGCTTATGAATTGTTTTTATTAGATTGGTTATGTTGGTATGCTTTATGACTTTATAAATTAACTCCTAACTATCTTGTAATTTCTAAAAGATTTTATGTATGAAATTTTGGTATTGTTGTTGAGATTGCTTTTGAGTGGACTTAAAAGTCCAAAAGTTGTGGTAGAATTTTTAATGTGAATATAGAAGTGCGTTTAAAATTGTTTGCAAGTGTTTGATTGAGTTTTGAGATTTCTAAAATACAATCGTTGTGCTGCTCAAATTTAAAGAAAGAATAGAAGCGAAGAGATATTCAATTAGCTATGCATAGTGAGATTAAGGATACTGTGAGTGTCCTTAGCCCAGATATGCGGCAGTTGTCATGTGCCCGATGTGGTACCGGGTTGTGACAAAATAGAGGTATAAAAAACTTAGAAGAATTGTTGGAAATTGGTAAGACTAAAGGAGACTTGCAAGGTGTTAGCTAGAAAGTGAGTGTTCTAATGTGGATGATAATAAAATCGATGATGCTAGAATTGTCAAAGGAGAAACCTTAAGGAAGAATCAGAGGTTTATACCTACTGCCACTTCTGTGGGGTTATCGGGCACAAAAAGCCAAAATGCTATAAGTTATTACAAATGATATTTCAAAGGCTCAAAACCAAAAATTTATACACTCTTCATTAAATTTCCAATAGCAGAGGTACCGAAGCACACATGGGTTCAAAAGGGTCAATTCAAGCTCTTGTAGTTCTTAATTATATTAAGGATACTTCATATAATAGTTGGTATTTTGATAGTGGATGTTCACGTCATATGACAGGAGACAGTAGCTATTTGACTGATTATCAAAGTTGTGTGGATGGACATGTGATATGTGTTTAATTGTTGATATATTTAATCATTTACACTTAGCGATTAATGATACAAAAATGCTTAAAATACTCACTTTAATTCATATGTGATTTTAGGTACAATTTGGAAACAAAGAAATTAAAATAAGTCAAAAACACCCCATTGGGGACATTTTCTGAAGATCAATACTCATTTGTCTTCATGGAGTGGACAAATTTTGAAAAATGGAAAAAAAAGAAGAAAAAAATAAACACAAATAGCTGGAAAAAAAAGAAAAAGCCAAAGTAAACGACAGTCCAATTTGAGCAAAGTAGTGGACTGCGTCTGTATGCGTTCAATGCAAAGCATACGCCTGTTTTGAGGGTTTTAAAAAGGTATAGTAGGAGAAGCAATAAAACACGAGGCAACTGCGGAGATAGGAACAAGGCAGAAAGGCGCAACAGTGGGCGTGGTGCTGCGGCTGTGGCTTGGAGCTACAGTAGCGAGCTAGTGCATGCAGGCGTGGAGAGCAAGCAGTGGACCAAGTGTTCCTGCATTTTATTTGTCCCATCATTAGCGTTAAAGGGAGAGGAAGGTAACGTTAGACTGTCGTATTACATGACAAATATGACCCATTCTTAGAGCATAAAAATGAAGATGGCAGGCTAGTTTCTCGAAGCAGGTTTGGAGGCGACATCAACGCTGACAACCCATGTTAAGTATTTTTTATATTATTTTATTGTTTCTTTCTCTCATTAGAAATTGATTATGTTATCCTATATTAATTAATTTGGGTATTGTGTATGGATAATTAGATTTTCGTTATTATTTGGTTATTTGTGTATGAACCTATTGGGCATTGTGAATTGATAATTTTAGTGCACTCATTAAATCGTTAATTTCAAACCCATTGCTAGAATTTAGATATAATCCGTAATTGTTATGTTGAAATTCATATGTAGTGACTAATGATTCATAATCATTAGGGATAATATGACCTAGGTTAAATGACGCATTGTATGTGGTTGTTTTCTTGATTAATCGATTTTTCTAATTCGTAATGGTCTTTCCTAATTAAATATAGAGATCGTATCCTAGGTTGTTCGGTGGTTAGGTTTAATTAACAATTGTATCTTGATTAAAAATACTAAGAAAAAACTCAGGTTAATTATTAACTCACGATTAATAGTTGCTAGGAGAGGTTAAAGAAAAAAATTAATAAAATATACTTAGTCAGGGTGTAGGTCGAGATTGAACCAAAGAACCGGGTCCCTACCGAATTCTCCACTTTGATCAATTTATTGCATGTTTTCTTTACTTTGTTTTTATTAGTTAGTTTTATTTTATTTTTCTTATTCCAAAAATCCAAAACCCCCTGTTAAGTGTAAACACCAATTAATTTCATTATATAAACTTTACACACACTCTCTGTAGGATCGACCTAGACTCACCACTACTATAGTAGTAGTCTAGTTATTTTATTTTAGCTAGCGTAACGGCACACAGTCAGCATGTTACTTTCAGTGACAGAAAGAAGGCTTCGGTCATTGGAAGAGTGACACTTTGCATGGATGGGCTGCCATAATTCAAGAATGATCTTCATGTTGATGGGTTAAAGGAAAACTTGGTAAGTATAAGTCAGCTTTGTGGTGATGGATTATTGGTTAAATTTATAAGTGATGAGTGCAAGGTGTTAATCAAACAAGGAGATTGCCTTATGAGTGGCAGACGATAGGCAGACAGTTGTTATATGTTTCAGGTCATTACTTCTTTTAAATCAACCTCATATAATGACAATATAAATCTATGGCATCAAAAGCTTAGCTACTTCAATTATGAAGTTATTAGTAAGTTGAAGAAATTTGAAGTTATGAGAGGTTTGACCACAATAAACAAAGAGGATAAGGTGGTATGTAGTGCATGTCAAATGGGTAAACAGACGAGAGTGCCACATAAAAAGGTTAGACACATTGCATCCTCACGCATATTAGAATTAATTCAGTACTTCGTTGGTCCAATATAATATGCCAACATTGGTGGAATGAGATTTTTTTTTTACTTGTGTTGATGATTATTCTAGATACACTTGGGTATCGTTCTTGAAAGAAAAATAAGATGCATTTAAAGCCTATGTGTGTAGGTTATGAATATGAAAAATATAACAGTTTTAAGAATATGATCAGATCATGGAAGAGAATTTGAGAATGCTAGTTTCAATGGTTTCTGTAATAAACACAGTATCATAAAAGAATTTTCAGCACCCAAAACTCCATAATAAAATGGAGTTGCAGATAGGAAGAATCGTACCCTTCAAGATATGGCTAGATTTATGTTGAATGGAAGAAAATTGTCAGTGTTATTTTAGGTTAAAGCAGTGAACACAACATGCTACATGTGTAATAGAGTTCATCTCAAAAGTTTTTTGAACAAGACATCTTATGACCTTTGGAAGGGAAACAAACTAGATATAAGCGACTTTCATGTTTTTGGCAATAAATGATATATTTTTAGAGATCGGAAATAGCTCAAAAAATTGAAAGCAAAAGTGATGTAGGGATCTTTCTTAGATATTCAATCCACAGTAAAGTATACCAATTATTCAACCAAAGAACTAAGAAAGTGCTAGAATCCATAAATGTCGTGATAGATGATGTGTCTTAATTAAACGCTAAAATGATAGAAGAGAACTTGCAAACTAGCTCAAACATGCAATGAGATAAGAACCAACAACTGCCCAAATTTATAGTTAGTTGTTGCTGATGAAGAAACTATCCAAACAGAGGAGTTATCAGTTGCTTCGGATGATGAAACTACCAAGACACTTAATAAAGAAATAATTCCTTTGAATAATCAAAACTTGAAAGAAAATGATTTAAACAAGGATCCTCCTTCAAGTATCAGAAGAATTCATTCAACTGAGAACGTAATTGGAGAAAGTCAGTGAGAGAAGGAAAAAAAGGGAAAGAAAAGAGTAGATTATCGAGAACTCGTGGGAGTGTTTTGTTACACCTCTTCATTCAAGCCTAAAAATTTTAAAGGAGCCTTACAAGATGAGTTTTGGACAACAGCTATGCAAGAAGAATTGACTCAATTTCCTCATAATGATGTGAATGTGGTCGGAAAAAAATGGGTGTTTCGTAATAAAACTGATGAAAAAGGCAATGTGACTAGAAATAAGGCAAAGTTTATGGTTCAAGATTATTCTAAGATAAAAGGAATAGATTTTGACAAAACTTTTGCACTAGTGGCAAGACTTGAGTTGATTAGACCACTTTTAAGTATAGCATGACTGAAAGTATTCAAGCTCTATCAAATAGATGTGAAAAGTGCATTCTTAAATGGGTTTATATAAGAAGAGGTATACGTTGAGCACCCTAAAGGTTTTATTGATTTAGTCCATGTTGATCATGTTTTTAAGCTAAAGAAGGCTTTGTACAGTCTCAAACAAGCTCCAAAAGCTTAGTATGAAAGGCTTACTAAATAGCTCATCAAACAACACTATGAAAGAGGTAGTGTTGACAAGACTTTATTCCTTACAAAATCCAAATCGAATTTGATGATTGCATATATTTACGTTGATAATATTGTGTTTGGTTCCACTCATCTTAAAGATGGTGGACGAATTTGTGGAGTTGATGATACATAAATTTGAGATAAGCATGGTAGGTGAATTGAACTTCTTTCTGGGTTTGCAAATTAAACAAGTGAAGGATGGTATCCTTGTAACTAAATATGCAAAGAATTTAGTGAAGAAATTTGGACTTGAGAATGATCAACATGTTAGTACTCCTATAAGTGTATTTACGAAGTTAAACAAAGATGAAAATGGCAAAAACATTGATGTAAGCTTATATAGGAGAATTATTGATAGTCTATTGTATTTAACCGAAAGTAGACCGGATATCTGTTATAGCGTTAGAGTATGTCCTCACTATCAAACCAACCTGAAAGAGACACACTTAATAGCAGTAAAGAGGATTATTAGGTATGTCAGCAGTAAAGAAGCTAAAAATGCAAAGACTTGCACATTACAAGTTAATGCTTTACTTATTACCAACAGTGATAAGAAAAGTGCATAATTGTAACACTGCACAGAAGTTTTGGGTGAAACTTAATGAATTGTATGTCAAGAAGTGTCTTCCTAATAAGATGATACTTCTTCACAGCCTTGCAAACTACAAAATGAACACTTCAGTATCCTTAGATGATAACCTAGATTATTTCTTTAAGCTAGTACAAGATTTAGAAGCTACAGATCAGAAAATAAGTGAGGAACGTCAAGTTGTAGTAATCCTAAAGGCATTATCTCTTGAATTTAATGCATTCAAGAAGGTAATTAAGCATGCTAGTGGAGAATCACTTATTATAAAAAGGGTTTTATATTCTCTTATGAAAGAAATAGTTTAAGTGAATCCATTTAAGAAAGAGGATGAAGTGATGTTTGTAGAGAATAATTATAAGAAGAAGTATCATAAGAAAAACAACAATAAAGGAAAGCGGAAGAAGGGAAGTAGGAAAGAAAAACACCCCAAGGAAGGTAAAAATGAAAAGAAGAAAAAGGGAAAAGCGAAGACATGCTTCTACTGTGATAAGGAAGGACATTTTGCAAGGAATTGTAGAAAAAAGAAAAGGTATAAGGCAGCTGAAAGTAGAATTTCAGGTAATATTGAAAAACCTGAAGATTCTAGTGAAGATGAAATACTGGCTATAATTGAGGATTGTGAAGATCTTAGTAGAGAGTGGATATTTGATTCAGGATATACTATGCATGTCACTCCCCATAGGGACTGGTTTGAACCAGTCACTGCCAAGGTAGAGGGCATAGGAAGTGTTTCCATCAACATGTTTGATGGAAAAAGAAGAATCCTAAGCAATGCCAGATTTTTGTCTGGAATAAGGAGAAATATGATCTCGGAAAGCTTGTTTAATAAGCAAGGCTTTCAGATCTGATCTAAAGATGGACTTAGAGAAATCCTAAGGGATGGAAGAGTCATCATTAGAGGAGTGGAAAGGGGTGGTCTATACTATGTAATAGGCACAACTAAAATTAATCAAATTTCAGAAATTAGAAACCTTGAACCAACCAAGCAATGGCATGCAAGGTTGGGTCATATAGGCAACAAAAGCCTGCTCCATCTCTTTAGGCAAGGTTTAATACCTAAAAAAACTTACAGAAGTTGGAATTTTGTGAATCCTATGTGCTAGGAAAGCACGATAGGCCAACTTTTCAAAAGGGAGCTAAGAGAGCTACAGAGATCATGGAGTATGCTCACAGTGATCTCTAGGGACCATCTCAAGTCCCTATAGCAAGAGGGAACTTGTATTTTATGTCCATAATTGATGATAAATCAAGGAAATATTGGGTTTATCCTATGAAGAGAAAGGATGAAGCTCTAGAGAGTTTCATAAAGTGGCATACCTTTATGGAAAATCAAACTAGGAGGAAATTGAAATGTCTAAAGACTGATAATGGACTTGAGTATTGTAACAAAGAATTTGAGGAATACTGCAGTAAAAATGGAATCCTAAGGCATAAGATTGTTAGAGCTACTCCACAACAGAATGGAGTAGCTGAATAGAACCCCCTAGAAAAGACTAGGTGCATGCTTCACTCTTCGGGTTGCTCTTATTCCCTATAGAGGGAAACAATTAGGATAAAAACCTATTTAATTAATAGGATCCCAACTTCTACTAATGACTATAAGACTCCTCAAGAAATTTGGAGTGGAAAGAAGCCTAAACTATCATGCCTTAGGACTTTTGGATGTGCAACCTATGCACATCAGAAAGAGGGAAAATTAAAGCATAGAGCAGTCAAGGGGGTGTTTCTAGGTTATCTAAAAGGTGTGAAGGGATATAAACTCTTACTACTTCAAAAGGGAGTCTATAAAACAATCATTAGCAGAGATGTCATCTTTAAAGAAGATGAATTCCCTCTACTGAACAAGAATTCTCGAAATTCTGACCTCCTAGGTGACACTCAGGAGAATTTAGGGGCAACAAAACATTCAGTCCTATTTTATGCACCACCAGAACCTGAAGAAGGTGGTGGTTCACAAATTGAAATTGTGGTGCCTGCAGAAGGCACTACACAGTATAGAGAAAGGAGAGAAGAGGCAGAGGATGAGGGTGAAGGAGAAGCTCCACACCTACCTTTGGATGATATGCAAGAGAACATATAGGACTACCAACTCATAAGGGATAGGCAACCAAGAATCAGAATTCCTAATAGAAGGTACATTGAATTAGACATGGTTGAATTTGGATGCTTCATGGATAAAAATGTAGAAAATAAAGCACCAAAGAAATATGATGAAGCCATGAGAAGCAAAGATGCTAAAAATTGGAAAGAAGCTTGTGAGAAGGAATATTCTTCATTAATGAAGAATAAGACTTGGACTTTAGTTCCTAAACCTTATAAAGCCAAATTAATTGAGAATAAATGGTTGTTCAAATTAAAGGAAGGAGTAATAGAAGCAGAACCTAGAACTTATAAGGCTAGGCTTGTAGTTAAAGGATTTAGGCAAAAAGAAGGAAAGATTACAAGGAGATATTCTCTCCTGTAGTTAAGTTCAAGACAATTAGGCTTATTCTAATTCTAGCAACTCTATATGATTAGGAAATCCATCAAATGAATGTTAAGACAGCTTTCCTATATGGAAAGCTAGAGGAGACTATATATATGAAGCAACCAATTGGATTTGAGGATAAAAACAAGTTGGAATATGTTTGCCTATTGCAAAAATCCCTATATGGGCTTAAGCAAGCCCCTAGACAATGGAACAAGAAGTTCCATGAGGTTGCTGCTAGTATGAACTTAATCTGAAGCTCATATGATTACTGCTTATATTATAAAGATCCAGGAATGACTAAAGTAGTGTTTATGTTAGTCTATGTAGACGATCTCATCATCACAGGGAAGGACTTGAATAAAATTCAAGAGGTTAAGGCTGAATTGTGCTCTCACTTTGAAATGAAAGACCTAGGGGAAGCACAAAAGTTTCTAGGAATGCAGATAATAAGACATAAGAGGGAAGGGAAATTGTGCCTTGTTCAGAGGAATTACATAAGGAAGGTCCTAACTCAATTCAATATGAATCAAGCCAAACCTAGTTCAGTACCTCTAGGATCTCACTTACAGATGGTTTCTAACAAGTGTCTCAAGATAGAGGAGGAAAAGAGATCAATGGCTCACTATCCCTATGATGTAGGTGTTGGAAGTATTATGTACCTTATGCTATGCACAAGGCCTGATCTAGCCTACGCTATTAGTATCCTAAGTAAATTCATGGCCAATCCAGCACTAGAACACTGGCAAGGGCTCAAGGGTGTTCTCAAATATATATCTGGAACAATTAACTATGGATTATGTTTTTTTAAAATAGAAATAACAAAATGCAAATATCGATCTTTATATGGTTATGTGGATGTAGATTATGCAGCAGATAAGGACTCAAGAAAGTTAATTTCAGCATATGTTTTCATATCAGCAAACACAATCAGTTGGAAATCACAACAGCAATCAGTTGTAAGCCTATCTACCACAGAAGCAGAATATTATGCAATTACTAAAGGAGTAAAGGAGCTAGTATGGCTATCAGGTATACTTAAAGAAATCAACACAGACATCATAATTCTAGTACTATATGCAGACAATTAGAGTGCTTGGTACCTTAGTAGGGATCCAGTCCTCCATGAAAGATCCAAGCACATAGATGTGCGATTGCACTTTGTCAAAGACCAAATGACCAAGGGGGTCTTCAACTTGGAGAAGATCACAGGAGAAAGAAATCCATCAGACTTCAGGACCAAGCTTTTAACTAAAAAGAAATTCATTTTCTGTAGGGAATACTTACATATTAGTGAAGACCCTTGATATTGAAGTCAATTTCAGCAAATCTCACAGAGAGTGTGAAGAGTAGGGTTTCGGGTTTTTAGGATTTTTCTAGGGTTTTTCAAAATGTGAGCTACGATAAATGAAACAGGAGGGAAGTCACATGAAATAGAAGTTGTCTCCGTCAGATCTCACAAATTTTTGGGAAATCTAGGGTTTTCGGGTTTTTTAAATCTCTCACGGATTAGGGATCTGAGTATAGATTGATAGAGTAGGAGGGAAAGTGTGATGAATATCACTCATATTGCAGCAATCAACACTCAAACTTGACAGAATGCAAGGAGAGATTGAAGACAGAAGTGAAGAATGTGTGTGTTTGAAGAAGTTTTCGAAGGGAGAAGCGGAAGAACGCTCGATGTTCCTAAATTCAGACACAAGTAATTTAGCTACAGATGCTCTAACACATGGGGATAAAAGTTAAACATATGTCTGAAGTGTTTTATAATAAAAACTTAGTCATCTTATGCAAAGGTAGAAGAAACTCATCATACACTGTCGTGTTACATTGCTACAAGCTTAAATCTTTACAAAACACAACCAACCAGTACATAAAATGCAGACAAAAGGAGTAGAGTGATTAATAACTCACGTGAGTGGCACATGTATAGGAGCTGATTGAGACAAGTTCATCCGAAGCTCTTCATCTTATTCATCAAATATAAAAGCAAGGCAGAAGCATCATACATACATACAACACAACTCATAAATATTTCAGTCTTCATTCACTTAGTATTTTTCAGTCTGTAAGAGTGAAAACAGTGAGAAGAAAAGATATCAAAGAGTGTTAGAGTAGCAATCTTTTTGGGTACTAGTGAGTTTGAGAGACTCTTGTGGCAGGTGTTCTACAAAGCACTCAATCTTTGTATCTTGTTCTTCATTTTCTTCTTCATATAGTGAAAAATCTTACCACCATAGGTGAGAACCTTGGATGTAGATAGTGCTTTACTATCGAACCAAGTAAAATCCATCTCTTTACTTTTCTGCAATCATATTACATCTACAAAAATAACAATCTTTATCAGTATTTGTTTCAAAGAATAGCAGAACAGTAGTAGAAAATCGAATTAAAACTTATAAGAATAATTAAAAATAAAATATTTTATTGAAATAAAAATATACCAATATCTATTATTATATAATGAATTAATAATAAATAAATAT